>SZWC01000343.1:126479-373979 GCA_023375785.1 Penium margaritaceum | reverse complement strand
CACGCGGACCTGGCTTTTGCAAGCGAACCAGCCTCACGCCGTATGGTGACGCTCGCCCGAACCGTCGACGTCGCGTGGCCATCGCAAACCAAACCCGCGACGACGCCCCGGGGTTGCAAACGTTGGAGCGTCGTCGAATTGTAACATACTACAATGTTTGAATGGCAATGTAGTGCAATGTTTGAACAACAATGCACTGCAATGTTTGAACAACAATGCACTACAATGTTTGAACAAGAATGCACTGTAATGTTTTAACGAGAATGCACTATAATATTTGAACCGAAATGCACTACAATGTTTGACTTACAATATACTACAATGTTTTAATGGCAATGCACTGCAATGTTTGAACAACAATGCACTGCAATGTTTGAACGACAATACACTGCAATGTTTGAACAAGAATGCACAGTAATATTTGAATGACAATGCACTACAATGTTTTATCAATAATGCACTACAATGTTTAAACGACAATGCATTGCAGTATTTGAACGACAATGTAATGCAATTCTTGAATGATAATGCACTGGAAATGTTTGAACGAAAATGGACTGCAATGTTTGAATGACGATGCACTGCAATGTTTCTACAATAATGCACTACAATGTTTGAACGGCAATTTATTGCAGTGTTTGAACGACAATGCACTGCAATGTTTGAACAAAAATACACTACAATGTTTTAATGATAATGCACTATAATGTTTGAATGCTAATGCACTCAAATGTTTGAACGACAATGTACTATAATGTTTGAACAACAATATACAGCAATGTTCGAATGACGATGCACTGCAATGAGTGGCAGAAAATGGATTGGAATGAATGACAGACAATGGATTGCAATGAGTGACTGATGATCAATTGCAATGAATGACATACGATGGATTACAATGAGTGATAGACGACGGATTGTAATGAATGACAGACGATAGATTGCAATGAATGACAGACGATGGATTGTAATGAGTGACAAAAGATGGATTGCGGTGAGTGACAGACATACATAGCCAAGGCAAAACGTCTCAGGAATAAGTTTTCCACACTCACAAGTTGCGAATATTGGTAAGCTCTGACTGGCCCTGTGGCAGAGTACCAGTGAGGGAGTTGTTTTAGACATCCGGCATCCACAGCCGCTGCAAGTTGACGACGGTGGAGGGGATCTCTGCCATGAGCTTGCTAGCCTCCATGTTGAAGATCACCAGCCGGGTGCACACGCCTATGGATGAAGGCATTGACCCCGTGAACTTGTTGCCTTGCAATCTCCTGCGGAAGAGAGAGGGGAGAGGTGAAGAACTAGGAGAGATCGGGAGATATGTGGGGAGAGAGACATGAAGAACAAGGAAGGAAGGTATATGTAGAGGGAGGAGGATGAGTTGAACAACCTCCAACTGTTTGATGATGGTTGGGATGAGGATGGTGGATGGAGGGTTGCCACCAAACTTCCCCTCCAACCTCTTCAACTGTCCCTCTAACCTCTCCAACAGTCCCTCTAATCTCTCCAACAATCCCTCCAATCTCTCCAAAAGTCCCTCCAACCTCTCCAACAGTCCCTCCAACCTCTCCAACAGTCCCTCCAACCTCTTCAACAGTCCCTCAAACCTCTCCAACAGTCCCTCAAACCTCTCCAACAGTCCCTCCAACCTCTCCAACTATCCCTCCAACCTCTCCAACTATCCCTCGAACCTCTATAAGAGTCCCTCCAACCTGTCCAACAGTCATTCCAACACCTCCTACACCCTTTTCCTCCTAATAACCATCTCACAATATGTCCTTTCCACTCATCCCTACAGCCATGGCTGTGCCCCTCCCACGCCACTACAACTGTTGTGGTACCCTGGTTTCCAAATAGTCCTCTGTGTTCCACTGCCCGCACTGTCTCAACCCAATGTACCCTCTCCTTGCACAGTCCCACCCTTTTCCTACCCCACACCTCCTCCTTAGGCAGATCAAGCCTCCCAGGTTTCCCCTTGCCCTCTACTCCAACACGGAGAAAGCAAGCCAGGACCTCTAATTTCCCTCTCCCTTTCCCTTGTCCCAGAAACCAATCTCCCTGAGTCTCTTCACCATCCAGGGATCCCACCCTCCCTCCCATGCTAAGCGTTCTTCAAAGCAACTTAGTGAGATGTACCACACGGCACATGCAAGCAAGCAAAGGAGCGGAGAGAGCGCTCACACATTTTTGAGCGAAGACGCGTTGCCTATGCGTTTGGAGATAGAGCTAAAGAACGAGTTGTTGAACATCGACTTGCGTATGCAGCGGTAGACACATAAGGGAATGGACAGAGGAAGCCACTGCACCAACACCAATAATGCAAAGTATCCAAAAATAGGACTGAGAGAAGTTTGCATAGTATTGCATTACATGTAAGCAGGCTGGTGGGGTTACAGTAGCAGCAGTAGTAGCAAGAGGAGGAGGAGAGGAGGAGGAGGAGGAGGAGGAGGAAGAGGAAGAGACTGGGAGAGGGACGAGGAGTGGAAAAAGTGGTGTGTTGGAGAGGAGGAGGAGGGGCATGATCCTCAAGAACATGAAACAACATGACATTGAGGATGACACAGAGTGTAATGACACCACAATGACAATAACGACAACAATGACACTTATGACAATACAATAACAACAACGACGGTAATGATTAACATCTGTAACGAGACCACGATGATGATGACAATGACAACAAAGACAGTATTGACAAAAATAATAGCAAGAACGACAATGCTCATGATCAAGATAACAAGGAGGAGTGTTGGATCTCGAGGAGAGAGGGAGCCTTGGAGCAGCGAGCATGTGGGATTGAAAGGGTATCAGTTGTACTGAAGAATGGTTATTGAATCACTCAAAATGATGGGGTACATATAGAGCTAGAGCTTGGATAAGTCAGCCCTCTCACAAGCTACACCACTTAGCCATGGAAGCTAAGGCTCACACACTAGAGTCCACAATATCACACAAGAGAGGAATTCAGCCTAGCAATCAGGCTCACCCGTCACACATGACCTAGAGAGCTAGAGAATGCTCTCATGGCACACTCCTAGTGGTCATATCACCCAAAATTCCATAGAGACTCGTCATGTGTCCATGGCTAGCACACAAGGATCTCACCTTACCTAAAAAAGGAAATGTACCTTTATCCTAGTCAGCACAATCTGACAAGGCAATCCTCAGACCAAGGACCTTTTTGTACATTTCTCCCATCAGGACTTGACCCTGGACCTCTTGCCTTTTTCTATTCGCGGGCTAAGGCATGGAGCCATCACCTATGATCACCTAGACATCAACGATCCATGATCGCGAAACATTGAAAATTCATGTCTCCCAATCCGACCATTGAATCGACCTCAAAATTGGACCGTACACAATTTGCCACTTGATCTTTCCAATGGTGACGTCAGATTGACAATCAAAGAAGGCATCTGGTGGTTTCCCAAAACTTGCTCTTATGGACCTGAAATTGAGCCGGATGGCCCTTTTCCAACAATCCTCCACTTTGCCACAGTCAGAGTGGACTGAGTCCACATGCTTTCATGTAGAATTGCTACTTCTCACAGATAACTGGCTTGGTGCAAAAGTCAGCGACTTGCTTGCTGGTTGGAATAAACATCAGCTTGAGAGTACCCTCTTGCACCATGTGTGTGATGAAGTGATAGGCGATATCGACATGCTTGGTGCGAGCACGACACTCGAGGTTCTTGGCGAGTGCGATTGCGCTCTGGTTGTCGACTTGTACGGGAACTAGAACTACTGCACTCCCACTCATCTCCGCAATGAGATATTGAAACCAAACTGTTTCCTTGGCTCCAAAGCTGAGAGAGACCGACTTTCCTTCCATGCTTGAGGAGGCCACGACCACCAGCCGCTTGCTGCACCAGCTGATGGCCCCGCCATTGATGAGGAACACATGTCTAGAGATGGACTTGCGGTCCTCATGGTTTGAAGCCCAATCTGCGTCTATGTAGTCAATGATGCTATTGTTCCTGCCGTTGAAGGTGATGTTGATGTTGATGGTTATGGCAAGGTAATGGAAGATCCGCTTCAGTGCCTTCTGGTGCTCTGGTTTGGGATTAGCCATGTGCTGGCTCACAACACTCACAACATATGAGAGGTCCGGCCTGGTTGCTTTCATCAGGTATATGAGACTTTTGACGGCGCTCTTGTACTTTTGTCCCTTAGCTGCATCCGCTTCTCCACTCAAGCTCACAAGGTACTGCCACGACTCTTGTGGCATGCTAATGGGTTTGGCCTCTCCCATGCCAAACCGCTGCAAAACATCCTTGACATAGGAACTCTGCTGTAGCAAGAGAGCGGGCTTTGTAATCACGAGTGATCTAGATGCCGAGGAAGTATGACGCCTCCCCAAGATCAAACATCTAGAAACGCTCCTATATGGCCTCTTTGAACTCCTACAGTGCAGACATGCTGTTGGAAAGGAGGAGCATGTCATCCACATATACAATGATCATGAAGATCTCATGCTCATGCTTTCAGCGATAGACGTTGTAGTCACATTCGCTCCGCTCGAACCCCATGTACTTCAGCGCCACACCCAACTTCTGGTTCCAAGCAGGCGACGCTTGCTTGAGGCCGTATAACAACTTCTGCAGCTTGCAAAGTAGCTTGAAAAACCCCTCCTGGTGCCCCATGTAGATTTCCTCCTTCAAGTCACCATTCAAGAATGTCGTCTTGACATGTTGTGAACCTCGGAATCCTCAGCTACTACATAAGAGTGGAGCATGCGCACAGAGGCAAACTTTACAACAGGGGCAATGGTTTTTGTGTAATCAATATCCTCCTGCTGTGAGTAGCCCTTGGTAACCAGCCTCGCCTTGTACTTTTTTAGGTTGCCATCTTCTCCCCACTTCTTCTTCAACACCCACTTGCACTTGACTGCCTTGTGTCTAGGTGGACGCTAAGTCAGCTCCCACGTGTCATTGTCCAGCTTTGACTTTTTCTTCTACTGTACGATTTGCGCCCAAACTGCTGTATCTCATGCAGCCATGGCCTCCTTCTATAACGTTGGCTCATCTAAGTCTGCTGCAACTGCAGCAAACTATTTGAAGGAGTGTTAAATGGTCCATATAATTCATGGTGAATCTGGTCCAAGATTGCTACTGCTCATTGCCTCTTGCGCTTAAAGGACTTTCTCTTTGTCTTTCCCAGGAGGCATGCCTCAAAGAACTTCTTGTAGTTTCCCTCGTCCTTAGCCTTATTTCCCTCCATCCCATGTACGACTTTGTGCGGTTGCATAGCTTGTACCTTGTTGTTAGTCACATGTCCAAAATACATGTGTCACAGCTCAAAATTAGTGTCTTTGATAGATTTCGTCGCCATGGTGAAGACCTCTGGTGTAATCTTAGCCTTTGGACGCTTGGACTCTTCAACTTGTGCGTATTCTTCACATATTCTCTAAAGGGGGTTGGTCTACAAGATATGGAAGCCATCCACTTTGGGACCTGTGAAAGAAGGTTTTCCTTGGCATATTGATATCCTTGTTCTTGATAATCACTGCCTCCTCCTCTGTGGAGATGATCATCGTGTCGTGATTCATGATTTTGGACACTAATAAGAGCTTTGTCTCAAACGATGACATGTAGTTGACATTCTCTAGATTCAATTCTTTCTTAGTACCATTCATGTTTATGCTGATCAACTTGTCTCATATCCCTTGTGCATGGATAGGGCTATTATTTGCACATATGAAGTGACATTCAGGGTCTACAATGGAGATCAATCCATCCTTCTACCTCAAATGGTAGTGGTTTATGCCAAATTTGGACTCGTATGCTCCAAGTTTGAGCAGTATCACTCCTTTGGTCGTGGATATGCTCTTAGCTATTATATTTCTTAGCTCTCTTTTATCCTCGTTCTTGCCATCCATACCTCTGTCTTCCTTCTTTCGACCCCTACGCTCCCATACCCAGTGTCTAGGCTTGCCACTATTATGGCACTTCCCAAGATACTTTGAATCCCTTTTACTACCACTATTTCCCTTTCCTCTATTATCATTGCTTCGGTTACCACTTTGACTATATGAGTCGCTGCCACCATGACTACCGTACTCTACAACACAAACTCGAATTTTGGCCTCAGTACCAGTACAATACATGGCCTTGTTGTACACGAACTCTAACACGGCCTCATATGTAGGCTCCTCTTTTCAACTACGAGTCCACAATTTACATAGCAGAACAAAACTTGGTTACCAAGTTTGGAGGCTTTTGTTTCCTACTTATCTTGAAAGTGCATATATATTATTTACCCTCACTTGTGGATCACCTATATAAGGAGATGACTCTAGCTAACATAGGGTTGTGCCTCTAAGGACAGATTTTATCTTGCTTAGGATCAAAGGAACGTACCTCAAAGGAAAGAGCTCATCCTTGGTCCTTATTTGCGAAGTGTTCAGATCTCTTATTGTAGCTGATGGAGTAGATAGAGTTGATGAAGCCGATATAGCTGATACGCACTACAGAATAGAGTGGATAAGAGAGCACTAGAAAGTGTACCCTTCAAGTAGTCATAGTAGATCCATAATCCTTTGTCAATTGGCCTGAGAGAATGGATGAGAAAACAAGAACGACACAATGGCACTTGTCATCCGCTTCTAGTATTTCAAGATTGAGGAGATATCACCATCAAAATAATAATTCTATACTAAGAATTATATTAAAATCACTTCCTCGTACTGTGTCCTTAGTACCTCATCATTTTTTTGCAAGGAGGTAACTCTCGAGGCTTACACCAATCAATTATTCCTTAGTATCTACGTTTGGACAATAACTCTATTAAGAATCTCAAAGAAAAAACTATAATAAAACACACACAACCGGCAGGGACTCGTAGTCCTAGAGCCAGCCTCTAGCCTAGGCACATAGTGGCTCCTTGGATGAGTCACTTTTAAGGCAATCTTGATTGCATTATCCCCCTATGACATGACATTCTCTGTGACGGCCAAGTGGCACCAGCCACTTGGCCATCACAGAGAACGTTATGGACTATGGAATGTTCTAAGATGTCTCTCAGAACCTTCTTCTCCTTCTTGCTGACAGAAAGAAAAATTTCCACTACATAGTTCAACCTAATGACCTCGCGCTCCAACGACCAACTATGGAAAGTCTAAGCAACAAGGAGTTGTCCAAGGTAGTTTTTGCTGGCTATAGTATCTAGTTTAGACCAGGTAGATTTGCTCAAAAGGAGTACTAAATACCTTGTCTATCTAGATCAGACTTAGGAGACTTACTCTAGGATAGAAGTGCATGTCTAGTTTGTCCAGTGCCTATCCAAAATTCAGCTATGCACAAGGGACATATGAGATCAAAAGAACGTACCATAAACAAAAGCAAGGATAGTCTACATCAATACGAAGAGTACAATGCAAATGGCACGGGATGATGTCATGTCCCATTGGAGCGAGTACATCGACATCAGGTACCACTATGTACGCAATCTGGTTGCAAAGCATATACTAGACCTGGAATCCATGGGGACCAAGAAGATGCTTGCAAATTACATGACCAAGGTGCTTGATAGTAACTTGCACTCTGCAGGTACCCAAGGGATTAGTATGGTCAGTGTAACAGACAATGCCTAAGGCCTAGACAAATAAAGAGAAGATATATCATAGTAGATGGACATAGGTACTACAAAGAGTTTTTTATCAATATGCTCTTTGTCCATAGCTAACCTTTGGATAAGCACAGGACAAACTAGGCATGTACTGCTTCCGAAGAGTAAGTCTCCTAAGTCTCATCCAGATGGACAAGGCATACACTACTCCTTTAGAGCAATTCCCTTGGTCTAAACAAGGTAGTACATCATTCAATAAATCTTTCCCTTGTACCTCTATCCATCTGTCATTCACTGGCCTTTATCAATGCCATGTGGCTCATCCTTCCTTTGTTAGACTCTTCATGCCTAAAACACTAATACCTGCATAGCACAACTCGCTCTCCAACGGCTTGGTCATGTAGTCAGCAAGCATGCTCTTGATTCCGCATTGCTACAAGACCACCATGTTATTCATGACTAGGTCATATGAGTAGTGGTAACATATGTCCATGTGCTTTGTTTTCCAAGAGATGAAATCATCTTCAGCCATCAAGATGGCTGTCATGTTGTCTACATGTACGACCAGGGCTGATGGCGGTACTACCGGTACCGCGGTATACCGTGATTTTGTACCACGGTATTGTCAATACCGCGGTACGGTATTTTTTTTTCGGTACCGGTACGGTATCGTTACCGACCTCCCAGGGTACCCCTCTTTTGTACCGCGGTATTGTACCGCGGTACATTACCGCGGTAACACTCTACACAAGGATATAATTTTCCTGTAATACCGGTAACGCATTACAAATGTTGGAGAACGTTATGCCATTATTCACGAGAGCAATTCCTTCTCCTGCTGGCAGTCCAAGCGAGATGGACGGCAGGTAACTATGCAGCCGTCAATCTTGCAAGATTGACGACAGAAATATAAAATGCACAAACCCACGAAAGTTGCGTGGGTTTGCGCATTTGAACTTGCAGTTCCGTGACGCAACCGCGTCACGCAACCGCAACATGCGCAACGCGGTTCATTGGATTGCCGGCGGTGCCGGTAAGCCAATGAATCGTTCACCTTCCCTATTTGCTAAAGTTCACTCGTCCCCTTCCCTATTTGCTAAAGTTCACTCGTCCGTAAACATGATCATATTTCACTTTAACATGTGACAATGTCTGTTTTCCTTGTGATTAAATACACTGGAATTCCATAATGATGAAATAGTCTCATTTTTTAAGCTTAGAATTCATTTTTTGGTGTTTGGACATTATTGGGACATTGAGTACCGTGGTAAACATTTTGGTACCGTGGTACAAGTTGTGTTCTATTTGGCGGTATACCGTGTACCACGGTACATGTAAAATACAGCGGTATCTCACCAATACCGTCGGTAACGCGGTACCGGTACCGGTATTGGTAATGACCTGCCAAAAAAAAATGATACCGCGGTATTCATACCGTGGTACTGTGGTACCGCGGTACTTGAGTACCGCGGTACTCAATACCGCGGTATTGCAGCCCTGTGTATGACCGTGACGTCCTTCTATGGTATTGTCATTTTCCATGGAAGCTACACAGCCACTGAGCCTCCTTGCAGAACTCAAACAGAGTAACGTACATTACCATAATTGTGGATATGGAAATACAATCATAATTCCTATTGGAATATGAGAAAGTAGCATCATTCAAGATGCACACGTATCCAGAGTCGGATTTCCGGTCGTCAATGTTTCCTCCATACTTGGTATTAGTGTTGTACTTCAGCCAGAGGGGGTACGTACCCTCTTGGCCTCCACAGATGAGGCCCATGTGATACATCTTCTATAGGTAACGCAAGATACGCTTGATTTCGTGCCAATATTCTGGCCCTGGGTTGGCCATGAACCTGCTCACTTGTCCTACAGTATAGTAGATGTCTGGATGAGTCCCTTCCATGGCGTATATGATGTTATCCACGGGAGACTGGTAGGGGATGCCTTTCATCTTCCTTTGTTTTGCTTTGTTGCTTGAAGATATAGATGTCTTCAGCTTTGTATTGGTCATCATTAGGGTGCCAATAGATTTGCAGTCTTCTATGTGATAACGCTTTAGTAGCTGACCAATGCATTTAGTTTGATTGAGTTTGATGGTATCTGCTGCTTGTTTGCGATAGATGGCAAACCCAAGGTAGTACTCGAGAGGACCCGTGTCTTTCATCTTGAACCTTTTGTTGAGGTCAGACTTAAGCTCATCCAGCGGCTTGATCAAAGATGAGGAGATGATAAGATCATCCACATATAGTGTTACCATCATCAGCCGACACCCATCATGGTATACATAGATGCTCGGGTCATTCAGGCAATACCTGAAGGAGAGACCGGTCATGAAAGGTTCCATCACTTTGTACCACATCATTATGACCGGTTTCTGCCTGTAGAGCACTTTTACCAACTTGCAAATCTTGCCTTTGGGAGTTTTGAGTCATTCGAGTACCTCGATCAACTCTTCTTTGTCAAGCTTCCCGCAAAGAAAAGGTGTCCAGATGTCCATCTGGCGTATCTCCAAGTTCTTTGCGGTAAGAATCTCGAGAGAATGGATGGAGGTAAAGGTCACAATGGGTGCAAATGTCTCAGGGTACTCGGAGCCCAAGCATTACAAAAAGTCCTCAGCCACTATCCTTGCCTTGAATGTTTTGATTCTGCTATCTTGCTTCTTCTTCATTTGGAGGACTCATTGAGATCCCGTCATGTGGGCCTTGTTGAGTTTATCCACCACTATCCACATACCGTTTGTATTAATGAGCACGAGCTCTTTGTCCACTGCACGCTTCTAGTTAGCTGCAACTGGGTTGTTTATTGCCTCCGCAACAGTGGATTGCTCTCCTTGAGCCATATGCGACCAACTAAGGCCGGTCCAATCATCCTCATATTTCAAAGGTGCTTTCTTTAGGCACAAACTATGCCAGGGTCCTGGTCTAACTTCTTGCTCTAGTTCTGGTGCTACCAAAGGTAGTGGTGTGTCGTCATAACAAGAGTCGTTGGACTCCAAGTCAGACATACACGTCTTGGACGCCTTGGTATCAGTGTCCATGTCAGATGCCATGACATCCTACGCATGTACTCTTCCATTCCGATTACCTGGTGGCAAAACAAGCCAATTCTAGGATACTTGGTATCTGGACTCAAGCAACACTATCCACTCTTCCGTCTTGGGAGTAAGGATCATATTCGATCGCTCTCCCTTTCTAAGGGTACATTCATCGAACATGGTGTTACGACTTGTTGGGAAAGGAGCCATCCGGCTCACTTTCAGGTCCACAGGAGCAAGTTCCAGGAAACTACCAGATGTCTGCTCCGGTCGTCGATCCGACTCCACCATTGGAAAGATCAGGTGGCAAAATGTCTACGGTCCAAGTTTGAGGCCGATCCAACGGTCGGATTGGGAGATATGAATTTTCGAAGTTTCCGGTGTCATGGACCGCCGATGTCTGGGTGACCATGGGCGATGGCTCCATGCCTTAGCCTGAGAAACGAAAAGGGCAAGAGGTCCAGGATCAAGACCTGATGGAAGAAATATCCAAAAAGGTCCTAGATTCTTGGGTTGCCTTGTCAAAGTGTGCTGACTAGGAAAAATGTACCTCTCTATACTTTTTAAGTGAGTTGAAATCCTTGTGTGCTAGCCATGGACACCTGGCGATTCTCCATGGGATTGTGGGTTATGTAACCACTAGGAGTGTGCCATGAGAGCATTTTCTAGCTCTCTAGGTCGTGTGTGAGTGGTCAGCCTGATTGCTAGGCTGATTTCCTCCCTTGTGTGAGTTTATGGACTCTAGTGTGTGAGCCTTAGCCTCCATGGCTATGTGGTGTGGCTTGTGAGAGAGCTGACTTGCCCAAGCTCTAGCTCTATATGTACTCCATCATTTTAAGTGACTCAACAACCATTCTTCAGCACAACTGATGCCCTTTCAGTCCCTCATGCTCGCTGCTCCAAGGCTCCCTCTCTCCTCCAGATCCAACACGACTCCTTATAAGCTTGTCCGATACCTGGTCCTAAAGCCCATAGGCTTTAGGACCAGGTATGTGACGTATGGTATCCAACTCTGACCCACTTCTTTGAACATGCATCGAGCTTGCCTCTACATTCTCCTGACTAGATTATCATCCATGTAGTTGACTCGAACAGCTTCAAATAAAGGTGTTGGTTTTGTTTCCAAACCATGCCTCTTCTAGGGTCTTCAGCTGCTTGTCCTACTATTTTCCATGTTTATGCAAGGCAATTGCTGGTGTGAGATTCAAGAGGTAGTAGACCATTGCTACGATTAAGCTGATATGCCCCTTGTCCATAGCTGACATTTGGACATGTACAGGACGGACTAGGCATGCACTCCTCCCCCGAGTAAGTCTCCTATGTCTTGTCCAGTTAGACAAGGAACACACTACTCCTTTAGAGCAAGTCTCCTTGGTCTAAACTAGCTAGTATAGCCATCAAACACTACCTAGGACAACTCCTTGTGGCTTAGACATTCCAGAGTTAGTCTCTGGAGCAAGAGGTCACTAGGTTAAATCACAGCCCACTGTCTAATTTTCTTTGTAACCAAAAGGGGAACAAGATGGTTCTGAGAGATATCTTAGAACAATGCAAAGTCCCACCTGGTGGCTGGAACCACTTGTCGGTCACAGAGAGCGCCATATAGGTAGGGGGATGATATAATCCAGATTGTCCTCAAAGTGGCTCATCCAAGGAGCCACTTCATACCTAGACTAGAGGCTGGCTCTAAGACTATAAGTACCTGTCAGTTGCTTGTGATTTACTCCAGTTCCTACCTTTGAGACTACTCACAGAGTTGTCCACAAAGGGTCATCACTAAAGAAGCATTGGTTGGTCTAAGCCCCAAGAATTAGCTCCTTGTGTGAAAGTGACCAGGTGTTAAGGTCAAAGTACGAGGAACTGATTCCTATGAAATTCTCACTATAGAACTGTAATTGTGAGGGTGATATCTCCTCCAATTTGCAATACTAGGAGCAGATGGCAAGTGTCATTGTGTCCGCCTAGTTTTCTAGTCCGTTACCTTAGGGCGGTTGAGAAAGGGTTATGGGTCCACACTGACTAGTTGTAAGGCATGCTTCTGTACGCTCTCTCGTCCTATTTCTCTTACAGTACGCATCAGCTCTATCTGCTCCATCTGCTCCAACGGCGGGTGCTGGCACTTAGCAAAGAAGGGCCAAGGACAAGCTCTGCCCTTGGAGGTATGACTCTTGGACCCTAACCAGGATAAGCTCTGCCCTTGGAGACACGATCTTAGGTTCTAGAGTGTGTTCTTCTTTGTTTCCAGGTAATCAATGACTAAAGGGTAAGTAATGGATATGCACATTCTAAACCAGTAGCAGAAAACAGCCTACATCAGCCTACATTGGCCTCAACGAAGCAGAGAAGTAGAGAAGCAAAGACGTAGTATGATGACATCCACGACACTCAGTCTTGAACAGGTCAATGGTGGCATGTCAAAATTCACAGGGATAGGTTTTTCCTTGTGGAAATGGGAATTTGAGATTGTCATGAGGGTGCGTGGCTACTTGAAGATATTCCTTGGAGAAGAGATAAAGCCTCCAAAAATAAATGCTGGGTATGAAGCATGGAGTGTCAAAATCGACATAGCCCTTGCGGTTTTTATGACATCACTGCATGAGTCACAACATGTCCATCTCCAAGACCTCACACATGCATCAAAGGCATATGAATAGCTTGCATGTGTAAACCAATCAATGGCTCTTCCAAATCGCCTCTTCATCCTTCAAAAACTCATTTTGATAAGGGTGATCGAGGGCGAGTTAATTCTGGACTTCCTACTACAGTTTGAAAGACTGCTACAACAAGTAACCTAAATGAAGTGGAATGTTGAAACCAACATGCAGGCCATGATCCTCCTCATGGTGCTACCTGAAAGCCGGGATCCTCTGATCACCATCTTTGGCAGTTGGAAGGAGGAGGATTTGACGTACGAGGCAGTGTTTGAGTACGTGTGCAACGAGGCCATTTGTTGCAATAGTAGTGAGGCTTATATTTCGGCCTATGCTTCACAGTGCAGTGGTCATGGTAATAACTCCTCTTCTAGTTAGAGTGGTAATGAAAGCAGTGGCGGTGGAAGAAGAGGCAATGGTGGTTGTGGAAAGGGTTCATAGCATCCATGGAAGTGCCATAACTGTGACAACCCTTGGTATTGGGCACGTGAGTACATGACTTCCAAAAAGGAAGACGGGAATAATGGTGGTCAGAATAAGGGCATAGAAAATGGTAAGGAATTGACAAATATGATGACTGAGAACGTGCCAACAACCAAGACAATGGTAATACTCAAGCGTAGAACCTACACGCTTGACTCTGGCATGAACAACCACTCTTCAAGGGAGAATGATGGGTTCATTTCCATGAGGGATACCGAACGTTGCTTCAGGTTTGCCAACGGCTGTCTTTTCCATGAGTAAGGAGAGGGAGATAATTTGATTTGCATCAACGTAAATGGTGCTAAAAAGGACTTGAAGCTAGAGAACAGTGTCTATATGCCACCTTTTGTGGAAAACCTCTTGTCGGGATCCAAAATCACAAACCACAATATGACGGTCTTCTTCACAGAGGAAGAGGTCATCATTAAAAAACAAGGACATCAAGATCTCCTATACCAAGGAGTGTCTTGTCGTACAAGTCTTAAGAGTTGATGTGCTCTACCTACTACAGACCAAGCCCCTTGACACTAAAAATGAGGAATATGCGGTGCTTGAAGAGTCCAAGTCTCCAAAGCCTGATGTTGTACCATAGGCCGCCACCATGGCGGTTAACTACATCGAAGACACAGATGTTGAGTTGTGGCACAGGCGCTTTGGCCATGTGGCTGACACGACATTGTAAGCTATGCAGCAGCATCAAGTGGTTCATGGAATGGAGCGATGCAAGGCGAAGGATGAGAGAAAGTGCAAGAAGCTATATGAGCCATGCCTTCAAAGCAAGGCAAAGAGAAAGTTCTTTGAGCGTAATGGGCAACGTGCGGCAGAAATCTTGGACCTTATCCACTCAAATATGTGTAGATCATTTTGTTATTATTCAAATGGCGGTAGCAAGTACTTCTTGACCTTCATTGATGACCACAGTCATAAGATGTGGATGTACTCCCTCGAGACAAAAGGGGAGGTCAAGGAGAAGTTACCAGAATTTATTGCCATGGTAGAGCATTCAACGCACTACACACGGAAAACAATGATGAGTATGAGGCCTGCAAAGGCTGATTGAACCAACACGACATCAACCACCAGACCACCACACCTTACATCTCCCAGAGCAATGGTGATGCTTAGCGGATGAACAAGACTATCCTCAGTATGACACGAAGCATGCTCTTTGACGCCAAAATCCTACCTTATTTTTGGACTGAAGCTAAAAGAACTGCTTGCTACATTGTTAATCTTACTCTGGTAGCCGTGATTGGAACACATAGCAAGAAGCAGCAAGAGAAACAGTTGAGGACGCCACAAGAGGCTTGGTCAGGGAAGAAGCTAGACGCCTCATACTTGAGAGTTTTTGTTGGATCTCGAGGAGAGAGGGAGTCTTGGAGCAGCGCGCATGTGGGACTGAAAGGGCATCCGTTGTGTTGAAGAATGGTTGTTGAATCACTCAAAATGATGGAGTACATATAGAGCTAGGGCTTGGGCAAGTCAGCCCTCTCACAAGCCACACCACTTAGCCATGGAGGCTAAGGCTCACACACTAGAGTCTACAATCTCACACAAGAGAGGAAATCAGCCTAGCAATGAGGCTGACCAGTCACACACGACCTAGAGAGCTAGAGAATGCTCTCATGGCACACTCCTAGTGGTCACATCACCCAAAATCCCATGGACAATCGCCATGTGTCCATGGCTAGTACACAAGGATCTCACCTCACCTAAAAAGTAAGGAGAGGTACCTTTATCCTATTCAGCACACTCTGACAAGGCAATCCTATGACCAAGGACCTTTTTGGATATTTCTCCCATCAGGTCTTCACCATCGACCTCTTGCCTTTTTCTTTTCTCAGGCTAAGGCATTGAGCCGTCACCCATGGTCACCCAGATATCGGCAGTCCATGACCTTGGAAACTTTGAAAATTCATATCTCCCAATCTGACTGTTAGATCGGCTTGAAACTTAGTCCGTAGAGAAATTGCCACCTGATCTTTCCAATGGTGAAGTTGGATTGGCGATCTGAGTAGGCATCTGGTAGTTTCCTGGAACTTGCTCCTCTGGACCCAAAACTGAGCCGGATGGCTCCTTTCCCAACAATCTCCCACTTTGCCGTAGTCAGAGTGGGCTGAGTCCACATGCCTTCATGCAAAACTGCTGCTTCTCACGAGTCACTAGCTTGGTGCAGAAACCAGCGACCTGCTTGTTGGTTGGAGTGAACTCCAGCTTGATAGCACCCTCCTGCACCATGTGCCTGATGAAGTGATAGGCGATGTCAATGTGCTTGGTGCGAGCGTGGTGCTCGGTATTCTTGGCGAGTGCAATTGCGCTCTGGTTGTCGACGTGCATGGGAACTGGAACTGCTGCAGTCCCACTCATCTCCGCCATGAGACGCTGGAGCCAAACTGCTTCCTTGGCTCCAAAAAGAGAGACACGTACTCAGTATATGTGCTTGCGGTAGCTACGACCACCTGCCCCTTGCTGCACCAGCTGATGGCACCTCTATCCATGAGAAACACATGTCCAGAGATGGATCTACAGGTCTCAGGGTTGGAAGCCCAATCTGCATCTGTGTAGCCGATGATGCTGTTGTCGTTGCCCTTGTAGGTGATGCCGATGTTGATGGTTCGAGCAAGGTAGCGGAAGATCCGCTTCACTGCCTTCTGGTGCTGAGGGCCGGGATTAACCATGTACTGGCTCACAGCGCTCACAGCCTGTGTGAGGTCCGGCCTGGTTGCCACCATCAGGTACATGAGACTACCGACGGCGCTCTGGTACTTCTGCCGCTCAACTGCATCTGCTTCTCCGCTGAAGCTCACAAGGTACTGCCGCGTCTCTAGCGGCGTGCCGATGGGTTTGGGCTCTGTCATGCCGAACCGCTACAGGACATCCTTGTTGTAGGGAATCTGCTACAGCGAGAGAGAGCTTGATTTGCGGTCACGCGTAATCTGGATGCCAAGGAAGTATGACGCCTCCCCGAGATCAGACATCTGGAAGCGCTCCTGCATGGCCTCCTTGAACTCCTACAGTGCAGACATGCTGTTGGAAAGGAGGAGCATGTCATCCACATAGACAATGATGATGAGGATCTCATGCTCATGCTGCCAGCGATACACGCTGTAGTCATACTCGCTGCGCTCAGACCCCATGCACTGCAACGCTGCATCCAACTTCTGGTTCCAAGTACGCAACACTTGCTTGAGGTCGTACAACGACTTTTGCAGCTTGCAAACCAGTGCTCCTGGCCATCCATGACAAACCCCTCTGGCTGCTCCATATAGATCTCCTCCTCCAAGTCACCATTCAAGAATGTCGTCTTGACATCCATGTGGTGAACCTCGAAGTCCTCAGCTGCTGCATAAGACAGGACCGTGCGCACAGAGGCAAACTTTGCAAAAGGGGCAAATGTTTCTGTGTAGTCGATGCCCACCTGCTGCGAGTAGCCCTTGGAAACCAGCCTTGCCTTGTACTTTTCCAGGTTGCAATCTACTTCCCGCTTCTTCTTGAACACCCACTTGCACTTGATCACCTTGCGTCCAGGTGGACGCTCAGTCAGCTCCCACGTGCCATTGTCCAGCTGCGACTGTATCTCCTGCTGCACGGCTTGCGTCCAATTTGCTGCATCTGGTGCAGCCATGGCCTCCTTGTATGACGTTGGCTCATCTGAATCTGCTACAACTGCGACGTTCATCTGTTCTGGTTTCTGCATCATCCAGAAATGGCTGCGCTCACCAGGCTTGTAACGCACCCTGAGAGGATACCTGCGACCTGGTGCTGGAGCGTTAGCGGGCGGCTTGCGCGGTGCTGCTGGCACAACTGCTGCTGCTGGTGGTGCTGCATCTCCCTCCTCTGCTTCTGCCGATGAGGCTGCTGTATCTGCTGCATCAGACATGGGAGAGTAGGGTGATTCTCCCACTGTTACAGCAGAGGAAGAATCGGGAGACTGGGTCAGGAAGGATTTCTGCTCCCACTACCTCGTCAGTTGCTGGTTCTGTTACCTCTTCACAGACAATGTTGGTGCCGATGACGTTACTCTCGTTGAAGACAACATGCTTAGAGATGATGACGTGGCCTCTATCCCTCTCGTAGAGGCGATAGGCCTTACTTGCAACGTCATAGCCAATCATCAGCATCTGCGCACTCTTTGCGTCCCATTTCCGCCGCTTCTCCTTGGGCACGTGTATGTGCGCCAGGTTGCCAAATGCTCGAAGATGACCCACGCTCGGCTTCTTGCCGAACCATGCCTCGTACCACGTCATCTGCTCCAGTGCCTTAGTTGGAATCCGATTCTTAATGTAGACCGCAGTGCTCACGGCTTCGGCCCCGAAGTCATAGGTCAGCCGAACTACGTGCAGCATGGAGCACGCCGACTCAACGATGGTGCGGTTGGCGCGTTCTACTACACCGTTCTGCTGCGGCGAGTATGGCGTGGTACTCTGCGCCTTGATGCCAGCAGGTACGAGGTAGTCCTAGAACTCCTTGCTCAGGTACTCTCCACCGCGATCGCTGCGCAGCGCCTTGATCTTCTTGCCAGTCTGGTTGTCCACCATGGCCTTGAACTCCTTGAACCTTTCAAAGTACTGGTTCTTGGAAGGAAGGAAGTACACAGCAGTGTAACAGCTGAAATTGTCAATGAAGGTCAGGAAATACCTAGAGCCTCCAAAGCTCTGGGTTCGCATCGGTCCGCACAAGTCCGTGTGGACCAGCTCCAACACCTCCTTCGCACGCTCCCTTACTCCAAAGAACGCCTCCCAGATCTGCTTCTCCTCCAAACAGCCGATGCACAACAGCTGCTCAAAGTTAGAGATGGTAGGCAGGTCACGCACCATCTGCTTTGCTTGAAGCTGCTACAAGGCACGCATGCCGATGTGGCCGTAGCGCGCATGCCAGATCTCGCCATCTATTGCCTGCACCACTGTTACAAGACTCTGCTCACGTGGGATCTTGGTCGCCTCGAGCAGGCAGTACATGTCGTCCTCCTTCACCGACCTGGCCAACTCCTCTCCTGTAATCTTGTTGAGGATGTAGCCATAGTCATCATCGAAGACGACGCACAGTCCTGTTTTTGTAAGAGAAGAGAACGAAAGAGGGTTGAATGCAGCATCAGGTACATACACCACGCCATGGAAGACTCCCACTTCAATGCCACGCGGGGTCTCCAACCACATGTCCACAATCCCAATCCCCTCAGCATACACCACCCGATAATCACCCATTGCGATAGGACGGGGAGGGATGGACAGCAACTACGTAAACAACGTTTTGTGATGTGTCAAGCTCTTGATACACCCTGAATCCTTGTACCATGTCAGATCCGCCTTCTCTACCTGTGACATATCAGACATCGCCATGAAGAGACGGTCGCGCACTTCCTTCGCCACGTTCATGTTGCCAGAGTGGCCTACTCTAGCTTGGTTCTACTGCTGCTGCTGCTGCTGACGTTGCTGTGGCTGCTGTTGCTGCTGCTGTGAAGTCTGCTGCTTGTGCTATTACTGCTGCGGTGACTGCTGCTACTGCTGCTCCTTCTAGTCCCTCTTGAACTTGAAACACTCCTTGAAGTACCCCTCTTTCTGGCAGTAGTGGCACTTACCTTTCTTCTTACCTCTCTGCTGCCCAGACTGCTCCTGTTGCTGGTTGCATGAGTCCATGGCCACAAAATCTACTTCACTGCTGCCGCCGCCACTGTGCTTTGCAGCATTGAGACGTAGTTCCACCTGCACCCGGTGCGTGCAGATGAAGTCGAGGTCGAGAGTTGGCTGGCTCTCCAGCGTCTCTCGCACCGTGTCGTAGCTGGTTGGGAGTCCCCTCAGCAAGAGGAGAATGAAGCACGTCTGTTCCATAGGATTCCCGGCTGCTTTCAACTGCTTCGCCAGATCCTTTGCCCTGTCCAGGTACGCCTCCATCCCTTCAACACCTTGCATTTTCAGCGCCATCATCTTCTCCTCCAAAAGCATGAGGAATGGAGGGTCCTTGCTCTCATACTTCTTGCACAACATGTCCCACCCCTTTTGCAGTAGCCTTGTCACTCACGTACAGAAGATGCGGTTTGGAGATGGTGTTGACAAGCAACCTGTAGGCCTGCCTGTCCTTCTTCTTCCACTCCTCATACACCACTGGTGCAGCTGCAGATAAACCGGCTCCACCCTTCTACGGAGTCACCCCCGCCTGTTGGATCTGGAGGAGAGAGGGAGCCTTGGAGCAGCGAGCATGTGGGACTGAAAGGGCATCACTTGTGCTGAAGAATGGTTGTTTGAATCACCCAAAATGATGGAGTACATATAGAGCTAGAGCTTGGGCAAGTCAGCCCTCTCACAAGCCACACCACTTAGTCATGGAGGCTAAGGATCACACACTATAGTCCATAATCTCACACAAGGGAGGAAATCAGCCTAACAATCAGGATGACCCGTCACACACAACCTAGAGAGCTAGAGAATGCTCTCATGGCACACTCCTAGTGGTCACATCACCCACAAACCCATGGAGAATCGCCATGTGTACATGGCTAGCACACAAGGATCTCACCTCACCTAAAAAGGAAGGAGAGGTACCTTTATCCTAGTCAACACACTCTGACAAGGCAATCCTAAGATCAAGGACCTTTTTAGATATTTCTCCCATCAGGTCTTGACCCTGGACCTCTTACCTTTTTCTTTTCTCAGGCTAAGGCATGGAGCCATCACCCATGGCCACCCAAACATCGGCCGTCCATGACCCCCGAAACTTCAAAAATTCATATCTCCCAATCCGACTGTTGGATCGGCCTGCACCTTGGACTTTAGATAATTTGCCACCTGATCTTTCCAATGGTGAAGACGGATCGACGATCGAAGTAGGCATCTGGAAGTTTCTTGGAACTTGCTCCTGTGGACCTGAAATTGAGCCGGATGGCTCCTTTCCCAACAATCTCCCACTTTGTCGCAGTCAGAGTGGGCTGAGTCCACATGCCTTCATGCACAACCGCTGCTTCTCATGGATCACTGGCTTGGTGCAGAAATCAGCGACCTGTCTGCTGGTTGGAGTAAACTTCAGCTTGATAGCACCCTCCTGCACCATGTGCCTGATGAAGTGATATGCGATGCCAATGTGCTTGGTGCGTGCATGGTGCTCAGGATTCTTGGCGAGTGCGATTGCGCTCTGGTTGTCGATGCGCATAGGAACTTGAACTGCTACACTATTCTCCGCCATGAGACGCTGGAGCCAAACTACTTCCTTGGCTCCAAAGCTGAGAGAGACGTACTCAGCTTCTGTGCTCGAGGTGGCCATGACCACCTGTCCCTTGCTGCACAACCTGATGGTACCTCCATTCATGAGAAACACATGTCTAGAGATGGACTTGCGGTTCTCAGAATTTGAAGCCCAATCTGCATCTGTGTAGCCGATGATGCGGTTGTCGTTGTCGTTGTATGTGATGCCGACGTTGATTGCTCTAGCACGGTAGCGGAAGATCCGCTTCACTGCATTCTGGTGCTCCGGTCCGGGATTAGCCATGTGCTGGCTCACAGCGCTCACAGCCTGTGCGAGGTCTGGCCTGGTTGCCAGCATCAGGTACATAAGACTACCAACGGCGCTCTGGTACTTATGCCGCTCAGCTCCATCTGCTTCTCCACTGATGCTCACGAGGTACTGCCGCGTCTCCAGTGGCATGCCGATGGGTTTGGCCTCTGTCATGCCGAACCACTGCAGGACGTCCTTGATGTAGCGACTCTACTATAGCGAGAGAGAGCGTGATTTCTGGTCACGCCTGATCTGGATGCCGAGGAAGTATGACGTCTCCCCGAGATCAGACATCTGGAAGCGCTCCTGCATGGCCTCCTTGAACTCCTGTAGTGCAGACATGCTGTTGGAAAGGAGGAGCATGTCATCCACATAGACAATGATGATGAGGATCTCATGCTCATGCTGCCAGCGATACACACTATAGTCACACTCGCTGCGCTCAAACCCCATGCACTGCAACGCCGCATCCAACATCTGGTTCCAAGCACGTGACACTTGCTTGAGGACGTATAACGACTTCTGAAGCTTGCAAACAAGGTGCTCCTGGCCATCCATGACGAACCCCTCCGACTGCTCCATGTAGATCTCCTCCTCCAAGTCACCATTCAAGAATGCCGTCTTGACATCCATGTGGTGAACCTCGAAGTCCTCAGCTGCTGCATAAGAGAGGAGCGTGTGCACAAAGGCAAACTTTGCAACAGGGGCAAAAGTTTATGTATAGTCGATGCTCTCCCGCTGCGAGTAGCCCTTGGCGACCAGCCTCGCCTTGTAATTTTCAAGGTTACCATCTTCTCCCCGCTTCTTCATGAACACCCACTTGCACTTGATCACCTTATGTCGAGGGGTACGCTCAGTCAGCCCCCACGTGCCGTTGTCCAGCTACGACTGTATCTCCTACTGCACGGCTTGCGCCCAATCTGCTGCATCCGGTGCAGCCATGGCCTCCTTGTATAACGTTGGCTCATCTGAATCTGCTGCAACTGCGACGTTCATCTGTTCTGGTTTGTGCAGCATCCCGAAATGGCCGCGCTCACCAGGCTTGTAACGCACTCTAAGAGGGTACCTGCGACCTGGTGCTGGAGCATTAACCTGCGGCTGGAGTGGTGCTGCTGGCACAACTGCTGCTGCTGGTGGTACTACATCTCCCCCCTCTGCTTCTGCCGATGACCTTGTTGTATCTGCTGCATCAGACATGGGAGAGTAAAGTGATTCTCCCACTGTCACAGTAGAGGAGGGATCGGGAGAGACTGGGTCAAGAAGGATTTCTGCCCCTACTATCTCATCAGCTGCTGGTTCTGCTGCCCCTTCATAGACAATGTTGGTGCCGATGATGTTTCTTTTGTTGAAGACGACATCCCTGGAGATGATGACGTGGCCTATATGCCTCTCGTAGAGGCGATAGGCCTTGCTTGCCACGTCGTAGCCAATCATCAGCATCTACGCACTCTTTGCGTCCCATTTCTGCTGCTTCTCCTTGGGCACGTGCATGTGCGCCAGGCTGCCAAATGCTCGGAGATGACCCACGCTCGGTTTCTTGCCGAACCACGCCTCGTACGGCGTCATCTTCTCGAGCGCCTTAGTTGGACTGCGGTTCTTGATGTAGACCGCAGTGCTCACGGCTTCAGTCCAGAAGTCGTAGGTCAGCCGAGCCGCGTGCAGCATGGAGCGCGCTGACTCCACAATGGTACAGTTGGCACGTTTTGCTACACCGTTCTGCTGTTGCGAATACGGCGCGGTACGCTACGCCTTGATGCCAGCTGCTACGAGGTAGTCCTGGAACTCCTTGCTCAGGTACTCTCCACCGCGATTGCTACGCAACGCCTTGATTTTCTTGCCAGTCTGGTTCTCCACCATGGCCTTGAACTCCTTGAACTTGTCAAAGCACTGGTCCTTGGAAGGAAAGAAGTACACAACAGTGTAACGGCTGAAATCATCAATGAAGGTCAGGAAATACCTAGAGCCTCCAAAGCTCTGAATCTGCATCGGTCCGCATAAGTCCGTGTGGACCAGCTCCATTGCCTCTTTTGCACGTTCCCCTGCTCCAAAGAACGCCTCCCAGTGCTGCTTCTCCTCCAAACAGCCGATGCAGAACTGCTGCTCAAAGTTAGAGATGGTAGGCAGGTTACGCACCATCTGCTTTGCTTGAAGCTGCCGCAAGGCCTACATGCCGATGTGGCCGTAGCTCGCATGCCAGATCTCGCTATATGTCGCCTGCACCACTACTGCAAGACTCTGCTCACGTGGGATCTTGGTCGCCCCCAGCAGGCGATACATGTCGCCCTCCTTCACCGACCTGGCCAACTCCTCTCCTGTACCCTTGTTGAGGATGTAGCCATAGTCATCATCGAAGACAACACGCAGTCCTGTGTTTGTAAGAGAGGAGACTGAGAGGAGGTTGAATACAGCATCAGGTACATACAGCACGCCATGGAACACTCCCACTTCAATGCCATGTGGCGTCTCCAACCACATCTCCACAATCCCAATTCCCTCAGCATATACCACCCAATCATCACCTATAGCGATAGGACGGGGAGGGATGGACAGCAGCTACGTAAACCACTCCTTGTGATGTGTGAGGCTCTTGGTACACTCTGAGTTCTTGTACCATGCGAGATCCGCCTTCTCCACCTGCGACATGTCAGAATTTGCCATGAAGAGACGGTCGCGCACCTCCTTAGCCACATTCATGTTGCCAAAGTGGCGCACACCAGCCTGGTTTTGCTGCTACTGCTGTTGTTGCTGACGCTGCTGTGACTGCTGCTGCTGCTGTTGCTGCTTTTCCTGCTGCTACTGCGATGACTGCTGTTGCTGCTGCTCCTTCTAGTCCCTCTTGAGCTTGAAACACTCCTTTTTGTAGTGTCCCTCTTTCTGGTAGTAGTGGCATTAGTCTTTCTTTTTGCCTCTTTGCTGCCCAGAGAGCTACTGCTGTTGCTAGTTGCGTGAGCTCGTGGCCACAAAAGTTGCTTCACCGCTGCCGCTGCCATTTCGCTTCGCTGCATTGCGACGCAAGTCCACTTGGACCAGGTGTGTGCAGATGAAGTCGAGGTCAAGAGTTGGCTGGTACTCCAGCGTCTCTCGCACCGTGTCGTAGCTGGTTGGGAGTCCCCTCAGCAAGAGGAGGATGAAGCGCGTCTTTTCCATAGGGTTGCCGGCCGCTCTCAAGTGCTTTGCCAGCTCCTACGCCTCCATCCCTTCACCGCCCTGCATTTTTAGCGCCATCATCTTTTCCTCCAAAAGCATGAGGAATGCAGGATCCTTGCTCTCATACTTCTTGCACAGCGTGTCCCACCCCTCCTTTGCAGTAGCCTTGTCACTCACGTACTAAAGATGTGGGTTGGAGATGGTGTTGACAAGCAACCTGTAGGCCTGCCTGTCCTTCTTCTTCCACTCCTCATACGCCGCTATTACAGCTGCAGAAGAATCTGCATCAGCTGCACTCTTTTGGGATATCTTCCCCGCCACCACCTACGCTGCGGTGATGCCTTTTCCCTGCGGAACTGGACCCAGCTCGTCGCCGCTCACCACCTCCCACAAGCCCCTCTCCTCCAAAAGGAGGCGGGTACGGATCTTCCAAAACGTGAAGTTGGCGCGTCCCTCCCGCCTCTCCAAAGGCTGGGCTGTTGTCACAACGCCAGATGCTGCCATTTTGAGCCTTGGTGATGCTCAGCGTTGCCCTTGGATAGCGGCGCTACCCCTGCTTCTGCTACTGCTTCTGCCATAAATCTGTCTGACAGAAAATGGACTGTAGATACCAGCAGACTGGGAAGTTGGAAAAATGGAGCCCACCACTGGAACATTCAGCTCAAGACCTTTCAGATCGACCCATAAAATAGGGTCATTAATTGGGGATTTTGAAAGATATGCCCTCTTGAAAACAGGGTATGTTTCTGCTCCTACTCCAACTCAGACCAGCCAGCTTGTAAACAGTATTTCTCCCAAACGAATCGATGGAATGCAAATAAGTTTTTACCAATGGAAAGCGTAGGAAAAATACTACAATTCTCATGTGCCACTTTTTAAATTTGAGAAAGAAACGAGAGAGTTATGGTCATCACAAGGCGACAGTCTTACTCATAGAGAAGAGTGTAGCCGTGGCCGACCTCGTTATGAGCATAACTCTCAATCCGATCGTTGGATCTTTGCGATCGTACGCTCGTTGGAAAGCTTGGCTCACGAACATGAAGATCTAGTGGTGGATAGTCAAATTTGGTCATGTTCTGACCCTTACCCGTCACTCTCAAAGTGACGGCCTATGTTGGCTGAATCTAGCAGAATCTGTCTCTGATACCAAATGCTCGTTGCTCCAAGGCTCCCGCCTTGGAGCAGCAAGCATGTGGGACTGAAAGGGCATCACTTGTGCTGAAGAATGGTTGTTGAATCACTCAAAATAATGAAGCACATATGAAGGTAGCGCTTGGGCAAGTCAGCCCTCTCACAAGCCACACCACTTAGCCATGGAGGCTAAGGCTCACACACTAGAGTCCACAATCTCACACGAGGGAGGAAATCAGCCTAACAATCAGGCTGACCAGTCACACACGACCTAGAGAGCTAGAGAATGCTCTCATGACACACTCCTAGTGGTCACATCACCCACAAACCCATGGAGAATCGCCATGTGTCCATGTGTAGCACACAAATATCTCACCCCACCTAAAAAGTAAGGAGAGGTACCTTTATCCTAGTCAGCACACTCTGACAAGGCAATCCTAAGACCAAGGACCTTTTTGGATATTTCTCCCATCAGGTCTTGACCCTGGACCTCTTGCCTTTTTCTTTTCTCAGGCTAAGGCATGGAGCCATCACCCATGGCGACCCAGACATCGGCGGCCCATGACCCCTGAAACTTCAAAAATTTATATCTCCCAATCCGACTGTTGGATCGGCCTGAAACTTGGCACGTTGATAATCTGCCACCTGATCTCTCCAATGGTGAAGACGGATCGAAGATCGGAGCAGGAATCTGGAATTTTCCTGGAACTTGCTCCTGTGGACTGAAATTGAGCCGGATGGCTCCTTTCCCAACACCGCCACCACCTGTGCTGCGGTGATGCATGTTGCTTGCGGATTTGGAGCTGACTCAGCGCCGCTCACCACCTCCTACAAGCCCCTCTCCTCCAAATGGAGGCAGGTACGGATCTTCCTAAATGTGAAGTTGGCACGTCCCTCCAGCCTCTCCAAAGGCTGGGCTGCTGTCACAAGGCCTGTTGCTGCCATTTTGAGCCTTGGTGATGCTCAGCGCTGCCCTTGGATGGCGGCGCTACCCCTGCTCCTGCTGCTGCTTCTGCCAGAAATCTATCTGACAGAAATGGGACTGTAGGTGCAAGCAAACTGGGAATTTGGAAAAATGGATCCCACCACTGGAAAGTTCAGCTCAAAACCTTTCAGATCGACCCATAAAACAGGGTCATCAACAGGGGATTTTGAAAGAAATGCCCTCTTGCAAAGAGGGTATGCTTATGCTCCTACTCCAACTCAGACCAGCCAGCTTGTAAACGGCGTTTCTCGCAAACAAATCTATGGAATGCAAAAATGTTTGCTTCAATGGAAAGCTAGGAAAAACACTACAATTCGTATATGCCACTTTTTAAATTTGACAAAGAAACGAGAGAGTTATGGTCATCACAAGGTGACAGTCTTAGTCAAAGAAAAGAGTGTAGCCCTGGCCGACCTCGTTTGGAGCATAACTCTCAATCCAACTGTTGGATCTTTGCAATCGTGGACTCTTTGGAAAGCTTGGCTTAAGAACATGAAGATCCGGTGGTCAATTGTCAAATTCAGTCAAAGTTTGACCCTAATCCGTCACTCAAAGTGACGACCTGTGCTGGCTGAATCTGGTAGAATCTGGCTCTGATACCAAATGTTGGATCTGCAGGAGAGAGGGAGTCTTGGAACAACGAGCATGTGGGCCTGAAAGGTCATCAGTTGTGCTGACGAATGGTTGTTGAATCACTCAAATGATGGAGTACATATAGAGCTAGGGCATGGGCAAGTCAGCCCTCTCGCAAGCCACACCACTTAGCCATGGAGGCTAAGGCTCACACACTAGAGTCTACAATCTCACACAAGGGAGGAAATCAGCCTAGCAATCAGGCTGACCAGTCAGACACGACCTAGAGAGCTAGAGAATGCTCTCATGGCTCACTCCTAGTGGTCACATAACCAAAATCCCATGGAGTATCGCCATGTGTCCATGGCTAGCACACAAGGATCTCACCTCACTTAAAAAGTAAGGAGAGGTACCTTTATCCTAGTCAGCACACTCTGACAAGGCAATCCTATGACCAAGGACCTTTTTGGATATTTCTCCTATCAGGTCTTGACCCTGGACCTCTTGCCTTTATCTTTTCTCAGGCTAAGGCATGGAGGCGTCACCCATGGTCACCCAGATATCGGCGGTCCATGACCCTGGAAACTTCGATAATTCATATCTCGCAATCCGACCGTTGGATCGGCCGGAAACATGGACCGCAGACAAATTGCCACCGGATCTTTCCAATGGTGATGTCCGATTGGGGATCGGAGTAGGCATCTGGTAGTTTCCTGGAACTTGCGCGTGTGGATCTGAAACTAAGCCGGATAGCTCCTTTCCCAACAGTTTTTTGCTTTATTGTTTGGATAAAGATCCAAGCAAGAGAAAGAAATTGTAGGCTGGATACACGTACTCACAAGTGTGTAATGATCAGATACGCCACTATACACAACACGTAGAAGTTGTGGGATCATGCAGCTGGAAAGTTCATAAGGAGCCGCAACGTTGATTTTGATAAGAGGACACTCGCCAAAGAAGAGCTGGTGGATCTCGTCCATGCTCTCAAATCAGGAGAGTGGGTTGTGTTACTCGAGTTAGGTGATCACATACCTAATAATTGGTAGATGGTACTAGTAAAGAAAGATGATGGTGAGAGTGGTTGTGTAGGGTGAAACATCAATGGTCTCTGACACTGAGTCTGAGTCGTCCAAGGTATCTGAGTTGAAATTTGAGGCTGGTATCTCGTCCTCACATAATGGATCATCGGCAGCGTAAGAGCAATAGAAGCAAATAAGCCTTGAAGTACTACGAGTAATACTCCGGCATAGTACGTGCCAGAAGAAATCATTGCATAAGTACGATGCCGAGACTGCAAAATGGACCGGACTCAATCGGTCATGTTTTGTTTAGGGAGAGCCTGTGACTATAGTGGAGGCTATGAACATGTCAGATGCGGCCAAGTAGAAGGAGGTAGTGGAGAGTGAACTCGCATCCATTGAAGAGAACGCATAATGGATTTTGGTAGATAGGTCCTCAAACACCCACGTGGTGGGGTCAAAGTGGGTACTTCGGAAGAAATTCAAGTAGGATGGTACTATTGACAAGTACAAGGTAAGAGTTGTAACAAAAGGATTTTCCTAGCATACAGGCTCAAAGTATGAGAAATCCTTTGCACCTGTTCTCACCTTTGCCTCCATCAAAACTATATTGGGTATCGCTACTACAAAAGATCTAGAGGTCCACCTGATGGATGTCAAGACACGTTTCCTCTAAGGAAAGCTTGACAAAGAAGTGCAGATGGAAGTGCCTATGGAGTGAAAGCTCTAGAGGGCAAGGTTTGTAAACTGGTGAAAGTACTCTATGGGCTGAAACAAGCCCCAAATATGTGGTACAAGGAGATGGACAGCTTCATGGCCGGGCTCACTGTCTCATTTTACGCGAATGATCCTAGCGTCTACGTACGAAAGGGCGAGCAAGACTTGATGCTGGTTGCATTATAAATGGATGACCTCGTCATCTGCTCGTCGTCAGTCATACTATTGAACAAGCTGAAGACAAATCCCAGCAACAGGTTCAAGATGAAGGACATTGGTCCTCTTGGGTTGTACCTCAGGATAGTTGTCCACACCAATTGAACAGTAGGTACCATCGAACTGAACTAGACCAAGTACATCATGGAGGTCCTGAAGTGCTATAACATGGAGGAATGCAAGCCAATCAGCGCACCCATGATAGCAGATATCTAGCTCTCCTCCTCCATGAGCCCCAACATGGAAGCAGAATGATGTGAGATGGAGAATATTGCCTACCAGTCTCCTGTTGGCAGCCTCATGTATACTATGATAGGAACACGCCCTGATATTTCCTATGCTGTGGAATAAATGAGTAGGTTTGTGGCCAATCCAGGACCACGGGACTCACAAGTAGTAAAGCGCATCATGCGCTATCTATAGAAGACATGACACATGGGACTCCAGTTTGGAGGCCAAGAGGGATCTGACCCACTGAGGCTTGTGTGCTACACAGATGCCGACTAGGAAGGAAGAATCAATGATAGAAAGTCCACCTCAGGCTTTGTTATCCTCTTGGGAAAGCATAACATAAGCCTGTATCTCCCTCTCTACCACCAAGACAGAGTACATCACTCTGCCAGAAATATGCAAGGAGACATAGTAGCTATGCAGCTTGTTTGCTGAGATGAAAGTACCACAGAAGGAAGCAATGGAGGCCTGTATTAATAGCAAGAGTGCCATGCCAATGGCACATGATGACATCATCTCCCAGTGGACCAAGTACATTATCATCAGGTACCACTATTCACGCAACCCTGTTGCAAAGGAGATTGTGGACCTGGAATACATAGAAATAAAAAAAGATGCTCGAAGATTGCAAGACCAAGATACTTGATAGGAAATTGCATTCTATAGGTACTGGAGGCATTTGTATGGTCAACAAAGCCGACGAAGACTAAGGCCAAGGCAGCTGGAGAGAGGAGATATCTCACAGCAAATGGATAGAGGTACAAGGGAGAGTTTGTTCACCTGATATGCCCCTTGTCTATTACTGGCATTTGGATAAGTATAGGACAGGCTAGGCATGCACTGCTCCCTTGGAGTGAGTCCCCTAAGCCTGGTCTAGATAGACAAGGCATACACGTCTCCTTTGAATAAGTCCCCTCGGTCTAAACTGGATAGTATAGCCAACAAACACTATCTAGGACAACTCCTTGTACCTTAGACGTTCCAGAATTAGTCTCTGGAATGAGAGGTCACTCGTTTAAATCCCTGTCCAGTGACTAATTTTCTTTTTGATTAAATAGGGAACAAGAAGGTTCTAAGATATATAATAGAATATTCCAAGGTCCTTCTTGGTAGCCGGTGCCACTTGGCGGTCACAGAGAGTGCCACGTAGGCAGGGGGATTATGCAATCTAGATTATTCCTAATGTGACTCATCCAAGGAGCTACTACGCAACTAGGCTAGAGATTGGCTCTATGACTATAAGTACCTATTAGTTGCCTGTAATTCATTATGATTCTTTCCTTTGAGACTCCTCATAGAGTTGTCCACCAAAGGCAGGCACTAAAGAAGCATTGGTTGGTTTAAGCCCCAAGAGTTAGCTCTTCGTACGAAAGTGACTAGGTGCTAAGGACACAGTGTAAGGAAGTGATTCCTATGAACCCCTTTATGTGGAATCGTGATTTTGATGGTCATATCTCCTCCTAGTTACAATACTAGGTGCAAACGGCAAGTGCCATTGTGTCGGCCTTATTTTCTAATCGGTTGTCTCAGGCCAGTTGATAGTTTGTACTTCAGCCAAAAAGTGAGCTGGGAGGTTAGCATCAATGAACATCCATTGCACCATACTAAAAACAGTCTCATTCATCCTCAGCCACACCATTGCTTTGGAGGTTGCAAGGGGTAGTTTGCTCATGGTAGATGCTGTAATGCTTGAGCCAAGGCTTGCATGCCTTGTATTTACCCGTGTTGTCACTATAGAGCATCTTTACCTTCTTGGACATTTGCCGCTCTACCATGGCAACAAGAGCTTCTCCTTGACCTCTCCCTTGGTTTTGAGGAATTAGTTCCACAACTTGCGACTATGGTCATCGATGAAGGTCAGCTTGTACTTGCTTTATCTATTAGACGTCGTACGGAAGGATATCCACACGTCACTGTGGATCAGGTATAAGACATTCTCTACTCGTTGACGTCCTCTCCCAAACGACTTCTCTTTTGCCTTTGCTTCAAGGCATGATTCGCATAATATAGACCCTTTTCCATGCTTCATGGTGCACCCATCCATTTTGCATACCACCTATTCCTCCTACATCTTCTATAGCATGCTGTTGGCCACGTGACAAAACCACCGGTGCCACAATTGAGCATCAGTGTCCTTCGTTAATGTGGCGGCCACAACGGTCACCGACGGTACATCAGTTGGCTTTGGTGCCACTATCTTGGTGGCACATACTAGTCCCTCATCCGACATCTTGGTGTCTTTGGTTTGAAGCACGGAGAGGACGTTGACTCTTGGAACTTGAAGCATGAGGTCATCTTTGGTGTACACAATCTTGATATCCTTGTTTTTTAGGGCCACAGTTTCCTTGTTTATGATCACCATTGTCATGTCGGTGATTTGTGAGACTGATAGCAATTTTGTTGTGAAGGAGGGCATGTTCTCCTCCTTTTACAGATTGACCTCCTTCTCAGTACCATTCATGTTGAATGTGATCACCCTGTTCCCTTCGCCCATGGTTTGGACGATGCCACCATTTGCACACTTGATGCACATGTCTGTTTTGGGCATGGAGATAAATCCACCCTTCTCATTTGAGGAGTGGTAGTTTGTGCCCCAGTCAAGGGTGAATATTCCAAGCCTAAGGAGCACTACGTCCTTTATGGACAACCCTTCCACCATCATGTTAATGAGGTCCTCCTCCTTTCCACCCTTTTCTTGCCTTTTTTTTACTACAGTAGTCCCTAGCGGAGTGTCCAGACTTGCCATGATTGTGATAGTTAGAGTTTCTTGGAACTCTTCTCGCTATCATTGCCTTTCCCTCCACCACCACGGCTTCCACTGCTACCTTGACTGGAGAAGGAGCTAGCACCTTGTCCACAAAAGTGGGAGGCATAGGCTGAAATATTTGCCTCACTACCGCTATGTCGCATCGACTCATTGTGTCCATGTTTGGCGACAGCATCATACGTCATATCTGCTTTCTTCCAACTACCAAATACGGTGATCAAGGACCTTCGGTTGTTTGAAAGTACCATGGAAAGGATCATGGTACACATACTGGAGTCGAGTTTCCATTTTATTAGTTGGACTTCTTACAACATGTTGAATTATAATAGAAATGTGCATATTAATTCTTTTTTGCTCACCTTCATCGACATCAATCTTTGGAAGATGAACAGTCGGTTTGCTAGGGCGTTCAATTGATATACCCATGAGAGTTTTGTGTAGGCCTCTACGGCCGACGTGCATCTTGTGATTTGTGAGTGTTCACTCATTGATGGACATCACAAATATAGCAAGATCCATGTTGTTCTTTGTTTTCCATGCTGCAATGTCAGCCACATGCGTAGCCATTGTCGCATTGGTGGATGTTGTCTTGATTCCTTTTAGGATGTCGAGGTAGCCACAAACATTCATAACAATCCCAAACTACCATTTTCACAATGGAAAACCTATCTCCATGAATTTGGACATACCCACCTTGAGGCGGACTTGAATTGGATCCGCCATTTTTATAATTGCTTTTCTCTGCTTTGGTAGTACTCTTACTTTGTTGAGGCCAATGAGGCTAAAGAGGCTCCTGACTATGACCGTTGTCAAAGGTGTGATTCCATTGCATACTCCTCCCACTGATGATCGCCTAAGGCATGGAACCTTTGTAAGAAAAGAGAATCTGAGTCATACTAAGTTCTAAAGGGATAGAGCTTTATCCCGTTGGAGCTCGAGGATTTTGTCTAATATGGACAGAGCCATTCCTCGTCCCCTAGTCTGCCACGTAAACACACCAAAACCTGAAGAAGCTGATGGAGCCAATGGAATAGATTGGAGCCATTTGATCTTTGTATCCCTATTGTACCTGTGCCCACTGCAAAATCACGCACAAGTCAGTGTTAGAAGCGTATCTTAGAACTAAAAGTGTGCATCCATAACCCTCTTTCAATGCACCAGATAGCAATAGTCTATAAAACGAGTCCTGATATGGAAGGCCGCTAACCGCTCTTGGTGTTATAACCAAGACAACATATCATAATCAAATGAGAGATCCATACTTTAGCTTCATTTTGTTTGCATCTTTATGAAGTCTGCATGAAGGTTCTTATTGTCTACCCTTGGCTGGACACTCGATGAGGAGCCTCAAAGACAAGAAATATACATGGATGCATGTAGCATATATGTTTTTATACTTATAGAGCTTTGCTAATGCTTCCGCTTGTAATGGTTCCGTAGGAGCCAATCTCAACCTATAGTCCTACTTGGCGCCTCTCAAGACCGCCAAGTGTTATCCTCAAGGCAGGCTCTAGTATGTTTCCTAGAAGTTTCCTGTCCTATTTTGGGCCACAAAGGAAACCACAGCCATCGTGTATTTTGAACCCGCGATCCAAGAATTCTAGTGCCTGTTTTAACTAAGCTACAAAGGTGTGTTTCCTATGATGATCTCCAAGGGACATACCCATTACGGCACTGCATTCCTTGCCTATCTCAGAAAAAACCAGGGGACATACTCCATTAAGCAGTACATGCCTTGTCTTTCTGTACAGTCAGCCAGCTAGCCAGTGGACAAGGTGCATATCATTCAACATCTCCAAATCCTAATATCATCCCAATGGATAGTCCAGCCACTGTTTGTCCATATGATAGTGATGTTGTTGGTAGGACTATTAGGTGGTTTGTTGGATCAGCCGTCATCATGTCCATAAAGTGAATAAATGTTGTGGTCATCCAGACCCATGTTACGACTATAGAACTACTATGGATAATGAGACAGTAGTGATGTTAGCCTGGGATCTTTGTACATACTATCGGTTCGTAGTACATATATTGAGGATGTTTGCTTAATGCACTGTGGACTAGATTGTTTGGACTATATCCATAACTTCCATGATTCTAGACAATTGGATCGCCTCATACTCAGCATTGGCCTGTTGAAGTTCCATGCCATATATTCAGGTGGAGATGTGGCCTTAGGCAAATCATTGATATCCAACATCCCGTTGCGAGCAACATAACGGTTCCATTCTTCCTTCAGTGTGAGCCATGCCTGGAATGCCTCCACAGGATCATTGCATTAAATGCCTCATCCACAATGTTCAGCCCCATTCATCCATCCCTCGATTTCCATGTCAGCCAACCTAGTGAGGACGGGCCGATAACTTTTGGTAAGTTGTGAGTTGAACAAACTGAACGTAAGAGTGAATTGAGTTTATGTACCTTGGACTAGACCCAATGACAGTAAAAACTGGCATACTATACCGGTTTAATAGTTTAATGTGTACGTCTCCATGGCCGAAATTCAAAATGCAAACCATACACAAGTGGTCGTTACATGGGTCGTCAAACGTGTCCGGCATAGGACATAACCTACGAGTGATAAGAGATGAGTAACGCATTTGGCGTTCTTTCATTGGTTATGTAAATTAGAGATAAATGTATCAAATACTAGAAAACCATTAGCGTCAGTTGGTCCCATGAATTCAAACCTATGAGTACTTGAATGAAGAAAAGATTGGTATCTTTTCTTCATACAAGTATTCATCGGTTCCTTCTAGTGGTTGTTCGCGACTCTTGTATAACATGCTTTTGTGGTATACCACGTTGCCAACTAGTAGGAAACTTTTCCATTGAAGATAATCGTTATGACGTGGGATCTATTTTATATATTTCACATTTTTCTTCTTGTGATATAAGTCGCTTCTGTCTATTTGCACAGCTTACTGTGACCACTGAGTCGTATCCATGCTTATGCACATCCTTGATGCAGACCAAGCTTGTATCACAAGACCAACGCATAGTGGCTTGACCCACCCGCATCTCCTAAAGAGCAGTTATTCAGAAAGGGGCCATCCGACTCAGTTTCTATTCCATGAGAAAAAGTTCTAGGAAACTACCAGATACCTTCTCCGATCGTCAACCGGATTATAGCATTGGAACGACCATGTGGCAAACTGTCTATGGTCCAAGTTTCAGGCGGATCGAACGGTCAGATTGGGAGATATGAATTTTCGAAGTTTCCAAGGTCATGGACCGCCGATGTCTTAGGTGACCATGGGTGATGGTTCCATGCCTTCGCGTGAGAAAAGAAAAGGCAAGAGGTCCAGGCTCAAGACCTGATGGGAGAAATATCCAAAAAGGTCCTTGGTCTTATTGGATCTCGAGGAGAGAGGGAGCCTTGGAGCAGCGAGCATGTGGGACTGGAAGGGCAACAGTTGTGCTGAAGAATGGTTGTTTAATCACTCAAAATGATGGAGTACATATAGAGCTAGAACTTGGGCAAGTCAGCCCTCTCACGAGCCACACCACTTAGCCATGGAGGCTAAGGCTCACACACAGAGTCCATCAACTCACACAAGAGAGAAAATCAGCCTAGCAATCAGGCTAACGACTAACACACGACCCAGAGAGCTAGAAAATACTCTCATGGCACACTCCTAGTGGTCACATTACCAACAATCCCGTAGAGAATCACCATGTGTTCATGGCTAGGACACAAGGATCTCACCTCACTTAAAAAATAAGGAGTTGTACCTTTTTCCAAGTCAGCACACTCTAACAATGTAATCCAAGAATCTCGCACCTTTTTGGATATTTCTCCAATCAGGTCTTGACCCTGGACCTCTTGCCTTTTTTTTCTCAGACTAAGGCATGGAGCCATCGCCCATCGTCACCCATGCACCGGCGGTCGATGACCTCAGAAATTTCAAAACCTCATATCTCTCAATCCGACCGTTGGATCGGCCCGAAACTTGGACCGTAAATATTTTGCCACCCGATCTTTCCAATGGTGAAGTCAGATTGACGATCGGAATAGGCATCTGGTAGTTTCCAGGAACTTGCTCTTGTGCACCTAAAACTGAGCGAGATGGCTCCTTTCTCAACAGGTATTAGGATTGTCTTGTGAGAGTGTGGTGACTAGGATAAAGAACCTCTCCTTACTTTTTAGGTGAGGTGAGATCCTTGTGTACTAGCCATGGACACATGGTGATTCTCCATGGGATTGTGGGTTATGTGACCACTAGAAGTGAGCCATGAGAGCATTCTCTAGCTCTCTAGTTTGTATGTGACTGGTCAGCCTGATTGCTCGGTTCAATTCCACTCTTGTGTAAGATTGTGGACTATAGTGTGTGAGCCTTAGCCTCCATGGCAAACTGGTGTGGCTTGTGAGAGGGCTGACTTGCCCAAGATCTAGCTCTATATATACTCCATCATTTTGAGTGATTCAACAACCATTCTTCAGTACAATAGATGCTCTTTTAGTCCCACATGCTTGCTGCTCCAAGGCCCCCTCTCTCCTCTAGGTCCAATGGTGGGTATTGGAGCCAAGTTGTGCCAGTTTTGACCAACACAGGCCGTCACTTTGAGAGTGACGGACTAGGAACAAACCTTGATTAAATGGAACGACTGACCACAAGTTCGTCAAGTTCGTGACATAAGCTTTCTAACGAGTCGAAGATCGCAAAGATCCAACGGTCGGATTGAGAGTTATGCTCAAAACGAGGTCGGCCAAGGCTACACTCTTCCCAAGTGGTACATGGGAATTGTAGTGTTTTTCCTAATCTTTCTTTTGGTGCAAAAATATTTGCATTCCATTGACTTCATTGGGAGAAACGCTGTTTACAAGCTGGCTAATCTGAGTTTGATTAGGAATAGAAGCATACCCTGTTTTGAATAGGGCATATCTTTCAAACTTCCTTGTTGATGACCCGGAAGGTTTTGAGCTGAATTTTCGAGTGGTGGGCTCAGTTTTTTCAAATTCCTGGTCTTCTTGCATCTACAGTACATTTTCTGTCAGACAGATTTCTGGTAGAAGCAAATTCAGAAGCAGGGGTAGCGCCGCCCAGGCAGGGGTAGCACTGAGCATTACCAAGACTCAGAATGGCAGTAGCAGGCATTGTGATAGCAGCCCAGTTTTTGGAGAGGTTGGAGGGACGTGCCAACTTCATGTTTTGGAAGATCCGTACCTGCCTCCTTTTGAAGGAGAGGGGCTTGTGGGAGGTGGTGAGCGGCGACGAGTCACCTCTAGATCCGCAAGCAACAGGCATCACCGCAGCACTGGTGGTGGCGGGGATGATATCGCAGAAGGGTGCAAGTGTTGCAGGTTCATCTATAGTTACACTAGTGGCGTATGAGGAGTGGAAGAAGAAGGACAGGCAGGCCTACAAATTTCTTTTCAACACCATCTTCAACCCGCATATTTAGTACGTGTGTGACATGGCTATTGCAAAGGAGGGGTGGGACACGTGCATATGAGAGCAAGGATCTTGTATTCCTCAAACGTTTGGAGGAGAAGATGATGGAATTGAAAATGTAGGGTGGTGAAGGGATGCAGGCATACCTAGACAGGGCAAAGGAGCTGGCGAAGCAGCTGAGAGCGGCCGGCAACCCTATGAAAGAGACGCGCTTCATCCTCCTCTTGCTTAGGGGACTTCCAACCAGCTACAATATGGTGCGATAGACGTTGGAGTGCCAGCCAACTCTCGACCTCGACTTCACCTGCAAACACCTGGTGCAGGTGGAATTCCGTCACAATGCAAGAAAACGCAATGGCGGTGGTAGTAGTGAAGCAGCTTTTGTGGCCACAAACTCACGTAACCAGTAGTAGCAATAGCAGTCTAGGCAACAGAGAGGTAAGGAAAAAGGCAAGTACCACTACTTCCAGAAAGAGGGGTACTATAAGAAAGAGTTCTTCAAGTTCAAGAGTGACCAAAAGGAGCAGCAGTAGTAGTAGCAGCAAAAGCAGTAGTCTACACAACAGTAGTAGCAATAGCCAAAACAGAGTCAGCACCAGCAGCAGAACCAGACCGGCGTGCGTCACTTTGGTAACATGAACGTGGCCAAGGAGGTGCGCGACCGCCTCTTCATGGCAAAATCAGACATGTCGCAGATGGAGAAGGCAGATCTGGCATGGTACAAAGAATCAAGATGCACCAAGAGCCTGACGCACCACAAGGAGTGGTTTACGCAGCTCCTCTCCATTCCCCCCCGACCGATTGCTTTGGGTGATGATCCGATGGTGTTTGCTCAGGGGATTGGGATTGTGGAGATGTGGTTGGAAACCCCATGTGGCATTGAAGTGGGGGTGTTCCATGACGTGCTCTATGTACCTGATGCTACATTCAACCTTCTCTGTGTCTCCTCTCTCACCAACACAGGACTTTGTGTCATCTTTGACAATGACTATGGCTACATCCTCAAGAAGGATACTAGAGTGAAGTTTGCCAGGTCGGTGAAGGAGGGCGACATGTACCGCCTGCTGGGGACAAGTAAGAACCCACGTGAGCAGAGTCTTGCAAAAGTGGTGCAGGCAACGGATGGTGAGATCTGGCATGCGCGCTATGGCCACATCGGTATGCACACCTTGCAGCAGCTTCATGCAAAGCAGATGGTGCGTGACTGACCATCTCCAACTTTGAGAAATAGTTATGCATCGGTTGTTAGGAGGGAAAGGGTTGGAATTGGAGGAGAGAGGGAGCCTTGGAGCAGCGAGCATGTGGGACTGAAAGGGCATCACTTGTGCTGCTCCAAGGCTCCCTCTCTCCTCAAATTCCAACATTTGGTATCAGAGCCAGATTCTGCCAGATTCAGCCAGCACAGGCCGTCACTTTGAGAGTGACGGGTTAGGGTGAAACCTTGACCAAATTTGACGATCGACCACTGGATCTTCAAGTTCGCAAGACAAGCTTTCCAACGAGCGCAAGATCGCGAAGATCCAACGGTGGGATTGAGAGTTATGCTCAAAACGAGGTTGGCCAGGACTACACTCTTCTCTATGAGTAAGACTGTCGTCTTGCATTCCATCGATTCGTTTTGGAGAAACACCGTTTACAAGCTGGCTGGTCTGAGTTGGAGTAGGAGCAGAAGCACACCCTGTTTTCAAGAGGGCATATCTTTCAAACTTCCCTGTTGATGACCCTGTTTTATGGGTCGATCTGAAAGGTTTTGAGCTGCATTTTCAAGTGGTGGGCTTAGTTTTTCCAAATTCCCAGTCTTCTAGCATCTACAGTCCATTTTCTGTTAGACAGATTTCTGGCAGAAGCAGCAGCAGAAGCAGGGGTAGCGCGGCCACCCAAGGGCAGCGTTGAGCATAACCAAAGCTCAAAATGGCAGCAGCAGGTATGGTAACAGCAGCCCAGCCCTTGGAGAGGCTGAAAGGACGCGCCAGCTTCACGTTTTGGAAGATCCATACCCGCCTCCTTTTGGAGGAGAGGGGCTTGTGGGACACGTTCTGCAAGAAGTATGAGAGCAAGGATCCTGCATTCCTCATGCTTTTGGAGGAAAAGATGATGGCGCTGAAAATACTGGGTGGTGAAGGAATGGAGGCGTACCTGGACAGGGCAAAGGGGCTGGCGAAGCAGCTGAGAGCGGCCGGCAACCCTGTGGAAGAGACGCGCTTCATCCTCCTCTTGCTTAGGGGACTCCCAACCAGCTACGACACGGTGCGAGACGCTGGAGTGCCAGCCAACTCTCGACCTCGATTTCATCTACACACACCTGGTGCAGGTGGAATTGTGTCGCAATATAGCAAAGCGCATTGGCGGTGGTAGTAGTGACGCAGCTTTTGTGGCCACGAACTCACACAACCAGCAGCAGCAGCAACAGTCTGGGCAGCAGAGAGGCAAAAAGAAAGGCAAATGCTACTACTGCCATAAAGAGGGACACTACAAAAAGGAGTGTTCCAAGCTCAAGAGGGACTAGAAAGAGCAGCAGCAGCAGCAGTCATCACAGTAGCAGCAGCAAAAGCAGCAACTACAGCAGCAACAGTCACAGCAGCGTCAACAGCAGCAGTAGCAACAGAAAAACCAGGCTGGTGTGTGCCACTTTGGCAACATGAATGTGGCCAAGGAGGTGCGCGACTGTCTCTTCATGGCAAAGTCTGACATGTCGCAGGTGGAGAAGGCGGATCTCGCATGGTACAAGGACTCAGGGTGAACTAAGAGCCTCACACATCACAAGGAGTGGTTTACGTAGCTACTGTCCATCCCTCCCTGTCCTATCGCTATGGATGATGATCAGGTGGTGTATGCTGAGGGGATTGGGATTGTGGAGATGTGGTTGGAGACCCCACGTGGCATTGAAGTGGGAGTTTTCCATGGCGTGCTGTATGTACCTGATGCTGCATTCAACCTCCTCTCAGTCTCCTCTCTTACAAACACAGGACTGCGTGTCGTCTTCGATGATGACTATGGCTACATCCTCAACAACGATACAGGAGATGAGTTGGCCAGGTCGGTGATGGAGGGCGACATGTACCGCCTGCTGGGGGCGACCAAGATCCCGCGTGAGCAGAGTCTTGCAGCAGTGGTGCAGGCGACAGATGGCGATATCTGGCATGCGCGCTACGGCCACATCGGCATGCGCGCCTTGCAGCAGCTTCAAGCAAAGCAGATGGTGCGTGACCTGTCTACCATCTCTAACTTTGAGCAGCAGTTGTGCATCGGCTGTTTGGAGGGGAAGCAGCACCGGGAGGCGTTCTCTGGAGCAGGGGAGCGTGCAAAAGAGGGGTTGGAGCTGGTCCACACGGTCTTGTGCGGACCGATGCAGACCCAGAGCTTTGGAGGCTCTAGGTATTTCCTGACCTTGATTGATGATTTCTGCCGTTACAATTTTGTGTACTTCCTTCCTTCTAAGGACCAGTGCTTTGACAGGTTCAAGGAGTTCAAGGCCATGGTGGAGAACCAGACTGGCAAGAAAATCAAGGCGCTGCGCAGCGATCGCGGTGGAGAATACCTGAGCAAGGAGTTCCAGGACTACCTCGCAGCAGCAGGCATCAAGGCGCGGCTTACCGCGCCGTACTCGCCGTCGTAGAACGGTGTAGCAGAACGCGCCAACCGTACCATTGTGGAGTCGGCGCGCTCCATCTTGCACGCGGCTCGGCTGACCTACAACTTCTGGGCTGAAGCCGTGAGCACTGCGGTCTACATCAAGAACCGCAGTCCAACGAAGGCGCTGTGCACATGATGCCGTACATGCACGTGCAAAAGGAGAAGCGGCAGAAATGGGACACAAAGAGTGCACAGATGCTGATGATTGGCTACGATGTGGCAAGCAAGGCCTGTGGCCTCTACGAGACGGATACAGGCTCATCATCATCTCCAGGGATGTCGTCTTCAACGAGAGCAACGTCATCGGCACCAACATTGTCTGTGAAGAGGCAGTAGAATCAGCAGCTAACGAGACACTGGGAGCAGAAATCCTTCCTGACCCAGTCTCTCCCGATCCTTCCTCTACTGTGACAGTGGGAGAATCACTCTACTCTTCCATGTCTGATGCAGCACATACTGCAGCCTCATCGGCAGAAGCAGAGGAGGGAGATGTAGCACCACCAACAGCAGCAGTTGTGCCAGCAGCACCGCGCCAGCCACCCCCTAACGCTCCAGCACCAGGTCGTAGGTACCCTCTTAGGGTGCATTACAAGCCTGGTGAGCGCGGCCATTTCTGGATGCTGCAGAAACCAGAATAGATGAACGTCGCAGTTGCAGCAGATTCAGATGAGCCAACGTCATACAAGGAGGCCATGGCTGCACCGGATGCAGCAGATTGGGCGCAAGCCGTGCAGCAGGAGATACAGTCGNCGCCAGCCACCCCCTAACGCTCCAGCACCAGGTCGTAGGTACCCTCTTAGGGTGCATTACAAGCCTGGTGAGCGCGGCCATTTCTGGATGCTGCAGAAACCAGAATAGATGAACGTCGCAGTTGCAGCAGATTCAGATGAGCCAACGTCATACAAGGAGGCCATGGCTGCACCGGATGCAGCAGATTGGGCGCAAGCCGTGCAGCAGGAGATACAGTCGCATCTGGACAACGGCACGTGGGAGCTGAGTGAGCGTCCCCCTAGACGTAAGGTGATCAAGTACAAGTGGGTGTTCAAGAAGAAGCGGGGAGCAGATGGTAACCTGGAAAAGTACAAGGCGAGGCTGGTCGCCAATTGCTAATTGCAGGAGGAGGGCATCAACTACACAGAAACTTTTGCCCCTGTTGCAAAGTTTGCCTCTGTGCGCACGCTCCTCTCTTGTGTAGCAACTAAGGACTTTGAGGTTCACCACATGGATGTCAAGACGGCATTCTTGAATGGTTACTTGGAGGAGGAGATCTACATGGAGCAGCAGGAGGGGTTCGTCATGGATGGCCAGGAGCACCTGGTTTGCAAGCTGCAGAAGTCGCTGTACGGCCCCAAGCAAGCATCGCGTGCTTGGAACCAGAAGTTGGATGCGACGTTGCAGTGCATGGGGTTTGAGCGCAGTGAGTGTGACTATAGCGTGTATCGCTGGCAGCATGAGCATGAGATCCTCATCATCATTGTGTATGTGGATGACATGCTCCTCCTTTCCAATAGTATTTCTGCACTATAGGAGTTCAAGGAGGCCATGCAGGAGCGCTTCCAGATGTCTGATCTCAGGGAGGCGTCATACTTCCTCGGCATCCAGATCACGCGTGACCGCAAATCACGCTCTCTCTTGCTACAACAGAGTCGCTACATCAAGGACGTCCTGCAGCGGTTCGGCATGGCAGAGGCCAAACCCATCGGCACGCCGCTGGAGACGCGGCAGTACCTCGTGAGCTTCAGTGGAGAAGCAGATGCAGTTGAGCGGCAGAAGTACCAGAGCGTCGTTGGCAGTCTTATGTACCTGATGGTGGCCACTAGGCCGGACCTCGCACATGCTGTGAGCGCTGTGAGCCAGCACATGGCTAATCCCAGACCGGAGCACCAGAAGGCAGTGAAGCGGATCTTCCGCTACCTTGCTGGAACCATCAACGTCGGTATCACCTACAAGGGCAACGACAAGAGCATCATCTGCTACACAGATGCAGATTGGGCTTCAAATTCTGAGACCGGCAAGTCCATCCTGGGCATGTGTTTCTCATGAATGGAGGTGCCATCAGCTAGTGCAGCAAGCGACAGGTGATAGTGGCCACCTCAAGCATAGAAGCTGAGTACGTCTCTCTCAGCTTTGGAGCCAATGAAGCAGTTTGGCTCCAGCGTCTCATGGCGGAGATGAGTGGGAGTGTAGCAGTTCCAGTTCGTGTGCGCGTCGAAAACCCGAGCGCAATCGCACTCGCCAAGAATCCTGAGCACCATGCATGCACCAAGCACATTGACATCGCATATCACTTCATCTGGCACATGGTGTAGGAGGGTGCTATCAAGCTAGAGTTTACTCCAACCAGCAGGCAGGTCGCTGATTTCTGCACCAAGCCAAAGACCCGTGAGAAGCAGCAGTTGTGCATGAAGGCATGTGGACTCAGCCCACTCTGACTGCGGCAAAGTGGGAGATTGTTGGGACAGGAGCCGTCCGGCTCAGTTTCAGGTCCACAAGAGCAAGTTCCAGGAAACTTCCAGATACCTGCTCCGATTGTCGATCCGTCTTCATCATTGGAAAGATGAGGTGGTAAATTATCTACGGTCCAAGTTTCAGGCCGATCCAACGGTCGGATTGGGAGATATGAATTTTCAAAGTTTCAGGGGTCATGGACCGCCGATGTCTGGGTGGCCATGGGCGATGGCTCCATGCCTTAGCCTGAGAAAAGAAAAAGGCAAGAGGTCCAGGGTCAAGACGTGATGGGAGAAATATCCAAAAAGGTCCTTGGTCTTAGGATTGCCTTGTCAGAGTGTGCTGACTAGGATAAAGGTACCTCTCGTTACTTTTTAGGTGAGGTGAGATATTTGTGTGCTAGCCATGGACACATGGCGATTCTCCATGGGTTTGTGGGTGATGTGACCACTAGGAGTGTGCCATGAGAGCATTCTCTAGCTCTCTAGGTTGTGTGTGACTGGTCAGCCTGATTGCTAGGCTGATTGCCTGCCTTGTGTGAGATTGTGGACTCTAGTGTGTGAGCCTTAGCCTCCATGGCTAAGTGGTGTGGCTTGTGAGAGGGCTGACTTGCCCAAGCTCTAGCTCTATATGTACTCCATCATTTTGAGTGATTCAAAAACCATTCTTCAGCACAAGTGATGCCCTTTCAGTCCCACATGCTCGCTGCTCCAAGGCTCCCGGTCTCCTCTAGATCCAACAGAAAGCAGGATCGTGAGGCGTTCTTTGGAGAAGGGGAACTCGCAAAGGAGGTGTTGGATCTGGTCCACACAGACATGTGTGGCCCGATGTGGACCGAGAGCTTTGGAGGCTCTAGGTATTTTCTGAACTTGATTGATGATTTTAGCCTTTACACTTCTGTGTACTTCCTTTCTTCCAAGGACCGGTGCTTTGACAGGTTCAAGGAGTTAAAGGTAATGGTGGAGAACCAGACTTGCAAGAAACTCAAGGCACTGCATAGCGACCGTGGCGGAGAGTACCTAAGCAAGGAGTTCCTGGACTACCTCACAATAGCTGGCATCAAGGCGCAACGCACTGTGCCATACTTGTCACAGCAAAATGGTGTAGCAGAATGCGCCAACCACACCATTGTGGAGTCGGCATGCTCCATGTTGCACACGCCTCGACTGACTTACGACTTTTGGACCGAAGCCATGAGCACTACGGTGTACATCAAGAATCGCAGCCCAAATAAGACCCTAGAGTAGATGACGTCATATAGGGCGTGGTTCAGCAAGAAGCCAGTGTAGGTCATCTTCGCGCGTTTGGCATCTTGGCATACATGTTTGTGCCAAAGGAGAAGCGGCAAAAGAGGGACGCGAAGAGCACGCAGATGCTGATGATCGGTTATGACGTGGCAAGCAAGGTCTATCACCTCTAAAAGAGGGATACAGGCCACGTTATTATCTCTATGGATGTTGTCTTCAATGAAAGCAACGTCATCGGCACCAACATCATCTGCGAAGATGCAAGAGAACTAGCAACAGATGAATCACTGGGAGCAAACTCTTACCCTGACCCCGTCTCTCCTGATCCATCCTCTACTGTGACATTGGGAGAACCACTTTACTCTCCCATGTTTGATGCAGAAAATATAGCGGCCTCATCTGTAGAAGCAGAGGGAAGAGATCCACCACCACCAATAGTAGCAGTTGTTCCAGTAGTACCGTGCCAGCCGCTCGCCAACGCTCCAGCACCACGTCGTAGGTACCCTCTCACGGTGCGCTACAAGCCTGGTGACCCCGACCATTTTTGGATGCTACGGAAACCCAAACAGATGAACGTCATAGTTATAGCATACTTAGATGAGCCGATGTCATACAAGGAGGCCATGGCTACACGAGATGTAATAGATTGGGCACAAGCTGTGTAACAGGAGATATAGTCGCACTTGGACAACGGCACGTGGGAGCTGACTGAGCGTCCACTGGACTCAAGGTAATCAAGTGCAAGCGGGTGTTCAAGAACAAACAGGGAGTATATGGCAACCTAGAAAAGTACAAGGCGAGGCCGATTACCAAGGGCGACTTGTAGCATGAGGGTAGGTGGTCGTGGCCACCACAAGCACGGAAGCTGAGTATGTCTCTTTCAGCTTTGGAGACAAGGAAGCAGTTTGGCTTCAGCGTCTCATGGCGGAGATGAGTAGGAGTGTAGCAGTTCCAGTTCCCATGCGCTTCAACAACCACAGCGCAATCGCACTCGCCAAGAACCCCAAGCACCATGCTCGCACCAAACACATTGATATCGCCTATCACTTCATCAGACACATGGTGTAGGAGGGTGCTATCAAGCTGCAGTTTACTCTCACCACCAAGCAGGTCGCTGAATTTTGCGCCAAGCCAATGACCCGTGAGAACAGCACTTCTGCCCGAAGGCATGTGTAATTAGTCCACTCTCAGTGTGGAAAAGAGGAAGATTGTTTGAAAAGGAGCCATTCGGCTCAGTTTCTGGTCCACAGGAGCAAGTTCTAGGAAACTACGAGATGGCAGCTCCTATCATCAATCTGATTTCTTCATTAGAAAGGTCATGTGGCAAATTGTCTACGGTCCACGTTTCAAGCCGATACAACGGTTGGATTGGGAGATATGAATTTTTTAAGTTTCCAGTATCATGGACCGTCGATGTCTGAGTGACCATGGGTGATACCTCAATTCCTTAGCCTGAGAAATGGAAAAGGCAAGAGGTGTAGGCTCAAGACCTGATGGGAGAAATATCCAAAAAGGTCCTTGGTCTTAGAATTGCCTTGTCACGATGCGCTCACTGGGATAAAGTACCTCTCCTTACTTTTTAGGTGAGGTGAGATCCTTGTGTGCTATCCATAGACACATGGCAATTCTCGGTGGGATTGTGGGTTATGTGACAACTAGGAGTGAGCCATGAAAGCATTCTCTAGCCCTCTAGGTTGTGTGTGACTGGTCAGCCTAATTCCTAGGCTGATTTCCTTTTTTGTGTGAGATTATGGACTCTAGTATGTGAGCCTTAGTCCCAGGGCTAAGTGATGTGGCTTGTGAGAGGGCTGACTTGCCCAAGCTCCAGCTCTATATGTACTCCATTGTTTTGATTGATTCAATAACCATTCTTCAGCACAACTGATTCCCTTTCAGTCGTACATGCTTGCTGCTGCAAGGCCCCCTCTCTCCTCGAGATCCAACAACAGGCACGACGTCTCGGGTGCTTGCTGGAGTGCTTTGTAGGATTTCTCTAGTTGGTAGAATTTTCTTAATGGACTAGGTCTTGAGCCTGATTTGCATGTTTTCTCTTGTGTATCCATTGATCGCTGTCAGATGTGTGTATGTGACAAGTCGTAGCATCCGGCTCAAGAGTGCGCGTCTCCATGTTCAGGCGGTGTTCTGTTTGGATGCCTGTGTGCAGCGTTTTGGCCAAAATAGTGATCTCATACCAGTTTTAAGACAAACTGATACTAATGTATGCGTCACTTGTAGTGTGCCGGGCTAGGTATTTATGCTATGTACTTGTCAGTTGTTACCACTATCTGCATTACTAAGCTATTGGGGCTTATGAGGCTTTGCTCGTCTCCTTAGCCAAACTGTTGTGTTTCTTGTACTTGCGTTTTAGAGCGCCATATGACTTGACTATATTGCCACATCAGTAGCAACCAGGCAAGGAAGCTTCCCAGTAGTTTCTATTGATATCCCTTCCTAAGCTACGCAATACAGATGTAGTAGTGGCAAAATCTGTGAGAATCAAAGCTACGTCGATGACCCTGGGAGGACCCACCAAGCCATGGTGACCAAACGTAGTGGATTATAGCATCGGAGATACCCTTGTAATTGTATCATCAGGCTACCACTACGGGATAGCCAAGGATGTCCCAACTCTTTCTAGTAGCACTTGAGGCATGTCATATTGAGAAGGGATCCGTGAAGGATCCTGAAAGCTTCAGTAGGTCGTACCTATCCCCCGGGAGATGAAAATGTGTATAACAGCTCCATTTGATCACCAGTTATAAATCTTGCTTGCTTAGCATGCCATGTTGCAGAATGGTAACACATATTTCCATTAAAGATAAATGTTCCAGTCAAGGGTCCATTCTGTATATTTTATATTCTATCATGACCCCCGTCTGACTCCAAAGTGGGTATCCAAATCATATTGTGTAATGTGCCTCCTAGATGATTTTTTAACTTTGAGTAGAGTACGAATTGATGATAATTGGTGGGAAAAGTATGGATCCTCTGTAAAAAAGTAGACCTCTCAATCTTTTCCTCATTTGAGTAGCCGATATACAAATGTAGTTACAAACCAGAAGTGATATGTGCGTAACACTTTTATAAGTAATCAATATTGTACGCAAGGTGAGCACAAGGTTACGTAGTTGAAAAAAAAACAATGAATAACATAAGGACATAATAAATATAAGGAGTGATTACTTTTATATCAAATGAGGATAGAGAGAGAGAGAGAGAGTGAGTGAGAGAGAGAGGGAGAGAGAGGGAGAGAGGGAGAGAGGGAGAGAGACAGAGGAAGAGAGAGAGATGGATAGAGAGGATAGAAAGGGTAGATATGGAGGGAGAGAGAAGGGGAGAGGAAGAGGAAGAGAGAGAGAAGGGAGTGAGAGAGAGGTAGAGAGAGAGAGAGGCAAGAGACAGAGAGAGCGAAGAGGGACAAACATATGTGAATATTTGGAAATTATTACTCTTCTTACTATGTAATTGAATGAATCGCATATCAGATGCACACACTATCATTTGTACTAGTTAAATTAACTTATGGTTTTAACAAATCACACATCCTCGATTTGTATAAATATTGCTTTATGAGCATGTTGTATTCTTTCAATGTGACGGTAATAGATGTTGGATCTCAAGGAGAGAGGGAACCTTGGAGCAGGGAGCATGTGGGATTGAAAAGGGCATCACTTATGCTAAAGAATGGTTGTTGAATTACTCGAAACGATGGAGTACATATAGAGCTAGAGCTTGGATAAGTCAGTATCCTAACAAGCCATACCACTTAGCCATGGAGGCTAAGGCTCACAGACAATAGTCTACAATCACACACAAGAGAGGAAATGGGCTTAGCAATCAGGCTGACCAGTCATACTCGACCTAGAGAGCAAGAGAATACTCTCATGGCTCACTCCTAGTGGTCACATAACCCACAGTCCCATGGAGAAATGCCATGTATCCATGGCTAGCACGTATGGATCTCACTTTACCTAAAACGTAAGGAGAAGTACCTTTATCTTAGTCGGCACACTTTGACAAGGAAATCCTAAGACCAAAGACATTTTTCTATGTTTTTCCCATCAGGTCTTGACCCTGGACCTCTTGCCTTTTTGTCTTCTCAGGCTAAGGCATGGACCCATCGACCATGGTCATCTAGACACCAATATGTCATGTCCCCAGAAAATTTGAATATCCATATCTCTCAATCTGACTGTTTGATCAGATTGAAACTTGGACCGTAGACAATTTTCCATCTTTCTTTGTAATGGTGAGGTTGGATTCACGATCGGATTAGGTATCTGGTAGTTGTAAGGAACTTTCTCATTTCGACATGAGACTTAACTGGATGTCCATATTTCCAACAATCTCCCACTTTGCTACAGTCCGAGTGGGCTGAGTCCACATGCCTTCATGCACAACGACTGCATCTCATGGGTCACTGGCTTGGTGCAGAAATCAGCAACCTACTAATTGGTTGGAGTAAACTCTAGCTTGATAGTACCCTCTTGTATCATGTGCCTCATGAAATGATAGGCAATGACGATGTCCTTGGTGCGAGCATGGTGCTCGAGGTTCTTGGCCAATAGGATTCTGCTCTAGTTGTCGACGCACATAAGAACTGGAACTACTACACTGCAATTTTTCTCCATCATGAGACGCTGAAGCCAGATTGCTTCCCTGGCTCCAAAGCTGAGAGATACGTACTTAGCTTCAATGCTTGAAGTAGCTACAACCACCTGCCATTTGTTGCACCAGCTGATGGCCCCACCATTGATGAGGAACACATGTGTAGAGATGGACTTATGATCCTTGGGATTTGAAGCCCAATCTGCATCTATGTAGCCGATGATGCTGTTGTCGCTATCATCGTAGGTGATACCGATGTTGGTGGTCTTAGTATGGTAGCAGAAGATCCGCTTTACTGCATTCTTATGCCTAGGTTCAGGGTTTTCCATGTAATGGCTCACATCGCTTATAGCCTATGCGAGGTCCGACCTGGTTGTCACGATGAGGTACATGAGACTGCCAATTGTGCTCTAGTATTTTTGTCACTCAGGAGCATCTATTTCACCACTGAAGCTTATGAGATATTGCCGTGTTTCGAGTGGTACCCGATGGTTTTTGCTTCTACCATACCAAACCACTACAGGACGTCTTTGATTTAGCGACTCTATTACAGAGAGAGGATGCGTACTTTGTAGTCATGCCTGATCTAGATGCGGAGATAGTATGATGCCTCCCATGATCAAACGTCTGGAAGCGCTCCTATGTGGCCTCCTAGAACTCTTACAGCAGAGACATGCTGTTGGAAACGAGGAGCATGTCATCCACATACACCATGACGATGAGGATCTCATGTCCATCTTGCCAGTGAAAGATTTTGTAGTCTCTTTTGGTACGTTCAAATCCCATGCACTGCAATGCCGCATCTAACTTTTGGTTCAAAGTACGCGACGCTTGCTTGAGGTCGTATAGGGACTTTTGCAGCTTACAAACCAGGTGATCCTGGCCATCCATGACAAACCCCTTCGGTTGTTCCATGTAGATCTCCTCCTCCAAGTCACCATTCAAGAATGTTGTCTCGACATCCATGTGATGAACCTCAATGTCCTCGGCTGCTGTAAAAGAGAGGAGCGTGCACGCAGAGGTAAACTTTACAACGGGGGTAAAGGTTTCTGTGTAGTCCATGCCCTCCTGTTGCGTGTAGCCCTTGGCGACCAGCCTCGCCTTGTACTTTTCTAGGTTGCCATCTGCTCTCTGCTTCTTCTTGAATACCCACTTATAATTGATTATCTTACATCCACGTGGACGCTCAGTCAGCTCCCATGTACCGTTGTTGGTGTGAGACTGTATCTCATGTTGTACAGCTTGTTCCCAATGTGTTGCATCTAGTACAGCCATGGCCTCCTTGTATGACATTGGGTAAAAACATCTGTTGCAACTATGATGTTCATCTGTTCTGGTTTCTACAGCATCAAAAATGGCCATGCTCACCATGCAAGTAGTACACCCTGAGAGGGTATCTGCGACATGGTGCTGGAGCGTTAGTGGGCGGCTGGCGCGGTGCTGTTGGCATAATTGCTACTGTGAGTGGTGCTGCATCGCACTCCGCTTCTTCTACTGATGAGGCTGTTGCATCTAGTGCATCAGACATAGAAAAGTAGAGTGGTTCTCCCACTCTCATAGTAGAGGAAGGATCTAGAAAGACTAGGCCAGGAAGGATTTGTGTTCCCAATGCCTTGTCGGCTGTTGGTTTTGCTATCTCTTCACAAATAATGTTCGTACCGATGACGTTGCTCTTGTTGAAGTCGACATCCGTGGAGATGATGACGTGACCCGCATCCCTCTTATAGAGGCGATATGCCTTGCTAGCCACTGTCAGAAGATTGCAAGTGCTGCCGCAGAGTGGACGCGGTCGGAGAGACGAGCGTTTCAATGGTGGACAGGAGCACGAGCAGAAGCGAAGTGGAAGCGGCGATAGGACGACGAGCGGAAGCGGAAGATGATGAAGAATGATAAGGAAAGGCCTGGGCGCGATACCAAAGGTGCGAGCGCTGAGATCTTTGCAGGAAGGAAGTGGACGCAGCACCTTGAGGGAAGGACGGAAGCTTCCTTGAAGGTGCGGGTGTTGCTGACGTATGAGTGACGTTTAGTAGAAGTGAGAGGGCGCAGTGCAAGAGCACAAGCGCTGAGCTGAGAATGGAAGGCAGGAGAGACTGGAGGCGGCCCAAAGGGCGAGCCTGAAGGGAATCCAATGGATTGATTATTGAATGTAGTACAAGCAATACAAATAGGAAAGGTCTAGCCTAGCGCGCTTCGTCGAGCGGGCATAGAGATAGCGGCTCGGGCAAGTGCGAGATTAGGGAGCGCCTCGAGACCACGATTCGGCTTTGCTAGCTGTACGCATAGGGGAGTTGTGAGTGCAGGCACGATCTTCGCAGGTGCGCTTCGCCTGGGCCGTTGTGGTATGCAACCGTTGGTTTTGGTCTTGGCGAGGCTCGCACAGCTTGTCGGTCGTGGGACCATTCGGGTGTTGATCTTGTGACTCCGGAGATTAACCTACATTTGTCACTCTTTATTTCCTCAGTGGCTACACCCCTTGAAGCGATCTCCGAGATAATATCCGACACCCCCCTTAGATCAGGAGAGGGGTGCAAGCCTTGAATGGTAGGCCTGCGAGTCCTGCTTCTGTGGGAGTGCATCACAGAGAGAGCTTGGGAGATTTTGGAGGTGGTGGACACCTTAGCACCAGGTTGTAGAGAGAAGAGAGGAAACCTGGGCGATGCAGCAGTTTTTGAGTTATGTCAGTGAGTGCAGTGGTTGAGGGATCTTCAGTGAGGGGAAAGGAGCAGTTCGTCAGTAGTGTGGAGGAAAGTTCAGTTGAGTTGCAGTGAGGCAATGTGGGCTTGCAGTAGGGAGGCTGACTGATTTCGATCACGTATCCATAGAGTTCTTGGACTCGGGCCGTACTTGGATCTGCGCAGGTTATGGGCGGTGACAACTCTGCGAAGGCAGGCAGTCCAGATCTGTGAGCTCATGTGATGCGTCTTCATGAAGCTGTCTGCTTCCTGCAGTAGACGGTTGATGAGAAGCTTGCCATGGGCGGGGGCTGTGGTCAGCAGTGTTCCGTGAGTTGTGCAGTAGCTTGTGAGAAAAGTGTGAAGAGGTGCGTGAGAGGTATTGGAGAGGATGAGGCGGGGTGGTCGGTCAAAGTGTTTGGTCTGTTGATTCAGCCAGTCCCTGAGTGCAGGAACAGCCCTGGTCAGTGTGCGAAGGGAGAGAATAGTGAAGTGTTGTGAGTATTGATCGTGAATGAAGAGGAAGTGACTGTGACGGGCCGTGGAGTATGTAGTCGGAGGCTGGATGCGGGCAATGTGTAGGGAATCAAAGCTGCATAGAGAGGGGTGAGAAGAGAGAGGAGGAGAGGAGGACGCAGTGTACATCTCAAAACCATACTCCTCAGGTCCAATCTCAGTCACAGGCTCAACTACTCCTAACATGACAGTATTGTTAGGAGCAGGGTTCACAGCAGCAGGGATGGCAGGAGAAGATGGAGTTTCCATGTTGTTGGCTGGGGTTGAACGTCAGTTCGAACTTCCCATCCGGTTGTAGTAGCGCTGACGACGCTCTTCTGCCCAGTTGGGTTGTTCACCGTAGGACTTGCCAGGGTTCTGATCCAGCCACTCGTCAGTAGCGCGATGATCACAGACCTGAGGCGGGTGGTTGCGACGGCCACACTTGGTTCCTTTGAATGGACCGTGGCGGATGATGTAGGAGCAGGCGGGAAAACGGTTGAACATGCGGTTGTCGGTGGTGGCGGCCATGGTTTCAAATGAGTTGGTGGCGATGGTAGTCTCGTGTGCTTGCTTGGCGACGTAGTCCTGTTCTGCTGCCATGAGTTTGGGGCTGATGACAGCGAGGGTCAGCTGGTCAACAGGCAGCTGCAGCAAGATTTGGCGGATGATATCATACTGACTAGGAAGGCCGGGGATGATGCCGGTGCAGACGACAGCAGGAGGAAGGTCAATCTTCATTTCCTTGAGATCGTGGGCAATGGTGCTGACGGCTGCAATGTAACTGCCCATGTTGGTATGGGCGGCGACGGGCACGGAGAAGAGTGACATTATCTTGATTCCGCAGGCGGTTGAGGTCTTGTTGCTGAAGCGATCTTCAAGGGCTTTCCACACTTCGTGAGTCTTGCTGCCGAGAGTGCGGATGTCTTCATGCAGTTCAGGAGAGGAGGTGGTCATGATGGTCATGAGGGCGGTGCTGTTGGCGACTTCCCAGGAGGCGCGGCTGATAGTGGTGGGGGCAACGGGGACAGAGGAGGAAGAGGCATTTGATGGAGCAGGGTGAGATACAGATCCACCGAAGGGGTGTCCACCGAGAGTGGTTGATGCAGTTGCAGTTGAGGAGGAGGAGGTGGCGTCAGGTGGTTCTATTCCAGTGTCCGAGTTGGTGATCAGATGGCTGAGGGTGACTCCTTCAACCTTTTGTGTTCCAAAGAAAAGTGACAGTGAGTAGCTCCACATCTTGTAGTTGCTGGTACCATCCAGCTTTACAGTGAGCTTGGGAAGACCAGACAGAGTGAGAGAGGATGCCATGATGGAGTTGACGATAAGACGATGGAAAGAATGGGCAGGTGAAGATGGTTGAGGATATTCTGCTGCGGCGATGAGAGTGTGCTGATGGCTCTTGATAAAAATATAGGGATACCAGGATATTGATGCGCTTTGATTGCGGAGATGCTGTTGAGAAAGTGAGACTGGGTACAGGGGCGGAACCTCGTGCACTGATGGCGGAGACGATGAATGAGCGGAAATTGCTTGCTCATGGAGTGGGCACAGGGGTAGAACCTCGTGCGCGCAATTTACCAAGAGGAAGTGGTATGGTGCTGCCACGACACCTTAGTCAGAAGAGGCGCTGCCACCGCAGTTCTTCTGGCGACCACAGTTCTTTGTGGCGGAGAATTTTGACAGGAGTGGGTGCGGCCGATGATGGCGAGCACGATGGAGCCAGGGGTGTTACTTGAGCTCTGATACCATGTCAGAAGATTGCAAGTGCTGCCGCAGAGTGGACGCGGTCAGAGAGACGAGCGTTTCAATGGTGGACAGGAGCACGAGCAGAAGCGAAGTGGAAGCGGTGATAGGACGACGAGCGGAAGCGGAAGATGATGAAGAATGATGAGGAAAGGCCTGGGCGCGACACCAAAGGTGCGAGCGCTGAGATCTTTGCAGGAAGGAAGTGGACGCAGCACCTTGAGGGAAGGACGGAAGCTTCCTTGAAGGTGCGGGCATTGCTGACGTATGAGTGACGTTTAGTAGAAGTGAGAGGGCGCAGTGCAAGAGCACGGGCGCTGAGTTGAGAATGGAAGGCAGGAGAGACTGGAGGCGGCCCAAAGGGCGAGCGTGAAGGGAATCCAATGGATTGATTATTGAATGTAGTACAAGCAATACAAATAGGAAAGGTCTAGCCTAGCGCGCTTCGTCAAGCGGGCATAGAGATAGCGGCTCGGGCAAGTGCAAGATTAGGGAGCGCCTCGAGACCACGATTCGGCTTTGCTAGCCGTACGCATAGGGGAGTGGTGAGTGCAGGCACAATCTTCGCAGGTGCGCTTCGCCTGGGCCGTTGTGGTATGCAACCGTTGGTTTTGGTCTTGGCAAGGCTCGCAGAGCTTGTCGGTCGTGGGACCGTTCGGGTGTTGATCTTGTGACTCCGGAGATGAACCTGCATTTGTCACTCTTTATTTCCTCAGTGGCTGCACCCCTTGAAGCGATCTCTGAGATAATATCCGACAGCCACTTCATAGACGATCATCAGTATCTATGCACTCTTTGTGTCCCATTTCTACCGCTTCTTCTTGGGTACATGTATGTGTACCACATTTCCAATTGCTCAGAGATGACCTATGCTTAGCTTCTTGCTGAACCACGCCTCGTACGGTGTCATTTACTCCAGTGCCTTAGTCTGACAATGGTTCTTGATGTACACCGTAGTACTCACTACTTCGGCCAAAAAGTCGTATGTGAGCCGAGTCGTGTGCAGCATGGAGTGCGCCAACTCAACGATGGTGCGGTGGCGCGTTCTGCTACACCATTCTTCTCTAGTGAGTACGATGCGGTACGCTATGTCTTGATGCCAACTGTTGCGAGGTAGTCCTGAAACACTTTGCTCACGCAATCTCCACCGCGGTCCCTACATATCCCCTTGATTTTCTTGCTAGTTTGACTCTCCACCATTGCCTTGAACTCCTTGAACCTTTCAAACCACTGGTACGTGGAAGAAAGGAAGTACACAACAGTATAACGGTTGAAATCATCAATGAAGGTCAAAAAATACCTAGAGCCTCCAAAGCTCTGGATCTGCATCGGCCCACACACGTTTGTGTAGACCAGCTCCAGCACCTCCTTCGTATGTTCCCCTGCTCCAGAGAATGCCTCGCGATGCTACTTCCCCCCCAAAAAACCAATGCATAACTGCTACTCAAAGCTGGAGATGATGGATAAGTTGCGCATCATCTGCTTCGCTTTATGCTGCTGCAAGGCACGCATGGTGATGTGGCCTTAGCGCGCTTGCTAGATCTCACCATCCGTTGTCTGCATCATTTCTATTAAACTCTGCTCATGCGGGATCTTGGTTGCCCCCTGCAGGCACTACATGTCGCCCTCCTTTACCGACCTGGCCAACTCCTCTCCATTGTCCTTGTTGAGGATGTATCCATAGTCATCGTCAAAGACGACGCGTAGTACGATGTTGGTGAGAGAGGAGACAGAGAGGAGGTTGAATGCAGCACTAGGTACATACAGCACGCCATGGAACACTCCCACTTCAATACCACACGGGGTCTCCAACCACATCTCCATAATCCAAATCCCCTCAGCATGATCCACCCGCTCATCACTCGAAGCAATAGGGGGAGGGAGAATCAAGAACAACTGTGAGAACCAGTCCTTGTGGTGCATCAGATTTCTGGTGTACCTGAGTCCTTGTACCAACTCAAGTCCACCTTCTCCACCTGTGACATGTCGAACTTGGCCATGCACAAATGTCATAAGAATCGTTAACGCCGTGTCGTTTTTGATACTCCATGCTTCATATCCAGCATCTATTTTTGGAGGTTCAACCTCTTCTCCAAGGAACATCTTCAAGTAGCCAAGCACCCTCATGACAATCTCAAATTGCCATTTCCACAAGGGAAAACCTATCCCTGTGAACTTTGACATCCCACTGTTGACCTCCTCAAGAGTGAGCTTCGTAGGTATCGTCATACTGCTTCACTGCTTCTCTGCTTCTCTGCTTTGTTGAGGCCGATGTAGGCTGATGAAGGCTGTTGTCTGCTACTATTTTAGATGGTGCAGATCTGTTACTTACCCCTTAGACGTTGATCACATATAAACATAGAAGAACGCACACTAGCGAACCCAGGATTGTGCCTCCAAGGGCAGATTTTATCCTGGTTAGGACCCAAGGGTCGTACCTCCAAGGGCAGAGCTTATCCTTGGCCCTTGTTCGCGAAGTGCCAGCATCCGTCGTTGGAAGAGATGGAGTAGATGGAGCTGATGGAGCTGATTTGCCCTGCAAGACAGAGAGGGGGAGAGAGTGTGCAGAAGTGTGCCTTACAACTAGTTAGTGTGGACCCATAACCCTTTCTCAACCTGCCTGAGACGACGGTCTAGAAAACGGGTTCCGACACAATGGTTCCCGCTGACCGCTCTTGGTATTGCAACCAAGAGATGATATCACCCTAAGAGCCAAGTTTCCACACTGATTATTTCATATGAATGACTTCCTTGCACTGTGTCCTAAGTACCTTGTCACTTTCGCACGAGGAGCTAACTTCTAGGGCTTAGACCAACCAATGCTTCTTTAGTATCTGCCTCTGGTGGACAACTCTGTTAGGAATCTCAAAGGTAAGAACTGTACTCAATGACAGGCAACAGACAGGTTCTTAGAGTCCTAGAGCCAGCCTCTAGCCTAGGCGCGCAGTGGCTCCTTGGATGAGCCACTTTGGGGGCAATCTAGATTATATCATCCCCCTGCCTACATGGTACTCCGTGTGATCGCCAAGTGGCACCAGCCACCATAAAGGACCTTGGAATATTCTAAGATGTCTCTTAGAACCTTTTTGTCCACCTTTTGGTGACAAAGAAAATTAGTCACTAGGCTAGGATTTGACCCAATGACCTCTCGCTCTACAGACTAACTCTGGAATCTAAGCCACAAGGAGTTGTCCTAGGTAGTGTTTGCTGGCTATACTATCCAGTGTAGACTAAGGAGACTTGCTCCAAAGGAGTAGTGCATGCCTTGTCTATCCGGACCAGACTAAGAAGACTTAATCCAAGGGAACAGTGCATGCCTAGCCCGTCCTGTGCCTGTCCAAATCTCAACTGTGGACAAGGAGCATATCAGGCCAACATAGCTCTCCACCATTGCTTTGAACTCCTTGAACCTGTCAAGGCACAGGTCCTTTGAAGCAAGGAAGTACAGAGAAGTACAATGTATGAAATCGTCAATAAACGATAAGAAGTACCTAGAGCCTCCAAAGCTCTGGGTCTGGATCAGGCCACACACGTCTGTGTGGACCAGCCCAGCACCTCTTTCGCGCACTCCCTTGCTCCAGAGAATGCCCCGCGATGCTGCTTTTCCTCCAAATAGCCGATGCACAACTGCTTCTCAAAGTTGGATATAATAGGCAAGTCATGCACCATCTGCTTCGTTTGAAGCTGTTGCAAGGCGCGCATGCCGATGTGGCCGTAGCGCACATGCCTGATTTTGCAATCTGGCATGTCGCCTGCACCACTGCCGCAAGGCTCTGCTCACGCGTGATCTTGGTTACTCCCAACCGGCGGTACATATCACTTTCTTAACTGACCTGGCCAGCTCCTCTCCTGTTTTCCATTCAAGGATGTAGCTATAGTCATCGTCAAAGACGACTCATAGTTATGTGTTGGTGATAGAGGACACTAAGAGGAGGTTGAATGTAGCATCAGGTACGTATAGCATGCCATGGAGCACTCCCACTTCAATGCCAAGCGGGGTCTCCAACCACATCTCCACAATCCCAATCCCTTGAGCATAAACCACCCAATCATTTCCAAAAGTAATTGGTCAGGGAGAAAAGGAGAGCAGCTATGTGAACTACTCCTTGTGGTGCGTCAGATTCTTGGTACACCCTGAGTCCTTGTACCATACAAGATCCGCCTTCTTTGCCTGTGACATATCAGACTTTACCATGAAAAGGTGGTCGCACACCTCCTTTGCCACATTCATATTGCCAAAGTAGCGTACAACAGCCTGGTTCTACTGCTATTGTTGCTACTACTGCTGACTCTGTTATGACTTCTGCTGTTCTTGTTGCTATGGAGACTGTTGCTTTTGCTACTACTGCTGCTCCTCTTGGTCCCTCTTGAGCTTGAAACACTCCTTTTTGTAGTGTCCTCCCTTCTGGCAGAAGTGGTATTTGCCTTTCTTCTTTCCTCTCTGTTGTCCATACTACTACTGCTGTTGCTGGTAGTGCGAGCTTGTGGCCACAAAAGTGTTTGGAGAGGAGTCGTCCGGCTATGTTTCAGGTCTACATGAGCAAGTTCCAGTCAACTACCAGATACCTACTCCGATCGTCAATCCAACTTCTCAAAATTGTCTACGGTCCAAGTTTTAGGCTGATCTAATGGTCAGATTGAGAGATATGAATTTTCAAAGTTTCTGGGGTCATGGACCGAAGGTGTCTGGGTGACCATGGGCAATGGCTCCATGCCTTAGCCTGAGAAAAGAAAAGGACAAGAGGTCCACGGTCAAGACCTGATAGGAGAATTATCCAAAAGGGTCCTAGATTCTTGAGTTATATTTTTAGAGTATACTGAGTAGGAAAAAGGTATCTCTCCTTACTTTTAAGGTGAGATGAGATCGTTGTGTACTAGCTATGGACACATGGCATTTCTCCATGGGATCGTGGGATATGTGACCACTAGGAGTGTGCCATGAGAGCATTTTCTAGCTCTCTAGGACGTGTGTGAGTGGTCAACCTGATTGCTAGGCTGATTTCCTCTCTTGTGTGAGATTATAGACTCTACTGTGTGAACCTTAGCCACCATGACTAAGTGGTGTGGCTTGTGAGAGGGCTGACTTGCCCAAGGTCTAGCTTTATATGTACTCTATCATTTTGAGTGATTCAACAACCATTCTTCAGTACAAGTGATACCCTTTCAGTTCGACATGCTCGCTGCTCCAAGGCTCCCTCTCTCCTCCAGATCTAACAAGGCAAGCCTATAAGCTGCTTGTCAACACCATTTGTAACTTGCATCTCCTGTATATGAGCAAGATGGTCATGGCGAAGGAGGAGTGGAAGACGTGCAAGAAGTATGAAAGTAAGCATCCAGCCTTCCTCATGCTTTTAGAGGAGAAGATGATGGCATTGAAGATGCAAAGTGGTGAGGGAATTGAGGCATATCGGAACAGGGCCAAGGACTTCGTTGCTCCAACGCTCCGTCTCTCCTCTAGATCCAACATTTGGTATTAGAGCCAAGTACCACCAGTTTCAACCTGCGCAAGCCGTCACTTTGAGAGTGACGGGTTAGGGTCAAATCTTGACTAAATTTGACGATCAACCACTAGATCTTCAGTTTCGCAAGACAAGCATCTTGACATCCACGAGATCGTAAAGATCAAATGGTTGGATTAAGAATTATGCTCAAAATGAGGTCGGCCAATGCTACACTCATCTCTATTAGTAAGACCATCGCCTTATGATGACCATAACTCTCTCTTTTCGTTGTCAAATTTATAAAATAGGACATGCAAATTGAAATAATTTTCCTGAGCTTTCTATTGGAGCAAACATATTCTTATTCTATTGGTAAATTCGGGAGAAATGCCGTTTATAAGCTGGCTGGGATGAGCTTGAGTAAGAGCAGCAGCATATCCTGTTTTCAAAAGCGCATAACTCTGAAAATTCCATGTTGACCCTATTTTATGGGTTGATGTGAAAAGGTTTTGAGCTGCATTTTCCAGTCGTGAGCTCAGTTTTTCCAAATTCCTAGTTAGCTGCTTTCCATAGTCCATTTTCTTTTGGATAGATTTCTCGTAGAAGTAGAATTAGATGTAGGGATAGTGCCACCACTCAAGGGCAGCATTGAGCATCACCAAAGCTCAAAATGGCAGGAGCAAGCGTGGTAACAGTAGCCCAGCCCTTGGAGAGGCTGGAAGGGCATGCCAACTTCATATTTTGGAAGATCCGTACTTGCCTCCTTTTGGGGGAGAGGGGTTTATGGGAGGAATTGAGCGGCGACAAGCGCACTCCGTCTCTACCGGCAAAAGGCATCACCGTAGTGCAGGTGGTGGTGGAGAAGACAACACAGAAAGGTGCAGTAGATGCAAGTTCATCTACCATTGTAGCAGCGACATATGAGGAGTGGAAGAAGAAGGAAAGGCAGGCTTATAGGCTGCTTGTCAACACCATCTCCAACGTGCATCTTTAGTACATGGGTGACAAGGCTAGTGTAAAAGAGGGGTAGGACACATTGAGCAAGAAGTGTGAGAGCAATTATCCTGCATTTCTCATACTTTTGGAGGAGAAGATGATGGCGTTGAAAATGTAGGGTGGCAAAGGGAAAGAGGCGTACTTGGACAGGGCAAAGGAGATTGCAAAGCAGCTGAAAGCAACCGATAATCCTGGGGAGGAGACGCATTTCATCCTTCTTTTGCTGAGGGGATCCCCAACGAGCTACTACACAGTGCGAAAGCTTTGGACTGCCAGCCGACTGTCGACGTGGACTTCATCTGAACGCACCTGGTACAGGTGGAACTGCGTGGCAATGCAGCAAAACGCAATGGCAGAAACAGTAGTGAAGCATCTTTCATGGCCATGGGCTCACCTAACTAGCAGCAGCAGCAATCTGGACAGTACAGGGGCAAGAAGAAAGGCAAATGCCACTATTGCCAACAAGATGGTCACTACAAGAAAGAGTGCTTCAAGTTCAAGAGGGACCAGGAGCAGCAGCAGCTGTAGTCCTTGCAACAAAAGCATAAGCAGCAACCTCCATAGCAGCAGCAGTAGCAGCCACAACACCGTCAGTAGTAGTAGCAGAACCAGACTGGCGTGCGCCATTTTGGCAACATGAACGTTGCCAAGGAGGTGCGTGACCGCCTCTTCATGGCAAAATCTCACATGTCGCAGAAGGAGAAGGCGGATCTGGCGTGGTACAATGACTCAGGGTGTACCACGAGTCTGACGCACCATAAAAACAAGTTGACGCAGCTGTTCTCAACCCCCCCCCCGACCTAATGCTTTGGGTGATGATCGAGTGGTGTATACTAAGGGGATTGGGATTATAGAGATATAGTTGGAGACCCTGCGTAGCATTGAAGAAGGAGCGCTCTGTTGGGAAAGGAGCCATCCGGCTCAATTTCAGGTCCACAGAAGCAAGTTCCAAGAAACTACCAGATGCTTGCTTCGATTGTCAATCTGACTTCAACATTCAAAAGATCAGGTGGCAAATTATCTACGGTCAAAGTTTCAAGCCGATCCAATGGTCGAATTGAGAGGTATGAACTTTCAAACTTTTCAAGGTCATCAACCGTCGGTGCCTGTGTGACCATGGGCGATGGCTCTATGCCGTAGCCTGAGAAAAGAAAAAGACAAGGGGTCCTGGGTCAAGACCTGATAACAGAAATATCCAAAAAGGTTCTACATTCTTGGTTTTCCTTATCAGAGTGTGCTGATTAGGAAAAAGGTACCTCCTCTTACTTTTTAGGTGAGGTGAGAACCTTGTGTGCTAACCATGGACACATTGTGATTCCTTATGGAATTCTGGGTTATGTGACGACTACAATTGTGCCATGAGAGCATATTCTAGCTCTGTAGGTCGTGTGTGAGTGGTCAGCTTGATTGATAGGCTGATTTCCTCTCTTGTGTGAGATTATGGACTCTAGTGTATGAGCCTTAGCCTCCATGGCTATGTGGTGTGGCTTGTGAGAGGGCTGACTTGCCCAAGCTCTAGCTCTACATGTACTCCATCATTTTGAGTGATTCAACAACCATTCTTCAGCACAACTGATGCCCTTTCAGTCCCACATGTTCGCTGCTCCAATGCTCCCTCTCTCCTCCAGCTCCAACATGTTCCATGACGTACTGTATGTGCCTGATACTGCGTTCAACCTTCTCTCAGTGTCCTCTCTCACCAACACATGACTGCGAGTCATCTTTGATGACGACTATGGCTACATCCTCGACAAGGAAACGGGAGAGGAGTTTTCCAGGTCGGTGAAGGAAGGCGACATGTACTGCCTATGAGGGGCAACCAAGATTTTGCGTGAGCACAGTCTTGCAACAATGGTGCACACCACAGATGGCAGAATCTGGCATGCACGCTACGGCCACATCGGCATGCGTGCCTTGCATTAAATTCAAACAAAGTAGATGGTGCGTGATTTGTCCACCATCTCTAACTTTGAGCAGCAGTTATGCATTAGCTGTTTAGAGGGGAAGCAGCATCGCGAGGCATTGTCTGGGGCAGGGGAGGATGCGGAGGAGGTGCTGGAGCTAGTCCACATAGACTTGTGTGGCCCAATGCAGACCCAGAGCTTTGGAGGCTATAGGTATTATGTCACCTTCATTGATGATTTCAGTTGTTATACTGGTGTGTACTTCTTTTCCTCCAAGGACCAGTACTTTGACGGGTTCAAGGAGTTCAAGGCAATGGAAGAGAACCAGACGAGCAAGAAGATCAAGGCGCTGTACAGCGACCGTGGCGGAGAGTACATGAGCAAGGAGTTTCACGACTACCTTGCAGCAGCTAGCATCAAGGCGTAGCATACCACGTCGTACTCGCCGCAGCAAAATGATGTAGCAGAATACGCCAACCACACCATCGATGAGTCGGCGCGCTCCATGCTGCACGCGGCTCGGCTGACCTACGACGTGTGGGCCAAAGTCGTGAGCAGTGTCGTCTACATCAAAAACCGTAGTCCAACTAAGGTGCTAGAGTAGATGACACCGTACAAGGTGTGGTTTGGTAAGAAGTGGAGCGTCGGTCATCTTTGTGCGTTTGGCAGCTTGCCGCACATGCACGTGTCCAAGGAGAAGCGGGAGAAATGGGACGCAAAGAGTGTGTATATGCTGATGATTGGCTATGATGTAGCAAGCAAGGCCTATTGCCTTTATGAGAGAGATACAGGCCGTACCATCATCTCGAGGGATGTCGTTTTCAACGAAAGCAGCGTCATCGGCACCAACATCATCTGCGAAGAGGTAGCAGAACCAGTAGCTGACGAAGCAGTTGGAGTAGACATTCTTCCTGATTCCGTCTCCCCTCACCCTTCCTCTACTGTGATAGTGGGAGAACCACTCTACTCTCCCATGTCTGATGCAGCAGATACAGTGGCCTCATCGGCACAAGCAGAGGAAGGAGATGCTAGCACAACTACTGCAGACAGCAGTAGTTGTGCTAGCAATACCACGCCAGCCGCTCGCTAACGCTCCAGGACCGGGTCGTAGATACCCTCTTAGGGTGCACTACACGCCTGGTGAGCACGGGCATTTCAAGATGCTACAAAAACTAGACAAGATGAATGTCGCAGTTACAGCAGACTCAGACGAGCCAACCTCCTAGAAGGAGGCCGTGGCTGCATCAGATGCGGCAGATTGGACGCAAGCTGTGCAGCAGGAGATATAGTCACAGCTCGACAACAACACGTGGGAGCTCACTGAGCGTCCACCTGGCTTCAAGGTGATCAAGTGCAAGTGGGTGTTCAAGAAGAAGTGGGGAGCAGATGACAACCAGAAAAAGTACAAGGCAAGGCTGGTCACCAAGGGCTTCTCATAACAGGAGGACATTGACTACACAGAAACCTTTGCCCCTGTTGTAAAGTTTGCTTCTATGCGCATGCTCCTCTCGTATGCAATGGCTGAGGACTTTGAGATTCAACACATGGAGGTCAAGACGACATTCTTGAATGGTGACTTGGAGGAGAAAATGGAGCAGACGGAGGAGTTCATCATGGATGGCCAAGAGCACCTGGTTTACAAGCTGCAGAAGTCGCTGTATAGCCTCAAGCAAATGTCGCATGCTTGGAACCAGAAGTTTTATGTAGCGCTGTAGTGCATGGGATTTGAGTACAGCAAGTGTGACTACAGCGTCTATCGCTGGCAGCATGATCATGAGGTACTCATCATCATCGTCTATGTGGATGACATGCTCCTTCTTTCCAATAGTATATCTGCACTAAAGGAGTTTAAGGAGGCCATGTAGGAGAACTTCCAGATGTTAAATCTCGATGAGGCATCATACTTCCTCGGCATCCAGATCACGCGTGACCGCAAATAACGCTCTCTCTCACTATAGCAAAGTCATTATATCAAGGATATTTTGTAGTAATTCGGCAAGGCAGAGGAAAAACGCATCAGTACGCCGCTTGAGACGCAGTAGTACCTCGTGTGTTTCAGTGGACAAACAGATGCAGCAAAGCGACAGAAGTACCAGAGCGTCGTTGGCAGTCTCATGTACCTGATGGTGGTAACCATGCCAGACCTCGCACAGGCTATGAGCACTGTGAGCCAGCGGATGGCTAATTCCGGACCTGTACGTGTCGACAACCAGAGCGCAATCACACTCGCCAAGAATCCTGAGTACCATGTGCGCACCAAGCACATTCACATCGCATATCACTTTATCAGGTACATGGTGCATTCGATCAAGCTGGAATTTACTCCAACCAGCAAGCAGGTTGCTGATTTCTGCACCAAGCCAGTGACCTGAGAGAAGCAGCAGTGTTGCATGAAGGCATGTGGACTTAGCCCACTCTAACTATGGCAAAGTCGGAGATTGTTGGAAGAGGAGCCATCCGGCTCTGTTTCAGGTCCTCAAGATCAAGTTCCAGGAAACTACCAGATGCCTGCTCTATATGTATCTCAGATTCTTGGGTTGCCTTGTCAGAGTGTGCTAACTAGGAAAAAGGTATCTCTCCTTAATTTTAAGGTGAGGTGAGATCCTTGTGTGCTAGCTATGGACACATGGTATTTCTCCATGGGATTGTGGATTATGTGACTACTAGGAGTGTACCATGGGAGCATTTTCTAACTCTAGGTCGAGTGTGAGTAGTCATCTTGATTACTAGGCTGATTTCCTCTCTTGTGTGAGATTATGGACGCTAGTGTGTGAGCCTTATCCTCCATGGCTAAGTGGTATGGCCTGTGAGAAGGCTGACTTGCCCAAGCTCTAGCTCTATATGAACTCCATCATTTTGAGTGATTTAACAACCATTCTTCAGCACAACTGATGCCCTTTGAGTCCCACATGCTTGCTGCTCCAAGACTCCCTCTCTCCTCAAGATCCAACAAAAAGTTGCTTTACTACTGTCACCGTCATTGCACTTTGCTGTATTATGACACAGTTCCACCTACACCATGTGTGTACAGATGAATTTGAGGTCAAGAGTTGGCTGGCACTCTAGCTTGTCTCGCACCGTGTCGGTTGGCAGTCCCTTCAGCAAGAGGAGGATGAAGCGCGTCTCTTTCATAGGGTTGCCTACTGCTCTTAGCTATTTTGCCAGCTCCTTTGTCCTGTCCAAGTACGCTTCCATCCCTTCACCATTTTGCATTTTCATCGCCATTATCTTCTCCTCCAAAGCATGAGGAATGTAGGATCCTTACTGTCAAGCTTCTTGCAAAATGCGTCCCACCTCTCTTTTACAGTAGTCTTGTCACTCACGTACTGAAGATGCAGATTTGAGATGGTATTCACAAGTAGCCTGTAGGCCTGCCTGTCCTTCTTCTTGGACTCCTCATATACTACTTCTATAGTTGTAGATGAACTTGCATCTGCTATATCTTTCTGCAGTGTCATCCCCGCAACTACTTGCACTACGGTGATGCCTTTTGCCTATGCAAGCGGAGCACGCTCGTCGTTGCTCACCACGTCCCACAAGCTCCTCTCCTCCAAAAAGAGGCGGGTACGGATATACCAAAATGTGAAGTTGGTACGTCCTTCCAGTCTCTCCAAAGGCAGGGCTACTATCAGAATGGCTGCTACTACCATTTTGAGTCTTGGTAATATTCAGTGTTAACCTTAGGTGGTGGCGCTATCCCTACTTCTGCTATTGCTTCTGCCAGAAATCTGTCTGACAAAAAATGGAGTGTAGATGCCAGCAAACTGGGAATTAAGAAAAACTGAGCCAACGCTCGACTTCTTGCCGACCCACGCCTCATACAGCGTCTGAGTTGGACATCTACTCTAGCGTCTTAGTTGGACTGTGGTTCTTGCTGTAGACTGCAGTGCTCACGGGTTCGGCCCAGAAGTTGTAGGTCAGCCGAGCCACGTGCACCATGGAGCTCGCTGACTCAACAATGGTGTGGTTGGCGCAATACGTTGTGCCTTCATGCGAGTTGTTGAAAGTGTTGGGAAAGGAGCCGTCCGGCTCAGTTTCAGGTCCACAGGAGCAAGTTCCAGGACACTTCCAGATGCCTGCTTCGATCGTCGATCTGTCTTCACCACTGGAAAGATCACGTGGCAAATTATCTACGGTCCAAGTTTCAAGCCGATCCAACAGTCGGATTGGGAGATATGAATTTTCGAAGTTTCAGGGGTCATGGACCGCCGATGTCTGAGTGGCCATGGGCGATGGCTCCATGCCTTAGCCTGAGCAAAGAAAAAGGCAAGAGGTCCAGGGTCAAGACCTGATGGGAGAAATATCCAAAAAGGTCCTTGGTCTTAGGATTGCCTTGTCAGAGTGTGCTGACTAGGATAAAGGTACCTCTCGTTACTTTTTAGGTGAGGTGAGATCCTTGTGTGCTAGCCATGGACACATGGCGATTCTCCATGGGTTTGTGGGTGATGTGACCACTAGGAGTATGCCATGAGAGCATTCTCTAGCTCTCTAGGTCGTGTGTGACTGGTCAGCCTGATTGTTAGGCTGATTTCCTCCCTTGTGTGAGATTGTGGACTCTAGTGTGTGAGCCTTAGCCTCCATGGCTAATTGGTGTGGCTTGTGAGAGGACTGACTTGCCCAAGCTCTAGCTCTATATGTACTCCATCATTTTGAGTGATTCAACAACCATTCTTCAGCACAAGTGATGCCCTTTCAGTCCCACATGCTCGCTGCTCCAAGGGGGTCTAGGTATTATTGGATCTGGAGGAGAGAGGGAGCAGCGAGCATGAGGGACTAAAAGGGAATTTGTTGTGCTGAAGAATGGTTGTTGAATCACTCAAAACAATGGAGTAGATATAGAGCAAGAGCTTGGGTAAGTCAGCCCTCTCACAAGCCACACCACTTAGTCATGGAGGCTAAAGCTCACACACTATAGTCCATAAACTCATACTCCTAGTGGTCACATAACCCACAATCCCATAGAGAATCGCCATGTGTCTATGGCTATCACACAAGGATCTCACCCCACCTAAAAAGTACGGAAACGTGCCTTTTTCCTAGTCTGTATACTCTGACAAGGTAATCCAAGAATCTAGGACCTTTTCGCATATTTCTCCCATCAGGTCTTGACCCTGGACCTCTTGCATGTCTTTTCTCGGGCTAAGGCATGGAGCCATCGTCCATGGTCACCCTGGCACCGGCGATCGATGTCTCCAGAAATTTCAAAAAGTCATATCTCTAAATTCGACTGTACGATCGACGTGAAACTTGGACCGTAGACATTTTACCACGTGATCTTTCCAATGAAGTTGGATTGATAATCAAAGCAGGCATCTGGTAGTTTCTTAGAACTTACTCCTGTGGACCTGAAACTAAGCTGGATGGCTCCTTTCCGGACAAGATGCGGGTTGGAGATGGTGTTGACAAGCAATCTATAGGCTTGCCTGTAATTCTTCTTCCCCTCCTCATACGCTAGTGGTACAGCTGCTAAAGAACCCGCATCAGTTGTACCCTTCTGCGGCGCCTTCCCCGCCACCATCTGCGCTGCTGTGATGTCATTTACCTGTGGATCTGGAGCTGACTCGTCCTCGCTCACTACCTCCCACAAGCCCCTCTCCTCCAAAAGGAAGTGGATACGGATTTTTTGAAATGTGAAGTTGACACATCCCTCCAGACTCTCCAAAGACTGGAGTGCTCCTAGAACGCCTGCTGTTGCTGTTCTGAGCCTTGGTTATGCTTAGCGCTACCCTTGGATGGCAGTGCTAGCCTTGCTTGTGCTGTTGATTCTGCCATAACTCTATCTGACACAAATGGACTGTAGATTCCAACAGACTGGAAATTTGGAAAAACTGAGTGCACCACTAGAAAATGCAGCTCAAACACTTTTGTATTGATCCATGAAAGAGGGTTATCAAAATGGAATTAAAGAAGTATACCCTCTTGAAAACAAGGTATGCTTTGCTCCTACAACTCGGATCAGCCAGATTATAAATAACGTTTCTTCCAAACGACTCAATGGAATGCAAATAGCCTCCCACTACTATGATTTGTATGTGCCACTTTTAATACTGAGAAAGATACGAGAGAGTTATGGTCATTACAAGACGACAGTTTTACTCATAGAGAAGAGTGTGAGCCTTGCCGACCTCATTTTGAGCATAACTCTCAATTCAACAGTTGGATCTTTGCAATCTTGCAATCGTTGGAAAGATTGTCTTGCAAAGTTCAAGAGCAAGTGGTCGATTATCATATTTAATCAAATTTTGACCCTAACCTGTCACTTTCAAATTGATGGCCTGCACTGGCTGAAAATAGCATAACTTGGCTTTGACACCAAATGTTGGATCTGGAGGAGAGAGAGAGAGAGAGAGCCTTGGAGTAGCGAGCATGTGGAACTGAAAGAGAATCAGTTGTGCTGAAGAATGGTTGTTTAATCACTCAAAGTGATGGAGTACATGTAGAGCTAGAGCTTGGGAAAATCAGCCCTCACAAGCCTCACCAATTAGCCATGGAGGCTAAGGCTGAAATAGAGCCGGATGACCCTATGTCCAAGAGAAGGCATGTGGACTGAGCCCATTCTGACTATGGCAAAGTGGGAGATTGTTGGAAAAAGGACGATTCGGCTCAGTTTCAGGTCAAGAAGAGCAAGTTTCAGGAAACTACCAGGTGCCTGCTCGGATCGTCAATCTGACTTCACCATTGAAAAGATCATGTGTCAAATTATCCACGGCATAAGCTTCAGGAAAATCCAACAATTGGATTGGGAGATATGAATTTTTTAAGTTTCTGGGTCATAGACCACCGATGTCCGTGTGACCATGGGTGACGGCTCCATGCCTTAGCCTGAGAAAAGAAAAGGCAAGAGGTCTAGGCTCAAGACCTGATGGGAGAAATATCCAAAAAGGTCCTTGGTCTTAGCATTGCCTTGTCAGAGTGTACTGACTAGGATAAAGGTGCCTTTCCGTACTTTTTTGGTGGGGTGAGATCCTTGTGTACTAGCCATGGCAATTCTCCATAGCATTGTAAATAATTTAACAACTAGGAGTGAGCCATGAGAGCATTCTCTAGCTCTCTAGGTTATGTATGACTGGTCTGTTGGGAAAGGAGCCATCCGGCTCACTTTGAGGTCCACAGGAGCAAGTTCCAGGAAACTACCAGATGCCTGCTCGGATTGTCAATCCGACTGCACCATTGAAAAAATCAGGTGGCAAATTATCTCCGGTCCAAGTTTCAGGCCGATCGAACAGTCGGATCGGGAGATATGAATTTTCGAAGTTTCCGGGGTCATGGACCGCTGATGTCTGGGTGGCCATGGGTGATGGCTTCATGCCTTAGCCTGAGAAAAGAAAAAGGCAAGAGATCCATGGTGAAGACCTGATGGGAGAAATATCCAAAAAGGTCCTTGGTCTTAGGATTGCCTTGTCAGAGTGTGCTGACTAGGATAAAGGTACTTCTCCTTACTTTTTAGGTGAGGTGAGATCCTTGTGTTCTAGCCATGGACACATGGCAATTCTCCATGTGGTTGTGGGTGATGTGACCACTAGGAGTGCGCCATGAGAGCATTCTCTAGCTCTTTAAGGTCGTGTATGACTGGTCAGCCTGATTGTTAGGCTGATTTCCACCCTTGTGTGAGATTGTGGACTCTAGTGTTTGAGCCTTATTCTCCATGGCTAAGTGGTGTGGCTTGTGAGAGGGCTGACTTGCCCAAGCTCTAGCTCTATATGTACTCCATCATTTTGAGTGATTTAACAACTATTTTTCAGCACAAGTGATGCCCTTTCAGTCCCACATGCTCGCTGCTCCAAGGCTCCCTCTCTCCTCCAGATCCAACATTTGGTATCAGAGCCAAGTTTTGCCAGTTTCAACCAACACAAGCTGTCAATTTGAAAGTGACGGGTTAGGGTCAAACCTTGACCAAATTTGACGATTGCTGGATTCACAAGTTTGCAAGAGAAGCTTTCCAACGAGTCCAAGATCGCGAAGATCCAACAGTCAGATTGAGAGTTATACTCAAAACGAGGTCGGCCAGGGCTACACTCTTCTCTATGAGTAAGACTGTCGCTTTGTGATGACCATAACTCTCTCGTTTCTTTGTCAAGTTTAAAATGTGGCACATGTGAATTGTAGTATTTTTCCTAAGCTTTCCATTGGTGCAAAAATATTTGCATTCCATGTATTCTTTTGGGAGAAATGCCGTTTACAAGCTGGCTGGTCTGAGTTGGAGTAGGAGCAGAAGCATACCCTGTTTTCAAGAGGGCATGTCTTTCAAAATCCCCTGTTGATGACCCTGTTTTATGGGTTGATCTGAAAGGTTTTGAGCTGAATTTTCCATTGGTGGGCACAATGTTTCCAAATTCCCATTCTGCTGGCATCTACAGTCCATTATCTGTCAGAAAGATACCTAGCAGAAGCAGCAGCAGAAGCAGGAATAGCGCCGCCACCCAAGGGCAGCGTTGAGCATCACCAAAGCTCAAAGTCGCAGCAGCATGCATGGTCACAGCAGCCCAGCCCTTAGAGGGGCTGGAAGGACGCGCCAACTTCACGTTTTGGAAGATCCGTACCTCTTCCTTTTGGAGGAGAGGGGCTTGTGGGAGGTGGTGAGCGGCAATGAGCACGCTCCGCCTCCACAGGCAAAAGGCATCACCGTAGCTGAGGTGTTGCGCGGAAGATGCCGCAGAAATGTGCAGCAGATGCAAGTTCATCTACAACTGCAACGGCGGCATATGTGGAGTGGAAGAAGAAGGACAGGCAGGCCTACATGCTGTTTGTCAACACAATCTCCAACCCGCATCTTCAGTACGTGAGTGATAAGGCTACTGCAAAAGAGGGATGGGACACATTGTGGAAGAAGTATGAGAGCAAAGATCCTGCATTCCTCATGCTTTTGGAGGAGAAGATGATGGCATTGAAAATGCAGGGTGGCAAAGAGATGGAGGCGTATTTGGGCAAGGAAAAGGACTTGGCGAAGCAGCTGAAAGCAGCCGGCAATCCTGTCAAAGACACGTGCTTCGTCCTCCTCTTGCTGAGGGGACTCCCAACGAGCTATGACACGGTGCAAGAGACATTGGAGTGCCAGTAGACTCTCGACCTGGACTTCATCTGCATGCACCTGGTGCAGGTAGAACTGCGTAGCAATGCAGCAAAGCGCAATGGCGGGAGTAGCAGCAGTGAAGCAGCTTTCATGGCCATGGGCTGACGCAACCAGCAACAGGAGCAGTCCGGGCAATAGACGGGCAAGAAGAAGGGCAAGTGCCACTATTGCCAGAAAGAGGGGCACTATAAGAAAGAGTGTTTCAAGTTCAAGAGGGACCAGAAGGAGTAGTAGCAACAGCAGCAAAAGCAGCAATCTCTACAGCAACAGTAGCAACAGTCACAGCAGCGTCAGCAGCAGCAGTAGCAGCAAAACCAGGCTGGTGTGCGCCACTTTGGCAACATGAATGTGGCCAAGGAGGTGCTCGACCGTCTTTTCATGGTGAAATCTGACATGTCACAAGCGGAAAAGGCGGATCTCGCATGGTACAATGACTCAGGGTGTACCAAGAGCCCCTTATATATCACAAGAAGTGGTTTACGCAACTGCTGTCCATCCCTCCCCGTCCTATCGCTCAAGGTGATGATCGGGTGGTGTATGCTGAGGGGATTGGGATTGTGGAGATGTGGTTGGAGTGTTCCAACCACATTGAAGTGGGAGTGTTCCATGGCATGCTGTACGTACCTAATGCTGCGTTCAATCTTCTCTCTCACCAACACAAGACTACGAGTCATCTTTGATGACAACTATGGCTACATCCTCGACAACAAAACTAGAGAGGAGTTGGCCAGGTCGGTGAAGGAAGGAGACATGTACCGCCTGTTGGGGGTGACCAAGATCCCGCGCGAGCAGAGTTTTGCAGCAGTGGTGCAGGCAACCGATGGGGAGATCTGGCATGCACGCTATGGCCACATCGGCATGCGCGCCTTGCAGCAGCTTCAAGTGAAGCAGATGGTGCGTGACTTGCCCATCATCTCCAACTTTGAGCAGGAGCTGTGCATCGGCTGTTTGGAAAGGAAGAAGCATCGTGAGGCGTTCTCTAGAGCAGGGGAGCGTGCAAAAGAGATGCTGGAGCTGGTCCACACAGACTTGTGCGGCATTTTCTGAACTTCATTGATGATTTCACCCGTTACACTACTTTAAACTTCCTTACATCCAAGGACCAATGCTTTGACAGGTTCAAGGAGTTCAAGGCAATGGTGGAGAACCACACTGGCAAGAAGATCAAGCCACTGCGTAGCGACCGTAGTGGAGAGTACTTGAGTAAGGAGTTCCAAGACTACCTCGTAGAAGGTGCCATCAAGACGCAGCGCACTTTGCCATACTCACCGCAGCAGAACGGTGTAGCAGAACGCGCAAGTCGCACTATCGTTGAGTCAGCACGCTCCATGCTTCAGGCGGCTCGGCTGACCTACGACTTCTGGGCCGAAGCCGTGAGCACTGCGGTGTACATCAAGAACCGCAGTCCAACTAAGGCGTTGGAGCAGATGACACCGTAAGAGGTGTGGTTCTACAAGAAGTCGAGCGTGGGTCATCTTCGCGCGTTTGGCAGCTTGGCACACATGCACGTGCCAAAGGAGAAGCGGCAGAAGTGGGATGCGAAGAGCGCAGAGATGCTGATGATTGGCTATGACGTGGCAAGCAAGGCCTATCGGCTCTACGATGGGAATACATGCCACGTCATCATCTCCAAGGATGTCGTCGTCGACGAGAGCAACGTCATCGGCACGAACGTTATCTGTGAAGAAGCAGCAGAACTAGCAGCTCATGAGGTAGTGGGAGCAAATATCCTTCCTGACCCTGTCTCTCCTGATCCTTCCTCCACTGTGAGAGTGGGAGAACCAGTCTATTCTCCCATGTCTGATGCAGCAGATACAACGGCCTCATCGGCAGAAGGAGAGGAAGAAGATGTCGCACCACCAGCAGCAGCAGTTGTGCCAACAGCACCGCGCCAGCCGCCTGCTAACGCAACAGCAGTGGCCATAGCGCTCTCTCTCGCTACAGCAGAGCCGGTACATCAAGGATGTCTTGCAGCGGTTCGGCATGGTAGAGGCTAAACCCATCGGCACGCCGCTGGAGACGCGGTAGTACATCGTGAGCTTCAATGGAGAAGCGTATGCAGCTGAGCGGCAGAAGTACTAGAACGCCGTCGGCAGTCTCATGTACCTGATGGTGGCATCCAGGCCAGACCTCGCATAGGCTGTGATTGCTGTGCGCCAGCAAATGGTGAACCCCGGACCTGAGCACCAGAAGGCAGTGAAGCGGATCTTCCGCTACCTTGCTAGAACCATCAACATCGGCATCACGTACAATAGCAACGACAACGACATCGGCTATACAGACGCACATTGGGCTTCAAACCCTGAGGACCGCAAGTCCATCTGTGGACATGTGTTCCTCATGAATGGTGGGGCCATCAGCTGGTGCAGCAAGCGGCAGGTGGTCGTGGCCACCTGAAGCACGGAAGCTGAGTACGTCTTTCTCAGTTTTGGAGCAAAGGAAGCAGTTTGGCTTGAGCCTCTCATGGCAGAGATGACTCGGAGTGCAGCAGTTCCAGTTCCTGTGCGCGTCGACAACCAGAGCGCAATTGCACTCACCAAGAATCCTGAGCACCATGCACGCACCAAGTACATTGACATCGCATATCACTTCATCAGGCACATGGTGCAAGAGGGTGCTATCAAGCTGGAGTTTACTCCAGCTAGCAGGCAGGTCGTTGATTTCTGCACCAAGTCACTAACCCGTGAGAAGCAGTAGTTCTGCATGAAGACATGTGGACTCAGCCCACTCTGACTGCGGCAAAGTGAGAGATTGTTGGGAAAGGAGCCATCCGGCTGAGTTTCAGGTCCACAGGAGCAAGTTCCAGGAAACTACCATGTGCCTGCTCCGATCGTCAATCGACTTCACCATTGGAAAGATCAGGTGGCGAAGTATCTACAGTCCAAGTTTCAGGCCGATCGAACGGTCGGATTGGGAGATAGAAATCTTCAAAGTTTCCAGGGTCATAGATCGCCGATGTCTGGGTGGCCATGGGTGATGGCTCCATGCCTTAGCCTGAGAAAAGAGAAAGGCAAGAGGTCCAGGGTCAAGACCTGATGGGAGAAATATCCAAAAAGGTCCTTGGTCTTACGATTGACTTGTCAGAGTGTACTGACTAGGATAAAGGTACCTCTCCTTACGTTTTAGGTGAGGTGAGATCCTTGTGTGCTAGCCATGGACACATGGCGATTCTCCATGGGTTTGTGGGTGATGTGACCACTAGGAGTGTACCATGAGAGTATTCTCTAGCTCTCTAAGGTCGTGTGTGACTGGTCAGCCTGATTGGTAGGCTGATTTCCTCCCTTGTGTAAGATTGTGGACTCTAGTGTGTGAGCCTTGGCCTCCATGGCTAAGTGGTATGGCTTGTGAGAGGGCTGACTTGTCCAAGCTCTAGCTCTATATGTACTCCATCATTTTGAGCGATTTAACAACTATTATTCAGCACAAGTGATGCCCTTTGTTGGATCTGGAGGAGAGAGGGAGCCTTGAAGCACCGAGCATGTGGGACTGAAAGGACATCACTTGTGCTGAAGAATGGTTCTTGAATCACTCAAAATGATGGAGTACATATAGAGCTAGAGCTTGGGCAAGTCAGCCCTCTCACAAGCCACACCACTTAGCCATGGAGGCTAATGCTCACACACTACAGTCCACAATCTCACACAAGGGAGGAAATCAGCCTAACAATCAGGCTGACCAGTCACACACGACCTAGAGAGCTAGAGAATGCTCTCATGGCACACTCCTAGTGGTCACATCACCCACAAACCCATGGAGAATCGCCATGTATCCATGGCTAGCACACAAGGATCTCACCTCACCTAAAAAGTAAGGAGAGCTACCTTTATCCTAGTCAGCACACTCTGACAAGGCAATCCAAAGACCAAGGACCTTTTTGGATATTTCTCCCATCAGGTCTTGACCCTGGACCTCTTGCCTTTTTCTTTTCTCAGGCTAAGGCATGGAGCCATCGCCCATGGCCACCCAGACATCGGCGGTCCATGACCCCTGAAACTTCGAAAATTCATATCTCCCAATCCGACCGTTGGATCGGCTTGAAACTTGGACCGTAGATAATTTGCCACCTGATCTTTCTAACGACGATCGGAGCAGGCATCCGGAAGTTTCCTGGAACTTACTCCTATGGACCTGAAACTGAGCCGGACGGCTCCTTTCCCAACAATCTTCCACTTTGCCGCAGTCAGAGTGGGCTGAGGCCACATGCCTTCATGCAGAATTGCTGCTTCTCACGGGGCACTGGCTTGGTGCAGATATCAGCGACTTGCCTGCTGGTTGGAGTAAACTCCACCTTGATAGCACCCTCCTGCACCATGTGTCTGATGAAGTGATATGCGATGTCAATGTGCTTGGTGCGTGCATGGTGCTCTGGATTCTTGGCGAGTGCGATTGCGCTCTGGTTGTCGACGCGCACAGGAACTGAATTGCTGCACTCCCACTCATCTCCGCCATGAGGCGCTGGAGCCAAACTGCTTCCTTGGCTCCAAAGCTGAGAGAGACGTACTCAGCTTCTGTGCTCGAGGTGGCCACGACCACCTATCGCTTGCTGCACCAGCTGATGGTACCTCCATTCATGAGAAACACATGTCCAGAGATGGACTTGCGAGTCTCAGGATTTGAAGCCCAATCTGCATCTGTGTAGCCGATGATGCTGTTGTCATTGCCGTTGTAGGTGATGCCGACGTTGATGGTTCCAGCAAGGTAACGAAAGATCCGCTTCACTGCCTTCTGGTGCTCCGGTCCGGGATTAGCCATGTGCTGGCTCATAGCGCTCACAGCCTGTGCGAGGTCAGGCCTGGTTGCCACCATCAGGTACATGAGGCTGCCGACGGCGCTCTGGTACTTCTGCCGCTCAGCTGCATGTGCTTCTCCACATAAGCTCACGAGGTACTGCCGCGTCTCCAGCGGCGTGCCGATGGGTTGTGCTTCTGCCATGCCGAACCGCTGCAGGACGTCCTTGATGTAGCGACTCTGCTGTAGCGAGAGAGAGGGTGATTTGCGGTCACGCATGATCTGGATGCCGAGGAAGTATGACGCTTCCCCGAGATCAGACATCAGGAAGCGCTCCTGCATGGCCTCCTTGAACTCCTGCAGTGCAGACATGCTTTTGGAAAGGAGGAGCATGTCATCCACATAGACAATGATGATGAGGATCTCATGCTCATGCTGCCAACGATACACGCTGTAGTCACACTCGCTGCGCTCAAACCCCATGCACTGCAACGCCGCATCCAACTTCTGGTTCCAAGCACGCGACGCTTACTTGAGGCCGTACAGCGACTTCTGCAGCTTGCAAACCAGGTACTCTTGGCCATCCATGACGAACCCCTCCGGCTGCTCCATGTAGATCTCCTCCTCCAAGTCACCATTCAAGAATGCCGTCTTGACATCCATGTGGTGAACCTCGAAGTCCTCAGCTGCTGCATAAGAGAGGAGCGTGCGCAGAGAGGAAAACTTTGCAACAGGGGCAAACGTTTCTGTGTAGTCGATGCCCTCCTGCTGCGAGTAGCCCTTGGCGACCAGCCTCGCCTTGTACTTTTCCAGGTTACCATCTGCTCCCTGCTTCTTCTTGAACACCCACTTGCACTTGACCACCTTACGTCCAGGTGGACGCTCAGTCAGCTCCCACGTGTCGTTGTCCAGCTGCGACTGTATCTCCAGCTGCACGGCTTGCGCCCAATCTGCTGCATCCGGTGCAGCCATGGCCTCCTTGTATGACGCTGGCTCATTTGAATCTGCTGCTACTGCTACGTTTATCTGTTCTGGTTTCTGCAGCATCCAGAAATGGCCGCGCTCACCAGGCTTGTAACGCACCCTAAGAGGGTACCTGCGACCTGGTGCTGGAGCGTTAGCGGGCGGCAAGCGCGGTGCTGTTGGCACAACTGCTGCTGCTGGTGGTGCTATATCTCCCTCCTCTGCTTCTGCAGGTGAGGTTGCTGTATCTACTGTATCAGACATGGGAGAGAAGAGTGATTCTCCCACTGTCACAGTAGAGGAAGGATCGGGAGAGACTGGGTCAGGAAGGATTTCTGCTCCCACTGTCTCGTCAGCTGCTGGTTCTGCTGCCTCTTCACAGACAATGTTGGTGCCGATGACATTGCTCTCGTTGAAGACGACATCCCTGGAGATGATGACGTGGCCTGTATCCCTCTCGTAGAGGCGATAGGCCTTTCTTGCCACGTCGTAGCCAATCATCAGCATCTGCGCACTCTTAACGTCCCATTTCTGCCGCTTCTCCTTGGGCACGTGCATGTGCGCCAGGCTGCCAAATGCTCGGAGATGACCCACGCTCGGTTTTTTGCCGAACCATGCCTCGTAAGGCGTCATCTGCTCCAGCGTCTTAGTTGGACTGCGGTTCTTGATGTAGACCGTAGTGCTCACGGCTTCAGCCCAGAAGTCGTAGGTCAGCCAAGCCGCGTGCAGCATGGAGCGCGCCGACTCCAGAATGGTACTGTTGGCGCGTTCTGCTACACCGTTCTGCTGCGGCGAGTACGGCGTGGTACGCTGCGCCTTGATGCCAGCTGCTGCGAGGTAGTCCTGGAACTCCTTGCTAAGGTACTCTCCACCGCGATCGTTGCGCAGTGCCTTGATCTTCTTGCCAGTCTGGTTCTCCACCATGGCCTTGAACTCCTTGAACCTGCCAAAGCACTGGTCCTTGGAAGGAAGGAAGTACACAGCAGTGTAACGGCTGAAATCATCAATGAAGGTCAGGAAATACCTAGAGCCTCCAAAGCTCTGGGTCTGCATCGGTCCGCACAAGTCCGTGTAGACCAGTTCCAATACCTCCTTTGCACGCTCCCCTGCTCCAGAGAACGCCTCTCGGTGCTGCTTCCCTTCCAAACAGCCGATGCACAACAGCTGCTCAAAGTTAGAGATGGTAGGAAGGTCACGCACCATCTTCTTTGCTTGAAGCTGCTGCAAGGCGCGCATGCCGATGTGGCCGTAGCGCGCATGCCAGATCTCGCCATCTGTCGCCTGCACCACTGCTGCAAGACTCTGCTCACGCGGGATCTTGGTCGCCCCCAGCAGGCAGTACATGTCGCCCNAACGCCTCCCGGTGCTGCTTCCCCTCCAAACAGCCGATGCACAACTGCTGCTCAAAGTTAGAGATGGTAGGCAGGTCACGCACCATCTGCTTTGCCTGAAGCTGCTGCAAGGCACGCATGCCGATGTGGCCGTAGCGCGCATGCCAGATCTCGCCATCTGTCGCCTGCACCACTGCTGCAAGACTCTGCTCACGCGGGATCTTGGTCGCCCCCAGCAGGCAGTACATGTCGCCCTCCTTCACCGACCTGGCCAACTCCTCTCTCGTATCCTTGTTGAGGATGTAGCCATAGTCATCATCAAAGACGACGCGCAGTCCTGTGTTTGTAAGAGAGGAGACTGAGAGGAGGTTGAATGCAGCATTAGGTATGTACAGCACGCCATGGAACACTCCCACTTCAATGCCACGCGGGGTCTCCAACCACATCTCCACAATCCCAATCCCCTCAGCATTCACCACCCGATCATCACCCAAAGCGATAGGACGGGGAGGGATGGACAGCAACTACGTAAACCACTCCTTGTGGTGCGTCAGACTCTTGGTACACCGAGAGTCTTTGTACCACGCCAGATCCGCCTTCTCCTTCTGCGACATGTCAGAATTCTCCATGAAGAGGCGGTCGCGCACCTCCTTGGCCACGTTCATGTTGCCAAAATGGCACAGGACGGTCTGGTTTTGCTGCTGCTGCTGCTGGTGCTGCTGACGTTGCTGTGACTGCTGCTGCTGTTGCTGTGTTGATTGCTGCTTTTGCTGGTGCTGCTGCTCCTTCTGGTCCCTCTTGAACTTGAAGCACTCTTTCTTGTAGTGCCCCTCTTTCTGGCAGTAATGGCACTTGCCCTTCTTCTTACCTCTCTGCTGCTCGGACTGCTGCTGCTGCTGGTTGCGTGAGCCCATCGCCATGAAAGCTGCTTCACTGCTGCTCCTGCCGCCATTGCGTTTTGCGGCATTGCGACACAGTTCCACCTGCAATAGGTGTGTGCAGATGAAGTCGAGGTCGAGAGTTGGTTGGCACTCCAGCGTCTCTCGCACCGTGTCGTAGCTGGTTGAGACTCCCCTCAGCAAAAGGAGGATGAAGCGCGTCTCTTCCACAGGATTGCCGGCCGCTCTCAGCTGCTTCGCCACCTCCTTTGCCCTGTCCAGGTACGCCTCCATCCCTTCACCACCCTGCATTTTCAGCGCCATCATCTTTTCCTCCAAAAGCATGAGGAATGCAGGATCCTTGCTCTCATACTTCTTGCACAACGTGTCCCACCCCTCCTTTGCAGTAGCCTTGTCACTCACGTACTGAAGATGCGGGTTGGAGATGGTGTTGACAAGCAACCTGTAGGCCTGCCTGTCCTTCTTCTTCCACTCCTCATATGCTGCCGCTGTAGTTGTAGATGAACTTGCATCTGCTGCACCTTTCTGCGGTGTCTTCCCCGCCACCACCTCAGCTACGGTGATGCCTTTTGCCTATGGAGGCGGAGCGCGCTCGTCGCCACTACCACATCCCACAAGCCCCTCTCCTCCAAAAGGAGGCGGGTACGGATCTTCCAAAACGTGAAGTTGGCGCGTCCTTCCAGCCTCTCCAAGGGCTGGGCTGCTGATACCTCGCCTGCTGCTGCCATTTTGAGCTTTGGTGATGCTCAACGTTGCCCTTGGGTGGCGGCGCTACCCCTGCTTCTGCTGCTGCTTCTGCCAGAAATCTGTATGACAGAAAACGGACTGTAGATGCCAGCAGACTGGGAATTTGGAAAAACTTAGCCTACCACTAGAAAATGCAGCTCAAAACCGTTCAGATCGACCCATAAAACAGGGTCATCAACAGGGGATGTTGAAAGATATGCCCTCTTGAAAACTCGGTGTGCTTCTGCTCCTACTCCAACTCAGACCAGCCAGCTTGTAAACGGCGTTTCTCCCAAACAAATCAATGGAATGCAATTTGTTTTGCACCAATGCAAAGCTTAGGAAAAATACTACAATTCGCATGTGCCACTTTTTAAATTTGACAAAGAAACAAGACAGTTATGGTCATCACAAGGCGACAGTCTTACTCATAGAGAAGAGTGTAGCCCCGGCCGACCTCGTTTTGAGCATAACTCTCAATCCGACCGTTGGATCTTCCTGATCTTGGGCTCGTTGGAAAGCTTGTCTTGCGAACTTGAAGATCTTGTTGTCGATCGTCAAATTTGGTCAAGGTTTGGCCCTAATCTGTCACTCTCAAAGTGACGGCCTGTGCTGGCTGAATCTGGCAGAATCTAGCTCTGATACCAAATGTTGGATCTTGAGAAGAGAGGGAGTCTTGGAGCAGCGAGCATGTGGGACTGAAAGGGCATCACTTGTGCTGAAGAATGGTTCTTGAATCACTCAAAATGATGGAGTACATATAGAGCTAGAGCTTGGGCAAGTAAGCCCTCTCACAAGCCACACCACTTAGCCATGGAGGCTAAGGCTCACACACTACAGTCCACAATCTTACACAAGGGAGGAAATCAGCCTAACAATTAGGCTGACCAGTCACACACGACCTAGAGAGCTAGAGAATGCTCTCATGGCACACTCCTAGTGGTCACATCACCCAAAAACCCATGGAGAATCGCCATGTGTCCATGGCTAGCACACAAGGATCTCACCTCACCTAAAAATTAAGGAGAGGTACCTTTATCCTAATCAGCACACTCTGACAAGGCAATCCTAAGACCAAGGACCTTTTTGGATATTTCTCCCATCAGGTCTTGACCCTGGACCTCTTGCCTTTTTCTTTTCTCAGGCTAAGGCATGGAGCCATCGCCCATGGCCACCCGAAACATCGGCAGTCCATGACCCCTGAAACTTCGAAAATTTCTATCTCCCAATCCGACCGTTGGATCGGCTTGAAACTTGGACCGTAGATAATTTGTCACCTGATCTTTCCAATGGTGAAGACGGATCGACGATCGGAGCAGGAATCTGGAAGTTTACTGGAACTTGCTCCTGTGGACCTGAAACTGAGCCGGACGGCTCCTTTCCCAACACCCTTTCAGTCCCACATGCTCGCTGCTCCAAGGCTCCCTCTCTCCTCCAGATCCAATATGGTCAGCCTGATTGCTAGGCTGATTGTCTCTCTTGTGCAAGATTGTGGAATCTAGTGTGTGAGTCTCAGCCTCAAGCTCTAGCGCTATATGTACTCCATCATTTTGAGTGATTAAATAACCATTCTTCAGTACAAGTGATATCCTTTCAGTCCCACGTACTCGCTGCTCCAAGGCTCCCTCTTTCCTACAAATCCAACATGCCTTTGGTAGAGAACTCTGTAAAGAGTCTCAAACGTCAAAACTGTAATGAACCATTGGCAACTAATATGTACTTATAATCCTACAGCCAGCCTCTTGATTAGACGCATAGTCGATCCTTGGATAAGCAAATTTTAAGACAATTTAGACTGTATTATTCATTGTTTAGATGGTACTCCCCATGAGTAGGAAGTGGTACCGACCATCAGAAAGGACCTTCAAATGATCTGAGATTCCTCTCAAAACCTCCATGTTCCCCTTTTAGTCACACAGAAATTGATCATTGGGACATGTTTGATTCAATGATCTCTCGCTCTAAAGACTAACTCTAGAATATATAAGCCACGGGGATTTGTCCTAGGTTGTATTTTCTAGCTATACTACCTAGTTTAGACCAAGGGAACTTACTCCAAAAAAGTAGTGTATGCCTTGTCTATGTAGACCAGACCCAGGAGAATTACTCTAGGGGAGCATTACATGCCTGGTCTGTTTTGTGCCTGTCTTAATTTCAGCTATGGACAGGGGGCATACTAAATCAACAAGGATAATCCCTTATGGCTTAGGTTTTCCATAGTTTGTGGAGCAACGGGACATGAAATCCAATCCCGTAGAAGCAAATTTTTAGTGTGACCAGAAAGGGAACAAGAGACATCTCTTAACATTCCAACGTCCTTTGACCTGATTGATGCTACTTCACCATCAAAATGAGTACAATGTAAGTAGGGGGATGATACAATCCAGGTTGCCTCCATAGTATCTCCTCCATGGAGCTACTATGTATCTAGGCTAGAGGCTTGCTCTATGACTAAAAGTACCTATAACTTGCCTCTGATTTAGTACAGTTATTACCTTTGAGACTCCTAACAAAGAATTTTACCACAAGTAGATACCAAAGAAATATTATTCAGTTTAAGCCCTATGAGTTCACTCCTCATAGAAACGTTATCACGTACTAAGTGTTGGAATTGTGCCCCTCTCCATGGCAATAATGGTCCATGAGTGGCCTAAAAAATCTTGTTATAGTGGCTTAGTGGTTTTAAAAATCCACAATGGTAGCCAAGGGCCTCAGATCCAGACTCTCCGAATATTTTGGTTTCTTGGATGGAAGCAACTACATGGTCCAGGAGATTTATAGGAGGACTAAAAGCTTTTGGATGAATTGTTCTTGCTTCCAAACGTCGACGAAAGATTCCTAGAAGGAGATGTTCTTTCCAGATGGAAAACATATTCCCACAAGGAACGTGAAGGTTCCTGGAATTGGAGATGCCTTCTACATGATGGTTGCTTCATCCAGAAGAAGCGGTTGCAGGTCCAAAGGAACGGGCTGATGTTCCAAATTAGGATCCTTGAGCTAGAAGCAACCACTGATATAGAGGCACAAGGATCCAAGTATAGAACAGTCAACAAAGTATGCCTCTCTAGAAAACATGGAAGCTGCTAGGAAGCCTAGCCTTGTACGCTTACTTGTATGCATGGTATAAGCTATACCAATGGCTATGAAGGAAACACATTCATGGCAGTGAAAATAACAAAAAAATAACAATCATTGCTGTTGAAATCAAATCAATCTGCTAACACTTTGATATCCAATAAAGATGTGACTCCCATAGCCAAATCCTTTACCATCCTTGGAGTAATGCACCTCTCTCATCCAAGTCTTCCTAGAGTAATTAGAAGCATGAAGTATGTCAGTTTGGTTTCCTCAAGGGTACACACACACCCTCAGGCGAACAAAGGGTTATAGGTCCACACCTTCAACAGATGCCAAGTACACCTACATCCATGCGTCTAACATCAAGTCATGAAAACAACCAGGCAAGAGAAGAGCTATACCATCCTACATGCTATTGGGATGAACTTCCTTCTTTTGAGGTAACGGAACAATGTTCACCTCTACAAGAAGGTTATACTCAAGCTTGTTTAAAGGGAAGGAGAGAGTTCCTTCATGGATGGCCATGACTAGGGAGAGAGGCCTTGAAATACCATGATAAAAACATCATGGTTCTTCTTCAGTTGGTATGACAAGGATTTCATGCATGTCCAAGGATGTACCAAAGTGGCGGAGGCATGGAAACGACTGTACAACGCACATGACTCGTTGTGTCTCTAGGATAAAATGCTGACGTTTGAAGAGGCGCCAAAAGTAGTATGTAACCAGTGAACCAAAACCACCGTGGTAGAGTAAGGGACGGTCTCCGCAATATCAGCCCTTACTGTTTACTCTCAAGGAGGAAAGAGAGATAAAGGGGAGAAAGTGTTGGGAAAGGAGCCATCCGGCTCAGGTTCAGGGCTACAGCAGCAAGTTCCAGGAAACTACCAGCTCCCTGGTCCGATCAACAATCCAACTTCAGTATTGAAATGATCAGATGGCAAAATGTCTACGGTCCAAGTTTCAGGCCGATCCAACGCTCGGATTGAGAAATATGAATTTTTGATGTTTTTGGGGTCATGGACCGCCGGTGTCTAGGTGACAATAGGCGATGGCTCCATGCCTTAGCCTGAGAAAAGAAAAAGGACAAGAGGTCCAGGGTCAAGACCTGATGGGAGAAATATCCAAAAGGTCATAGATTCTTGGATTGCCTTGTCAGAGTGTGTTGACTAGGATAAAGGTACCTCTCCTTACTTTTTAGGTGAGGTGAGATCCTTGTGTGCTAGCCATGGACACATGGCGATTCTCCATGGAATTGTAGGTTATGTGACCGCTAAGAGTGTGCCATGAGAGCATTTTCTAGCTCTCTAGGTTGTGTGTGAGTGGTCAGCCTGATTGCTAGGCTGATTTCCTCTTTTGTATGAGATTATGGACTCTAGTATGTGAGCCTTAGCCTCCATGGCTAAGTGGTGTGGCTTGTGAGAGGGGTGACTTGCCCAAGCTCTAGTACTATATGTACTCCATCATTTTGAGTGATTTAACAACCATTCTTCACCACACCATTCTTCTCCTTGCAGTCCCACATGCTCACTGCTCCAAGGCTCCCTCTCTCCTCCAGTTCCAACAAAAAGGGACACATCTACACCGTGCCAAGTAGGGGGAGTTCTATCGGTATGGCCAGGAGGGTCATATGAGAAGGAACTACACAAGGGAAGCTATAGATATGAGCACAGAGATGGCAGAAGGGTACCAGACCAACATGGCAGTAGCCTACTTTATATGCTCTACAAGGGGAGCTGAGATGGCAGAACATGAAGCGGATGAGCAGTAGGCATGTTTGGAGCAAGGAGAATCTGACATGCCGCAAAAAGGAGCCTACAAGAAGAGTTGCTAGCGGGACCACTGGAAGGCAACGAGCATTGCGGAAATTGTAGACTTCAATAAGTATATTAGGAGAGGATGGCAGGCTAAAGTAGTCGTCGACACGTCATGCAGCGGTGATCAGCTCCATGTTGTAGGAGCTGATGTGGTCAGGGACTATGAGGCATGCAACCTCCATAACCTCAAAGAGGGAGCAGAAGATGATGCAACAAACAGGGATTGTTACCATACATTAAATGGTGGTGATGTACTCTGAGGAGGCAAAAGGAGGGTGAAAGAGTTGGTTGGGAAGAAGGATGCTATGACAAAAAGGCTTAAAGTGCCTAACCTAGCGACAGAGGTACTTTTTGTGAGTTACCTTGTTGAAGAGAACTCAAAGTGATCTTCACGAAAAAGGACTGCCTCCTAATAGAGGAGGATAGTAGACGTATCATGACACGTTGTACACAGAGTAGATGTGTGAGGCAGACACGTGCCGACGTTCTTACGAGGAGTAAGCGTAACTTCGATATCACATCCATCAGAGCAAGGATGTGGTGGCACCTTCGTCAAAGAGAGGGAAACCTGAGGATGTAATATGCGGTATGTAGGGTACTGTCTGGACTTGGTCGGAGGATCTTGACTACAAGGTACGTCATGCAACGGGACGCCGAGTGATAGATGTACGGCCTCCAAAGGAGGGAAGAGAAGTGGTCCAGAGATAAACCAGCCACTGGAGAGCATCAACGATAGGGACCTAGCTCTCCTAACGGACAAAAGGGGCCCAGTATTGCAAGACTGGTCAATCAGAGTCACAAGACAGGCCAAATGGGCGTTGCCGAGTTCCATGTGGTGCGGTAGTGGCTACACAGAGGACCATGCAGTTAGACAAGGAAAAGAAGGCGGTATGTCTTCAAGGGGAATATAAGGAGCTCTACACCTTTACAGAAGGAGAGCAGCTACAACAACAATGTGAGGTCTAAAATGTGGCAGCTCAAGAGTTCGTACTATTGACCAGATATGCCCCTTGTCCATAACTGACATTTGGCCAGTCACAGGACGGACTAGGCATGCACTGCTCCCTTGGAGTAAGTCTCCTAAGTCTAGTCTGGATAGACAAGGCATGTACTGTTCCTTTGGAGAAAGTCCCCTTGATCTAAACTAGATAGTATAGCCAACAAACACTACTTAGGACAACTCTTTGTGGCTTAGACATTCCAGAGTTAGTCTCTGGAGCAAAATGTCACTGGGTCAAATCCCAACCCAGTGACAAATTTTCTTTGTGACCAAAAGGAGGATAGAAGGTTCTAAAAGAAATCTTAGAACATTCCAAGGTCCTTCCTCATAGCTGGCGCCACTTGGCGGTCACAGGGAGTACCATGTAGGCAAGGGAGATGATACAATCTAGATTACTCCCAAAGGGGCTCATCCAAGAGCCATAATGCACCTAGGCTAGAGGCTGGCTCTAGGACTATAAGTACCTGCCAGTTGCCTATCATTGATTATATTTCTTAACTTTAAGACTCCTCACACAGTTGTCCACCAGAGGTAAACTGAAAAGAAGCATTGGTTCACCTAAGCCCGAGGAGTTAGCTCCTCGCATGAAAATGACCAGGTGCTAATGACACAGTGCAAGGAAGTGGTTCCTATGAACTGCTTAGTATGCAACTGTGATTCTAAGGATGATATCTCCTAGTTGCAAAACTAAGAGCGGACGTTAAGTGTCATTGTGTCGGCCTTGTTTTCAAGTCCATTGCCTCAAGCTGGTTTACAAAGGGTTATAAACCCACATTGACTAGTTCTAAGGTACGCTTCTGTACGCTCTCTCACCCTCTCTGTCTTGCAGCGTGCATCAGCTCCATCAGCTCCACCAGCTCCATCTACTCCATCTGCTCTACCAGTTCCAACAACGGGTACTGTCACTTAGCAAAAAAGGGCCAAGGATAAGCTCTATCCTTGGAGGTACGACGCTTGGATCCTAACCAGGATAAACTCTATCCTTGGTGGTACAACCCTGGGTTCACTAGAGTATGTTCTAGTCTGTTTGCAGGTGATTAACGACTAAGGGGTAAGCAACGGATTTGCACCTTCTAAACCGGTAGCAAATAATAGCCTACATCAGCCGATATCGGCCTCAACAAAGCAGAGAACTAGAGAAGCAGAGAAGCAGTATGATGCCGCCTACTATTGGAAAAGGAGCCATCCGGCTCAGTTTCAGGTCCATAGGAGCAAGTTCCAGGAAACGTCCAGATGCTTGGTCCGATCGTTGATTCGACTTCCTCATTGGAAAGATCAGGTGGCAAATTGTCCATGGTCCAAGTTTCAGGCCGACCGAACGGTCGGATTGAGAGATATGAATATTCAAAGTTCATGGACCGTTGATATTTGGGTGACCATGGGTGACAGATCCATGCCTGTGCCTGAGAAAAGAAAAAGGCAAGAGGTCCAGGGTCAAGACCCGATGGGAGAAATATCCAAAAAGGTCCTAGATTCTTGGATTACCTTGTCAGAGGTGAGGTGAGATCCTTGTGTGCTAGCCATGGACACATGGCAATTCTCCATGGAATTGTGGGTTATGTGACCACTACGAGTGTACCGTGAGAGCATTTTCTAGCTCTCTAGGTCGTCTGTGAGTGGTTAGCCTGATTGCTAGGCTGCTTTCCTCTTTTGTGTGAGTTTATGGACTAGTGTGTGAGCCTTAGCCTCCATGACTAAGTGGTGTGGCTTGTGAGAGGGCTGACTTCCCCAAGCTCTAGCTCTATATGTACTCCATCATTTTGAGTGATTTAACAACCATTCTTCAGTACAATTGATGCCCTTTCAGTCCCACATGCTCACAGCTCCAAGTCTCCCTCTCTCCTCCAGTTCCAATACCTACAACGCTGAGTCTTGAGCAGATAAATGTTGGCATGACAAAGTTCATAGGGATTAAATTTCCCTTGTAGACATGGCAGTTTGAGATTATCATAAAAGTGCACGGCTACTTGAATATTTTCCTTGGAAGGGAGGTTAAAACACCAAAAGATGATCGTGGATATGAAGCATAGAGCACCAAAAAAGAGGTGACGCTAGCCATCCTTATGACATCAGTGCATGTGTCACAACATACCTATCTCCATGGCATCACACATGCATCGAAGGCTTATGAAAAGCTTGCACGTGTGTACCAGTGAACAGCTCTAGCTAATCGTCTCTTTATCCTTCAACAGCTGATTGGGATGAGAGTGAACGAGGTAGAGTAGATACGGGACTTCCTGTTGCAGTTTGAAGGACTGCTGCAACAAGTGACCCAGATGATCTAGAAAATTGATATCAACATGCAGGCCATGATCCTCCTCATGGTACTACCTGAAAGCTAGAATCTCTGATCACCGTGTTTGGCAGTTGGAAGGAGGAGGATTTGACATATGAGGCTGTCTTTGAGTACATATACAACGAGGCCATGTGTCGCAGCGGTAGTGAGACTAGTGTTTGAGCCTATGCTATATAGTACGATGGTTGTGGCAATAGCTCCTCTTTTGGTTAGAGTAGCAGCGGAAGCGGTGGCGGTGGAAAAAAGGCAATTATGGTGGTGAAAAGGATTCAAAGTATCCTGAGAAATACCATAACTGTGGCAAGCCTGGACATTGGGTACGCGAGTGCAGGATACCCAAGAAGGAAGACGGAGATCATGGTGGTAGAAATGACGGCAAAGGAAAGGGTAAAAACAAGTTGACAAATATGATGGCTGAGAATGTACCGGCAACCAAGGGACCGGCACTGCTCAAGCGTGGAGCCTACGGGCTAGACTCTGGTAGGACTACCACTCTTCAAGGGAGAAGGATGGGTTCATCTCTATTGGGGACACTCAACGTCGCATCACGTGTGCCAACGGAAGCCTTGTCCATGCAGAAGGCGAGGGAGATAAGATGATCAGCATCAATGTAAATGGTGCTGAAAAAGACTTGAAGTTGGAGAACGTCTTCTACATGCCATCTTTTACGGCAAACATATTGTCAGTGTCCAAAATCATGGACCACGACAAGACGGTTGTCTTCACGGAGGAGGAAGCTGTGATCGTAAAGAACAAGGATATCAAGATCTCCTTTATTAAGGAGAGTCTTGTCGCACAGGTCCTAAGAGGTGATGGATTCTACGAACTTTAGACCAACCCCTTTCAGAGTGCAAATGATGGATTCTTGGACATAGGACCATCCGGCTCAATTTCAGGCAACTACCATAGGCTTACTCGAATTGTCAATCTGACTTCACTATTAGAAAGATCAGGTGGCAATTTGTCTACGGTCCAAGTTTCAGGTCAATCCAACGGATGGATTGGGAGATATGAATTTGCAAAGTTTCCAGGATCATAAACTGCCGATGTCTCGGTGACTATGGGTGACGGCTCCATGTCTTAGCCTGAGAAAAGAAGAAGGCCAGAGGTCTAGGGTCAAGACCTGATGGTCTTAGGCTTGCCTCGTCAAAGTCTGTTGACTAGGATAAAAATACATCTCCTTACTTTTTAGGTGAGGTGAGATTCTTGTGAACTAGCTATGGACACATGGCGATTCTCCATGGGATTGAGGATTATGTGTCCACTACGGGTGAGCCATGAGAGTATTCTCTAGCTCTCTAGGTTGTGTGTGACTGGTCAGCCTGATTTCTAGGCCTATTTTCTCTATTGTGTGAGATTGTGGACTCTAGTGTGTGAGCATTAGCCTCCATGGCTAAGTGGTGTGGCTTGTCAGAGGGCCGACTTGCCCAAACTCTAGCTCTATATGTACTCCATCATTTTCAGTGATTCAATAATCATTCTTCAGCACAACTGATGTCCTTTTAGTCCCACATGCTCGCTATTCCAAGGCTCCCTCTCTCCTCCAATTCCAAGAAATGGCTCAATGGTTCAAAGAACCTACGATGGTAGCCAAGGGCCGAGGTTCAGGTCCAGAGGCTCCAAATATTGTGGTTCTTGGAATGGAAGCAACTACATTGTCCTAGAGATTCATTGGAGGATTGAAAGCTTTTAGATGAAGTATTCGTACTTCCAAAAGCTGATGGAAGATTCCACGACGGAGAGGTTATGTCTAGATGGAGTCAGTATTCCCACAAGGAATGTGAAGGTTCTTTGATGGAGAGATGCCTTCTACTTAATGATTGCTTCATCTAGAAGAAGGTTGAAGGTCCACCAAAGTGGGCTCGTGACCCATATTAGGATTATTGAGTTAGAAGAAACCACCAATAGAGAGGTACAAGGAATATTCTACATAGTATGCCTCTCTAGAAGGCATGGAAGTTTCTAGGAAGCCTAGCCTTGTGCTGTTATTTGTATGCATGGTATATGCTACACCAATGGCTATTAAGGCCGCACATTCACGGCAGTTTAAATAACAAATGAAAAATAATCATTGCTATTGAGATAAAATGAATCTACTACCATTTTGATATCAAGATGTGATTTCCATAGCCAAGTCCTTTGCCATCCTTGGAGTAATGTGTCCCTCTCGTCTGAGCCCTCCTAAAATAGTTAGAAGTTTGAACCAGGTCAGCATGATTTCCTACAGGGTACAAACAAATCCTCATGCCAACAGTGAGGACATTGTAAAAAGAAGTGCTTTCTATAAACTGCTTGGTGTAGAATCATGATTCTAAGAGTATATCTCCTAGCTAGAATACTAGAAGCAGCTGGTATATACTATTATATGAACCTTTTTCTAGTATGTTATTTCAAACTAGTTCACAACCTTTCATCCCTTCATTACATGAACCACATTGTACAGCTAAATAGCTTGTATCAACCGGCCTAAGGAGACAAAGTAGAAAACAATATCAAGATAATGGTATTTGCCATTCACTCCTAGCATTTTAATAAGGAAGAGATATCATCCTCTGATTCACAGTTCAGCAATGAGTAATTTATAGAAATCTCTATGGCTTAGACCAGCCTATGTTTCATTGATGTCTGGTTTTATTGGATTACTCTATTGGGATTATGAAAGGTAAGAACTAAAGTAAACTAGAAGGTAACTCATAAATATCTTTAGTCATGAGCCAGTTTCTAGCCTTGGTGTATATTGGGTTTTTGGAGGAGTTATTTAGGAGGCAATATGGATTGTATTATCTTCCCTACCTACATGATAATCTCTGTGATTACGTGGTGGTAGCATCCACTAGAAAAGACTTTAGAATAAGCTGAGATGCCTCTAAAAGTATATTGTCACTTTTACTTCTAAAGAAGATTTACCATTACATGGCTCGATCTAGTGATCTTTCACTCTACAAACTAACTCTGAAACGTCTATGCCACAAGGAGTTTTCATTGGTAGTATTCATGGGCTATATTTGTTGGCTTTAGAGGGTAAGGGGGCTTCCTCAAGGATGCCTAGGCAGGATCTTGGAATGTTTTGAGATGTCTATTTGAATCTTCTTGTTGGGCATAGGGCTATCCGGCTATGTTTCAGGTCCACAGGAGCAAGTTCTAGGAACCTACCAGATGCCTGCTCCGATCGTTAATTCAACTTCACCATTGGAAAGATCAGGTGGTAATGTATCTACGGTCCAAGTTTCAGGCCAATCCAACAGTCGGATTGGGAAATATGATTTTTTAAAGTTTCCGGGGTCATGGACCGCCGATGTCTGGGTGACCATGGGTGACGGCTCCATGCCTTGGCCTGACAAAGTAGAAAGGCAAGAGGTCCAGGGTCAAGACCTGATGGAAGAAATATCCAAAAAGGTCCTTGCTCTTAGGATTGCCTTGTTAGAATATGCTGATTAGGATAAAAGTACCTCTCCTTACTTTTCAGGAGAAGTGAGATCCTTATGTGCCTGTCATGGATACATGACAATTCTCCATGGGATTGTGGGTTATGTGACCACTAGGAGTGAGCCATGAGAGAACTCTCTAGCTCTCTAGGTTGTATGTGACTGGTCAGCCTGATTGCTAGGCTAATTTCCTCTCTTGTTTGAGATTGTGAACTCTAGTGTGTGAGCCTTAGCCTGCTTGGCTAAGTGGTGTGGATTGTGACAGGGCTGACTTGCCCAAGCTCTAGCTCTATATGTACTCCATCATGTTGAATGATTGAATAACTATTCTTCAGTACAACGGATACCCTTTCAGTCTCACATGCTCGCTGCTCCAAGGCTCCCTCTCTCCTCCACATCCAAAATTTGGTATCAGAGCCAAGTTCTGCCAGATGAAGTCAGCATAAGCCGTCACTTTGAGAGTGACAAATTAGGGTCAAACCTTGACCAAATATGACGATCCACCACTTGATCTTTAAGTCCGCAAGACAATATGTCCAACGAGTGCAAGATCACAAATATCTAACGATTGGATTGAGAGTTATGCTCAAAACAAGGTCAGCCAAGGCTACACTATTTTCTATGAGTAAGACTATCACCTTGCAATGACCATAACTCTTTTGTTTCTTTGTCAATTTTAAAACGTGGCACATGGGAATTGTATTTTTATTTCTAAGCTTTTTATTGGTGTAAAAATATTTGCATTCCATTGATTTGTTTGGGAGAAATGACGTTTATAAGCAGGCTGATCAGAATTGGAGTGGGAGTAGAAGCATACCCTGTTTTCAAGGAGGCATATCTTTCAAAATCCCCGGTTGATGACCCTTTTTTATAGATCAATCGGAAAGGTTTTGAAATGCATTTTCTAGTGGTGGGCTTAGATTTTCCGAATTCCCAGTCTGCTGGCACTTACAGTCCATTTTGTCACACAGATTTCTGGCAGAAGCAGTAGTAGAAGCAGGGGTACCGCTGCCATCCAAGGACAGCGCTGAGCATAACCAAGGCTCAAAATGATAGCAGCAGCTATTCTGATAGAAGCCTAGTCTTTGATGAGGCTGGAGGGACTTGCTAACTTCATGTTTTGGAAGATCCATACCCGCCTCCCTTTAGAGGAAAGGAGCTTGTGGGAGGTGGTGAGCGGGGACGAGTCAGCTCCAGATCCGCAAGCAAGAGGCTTCACCGTAGCATAAGTGGTGGCGGGGTTGATACCACGTAAGTGTGGAGTCGGTGCAGGTTCATCTGCAGCTACATCTGTGGCATATGAGGAGTAGAAGAAGAAGAGTAGGCACGTGTACAGGTTGCTTGTCAACAGCATCTCCAATCTGTATCTGCAGTACGTGAGTGACAAGGCTATTGCAAAGGAGGGATGGGACACGCTGTGCAGGAAGTATGAGAGCAAGGATCCTGTATTCCTCATGCTTTTGGAGGAGAAGATAATGGAATTGAAAATGCAGGGTAGTAAAGGGATGGAGGCATACCTGGATAGGGCAAAGGAGCAGGCGAAGTAGTTGAGAGCAGCCAACAACCCTGTGGAAGAGACATGCTTCATCCTCCTCTTGCTGAGGGGACTGCCAACCAGCTACGACACAGTACAAGAGACGCTAGAGTGCCAGCTAACTCTCGACCTCAATTTCATCTATACATACTCGGTGCAGGTAGAATTGCATCACAATGCAGCAAAATGCAATGGTGGTGGCAGCAGTAAAGCAGCTCTTGTGGCCACAAGCTCGTGCAACTAGCAGCAGCAGTAGCAGTGGTCTGGGCAGTAGAGAGGTAAGAAGAAAGGCAAACGCCAATACTTCCAGGAGGAGGGACACTACAAGAAGGAGAATTTCAAGAGGGACTAGAAGGAGAAGCAACAGTAGTAAAAGCAGCAGTCTCTACAACAATAGCAGTAGTCACAACAGTGTCAGCAACAGCAGCAACAGCAGCAGCAGAGGCAAGAAAGAGTACCTCACTTTGACAACATGAACGTGGCAAAGCAGGTGTGCGACCGTCTCTTCATGGCGAGGTCTGATATGTCACAGGTGGAGAAGGCGGATATCGCATGGTACAAGGACTGAGGGTGTACCAAGAGCCTGGCGCACAACAAGGAGTGGTTTACGTAGCTGCTCTCCATTCCCCCCCGACCGATTACTTTGGGTGAGGACCAGGTGGTGGATGTTGAGAGGATTGAGATTGTGGACATGTGGTTGGAGACCCCACGTGGCATTGAAGTGGGAGTGCTCCATGGCATACTATATGTATCTGATGCTGCATTCAACCTCCTCTCAGTGTCCACTCTCACCAACACAGGACTGCAAGTCATCTTTGATGACGACTATGGCTACATCCTCGACAGGGAAACAGGAGAGGAGCGGGCCAGGTCGTTGAAGGAAGGCAACATGTACTGCATATTGGGGAAAACCAAGATCTCGCATGAGCAAAGTCTTGCAGCAATGCTACAGGCGACAGATGGCAAAATCTGGCATGCGCGGTATGGCCATATCAGCATGTGCGCTTTGCAGCAGCTTCAAATGAAACAGATGGTACGTGACCTGTCCATGTTGGATCTGGAGGAGAGAGGGAGCCTTGGAACAGTGAGCATGTGGGACTTAAAAGGCATCAGTTGTGCTGAAGAATGGTTGTTGAATCACTCAAAAAGATGGACCTATAGAGCTAGAGCTTGCGCAAGTCAGCCCTCTCACAAGCCACACCACTTAGTCATGGAGGCTAAGGCATAGAGTCCATAAACTCACATAAGAGAGGAAATCAGCCTAGCAATCAGGCTGACCAGTCACACATGACCTAGAGAGCTAGAAAATACTCTCATGGTACACTCCTAGTGGTCACATGACCCAGAATCCCATAGAGAATCACCATGTGTCCATGGCTAGCACACAAGGATCTCACCTCACATAAAAAGTAAGGAGAGTTACCTTTTTCCTTGTCAGCACACTCTCACAAGGAAATCCAAGAATCTAGGACATTTTTGGATATTATTCCCATCAGGTCTTGACCCTGGACCTCTTGACCTTTTCTCTTCTCAGGCTAAGGCATGGAGCCATCGCCCATGGTCACCCAGATATTGGCGGTCCATGACCCTAGAAACTTCAAAAATTCAAATCTCCCAATCCGACCGTTCGATTGGCCTGAAATTTGAACCGTAGACAAATTGCCACCTGATCTTTCCCATAGTAAAGTCCGATTGACAATCGGAGTAAGCATGTGGAAGTTTCCTGGAACTTGCTGCTGTGGACCTGAAACGGAGCCAGATGGCCCTGTTCCCAATAATCTCCCACTTTGTCGTAGTCATAGTTGGCTGAGTCTACATGCCTTCATGCAGAACTACTGCTTCTCACGGGTCACTTGCTTGGTGCACAAATCAGTGACCTGCTTGCTTCTCCCTATCCTTCCTCTACTGTGACAGTGGGAGAATCACTCTACTCTCCCATATCAGATGCAACAGATACAGCGGTCTCATCGGCAGAAGCAGACGAGGGAGATGCAGCACCACCAGCAGCAACAGTTGTGCCAGCAACATGTTGACCTGATATGCTCCTTGTCCATCGCTGACATTTGGACAGGCACAGGACAGACTAGGTATGCACTGCTCCCTTGGAGTAAGTCCCCTAAGTCTGGTCCCAATGGACAAGGCATAAAGTGCTCCTTTGGAGCAAGTCCCCTTGGTCTAAACTGGATTGTATAGCCAACAAACACTACCTAGGACAACTTCTTGCGGCTTAGACATTCCAGAGTTAGCCTCTGGAGCGAGAGGTCACTAGGTCAAATCCTAGCCCAGTGACTAATTTTCTTTGTGACCAAAAGGGGGACATGAAGGTTCTTAGAGGCATCTTAGAACATTCCAAGGTCCAACCTGGTGGCTGGCGCCACTTGGCAGTCACAGGGAGTGCCATGTAGGCAGGGGGGATGACGCAATCCAGATTGCCCCCAAAGTGGCTCATCCAAGGAGCCACTGTGTGCCTAGGCTAGAGGCTGGTTCTAGGACTATAAGAACCTGTCAGATGCCTGTCATTGAGTACAATTCTTACCTTTGAGACTCCTCATAGAGTTGTCCACCATAGGCATACACTAAAGAAGCATTGGTTGGTCTAAGCCCCAGGAGTTAGCTCCTCGCGCGAAAGTGACCAGGTGCTAAGGACACAGTGTAAGGAAGTGATTCCTATGAACTGCTCAGTGTGGAACCTTGGCTCTGAGGGTGATATCACCTCTTGGTTGCAATGCGAAGAGCGGTCGGCGGGAACCATTGTATCGGAACCCGTTTTCTAGACCGTCGCCTCAGGCAGGTTGACACACACAAGTTTGTGTGGACCAGCTCCAGCACCTCTTTGGCACGTTCTCTTGCTCCAAAGAAAGCCTCACGATGATGCTTCCCTTCCAAACAGCCAATGCACAGCTGCTGCTCAAAGTTGGAGATGGTGGACAGGTCACGCACCATGTGCTTCGCTTGAAGCTGCTGTTAGGCGCACATGCTGATGTGGCCATAACGCGCATGCCAGATCTCACCATTTGTTGCCTGCACCACTGTTGCAAGACTTTGCTCTCACGAGATCTTGGTCGCCCCTAGCAGGCGGTACATGTCACCCTCCTTTACCGACTTTGCCAACTCCTCTCCTGTGTCCTTGTTGAGGATGTAGTCATAGTCATCGTCAAAGAAAAATACGTTGTCCTATGTTGGTAAGAGAGAAGAGTGAGAGGAGGTTGAACACAACATCAGATACATACAACACGCCATGGAACACTCCCACTTCAATACCATGCGGGATCACCAACCACATCTCCACAATCCCAATATCCTCATGATACACCACCCGATCATCACCCAAAGCAATAGGTTAAGGGGGGGTGGAGAGCAACTGTGTCAACCACTCCTTGTGGCGCGTCAGACTCTTGGTACACCCTGAGTCCTTGTACCAGACCAGATCTGCCTTCTCCTTCTCCAACGTGTCAGACTTTACAATGAAGAGGCGGTCACGCACCTCCTTGGCGACGTTCATGTTGCCAAAATGGCACACGCGTGTCTGGTTCAGTTGCTGCTACAACTGCTGCTGATGACTGCTACTGCTGCTGCTGTTTTGGGTTTCTGCTTCTACTACTGCTACTGTTCCTTCTGGTCCCTCTTGAAGTTGAAGCACTCTTACTTGTAGTGCCCCTCTTTCTGGCAATAGTGGCACTTGCCTTTCTTCTTGCCTCTCTTTTTCCCAAACTACTGCTGCTGCTGGTTGCATGAGCCCATGGCCATAAAAGCTGCTTCACTGCTGCTGCCCCCATTACGCTTTGCTGCATTGCGACGTAGTTCCACCTGCACGAGATACGTGCAGACGAAGTCGAGATCGAGAGTCGGTTGGCACTCCAGCGTCTTTTGCACCGTGCCATAGCTCGTTGGGAGTCCTCTCAACAAGAGGAGGATGAAGCGTGTCTCTTCCACAAGATTGTTGTATACTTTGAGCTGCTTTGCCAGCTCCTTTGCCCTTTCCATGTACGCCTCCATCCCTTTGTCCCCCTGCATTTTCAACGCCATCATCTTCTCCTCCAAAAGCATGAGAAATGCAGGATCTTTACTCTCATACTTCTTGCACAATGCGTCCCATCCCTCTTTTACAATAGCCTTGTCACTCACGTACTGGACATGCAGGTTGGAGATGCTATTGACAAGAAGCCTGTAGGCTTGCGTGTCCTTCTTCTTCCACTCCTCATATGCCGCTGCTATAGTTGTAGATGAACTTGCATCTGCTGCACCTTTTGGTGGCGTTTTCCCCGCCACCACCTGCGCTACAGTGATGCCTTTTGCCTGTGGAGGCAGAGCACGCTCGTCGCCGCTCACCACCTCCAACAAGCCCCTCTCCTCCTAAAGGAGGCGGGTACAGATCTTCCAAAATATGAAGTTGGTGCGTCCCTCTAGCCTCTTCAAAGGCTAGACTGCTGTCACAATGCCTACTGCTGCCATTTTGAGTTTTGGTGATGCTCAACGTTGTCCTTGAGTGGCGGCGCTACCCTTGCTTCTACTACTACTTCTACTTGAAATCTGTCCGATAGAAAATAGACTGTAGTGACCAGCAAACCAGGAATTTGGAAAAACTGAGCTCATCACTGGAAAATGCAGCTCAAACCCTTTCAGATCAGCCGATAAAACAGCCAGTGGGTGAGAGCCTGCCACTTTCTATTATTTGATCAAAATGCATAAGAATCTGTCTATTGGCAGGCCAATTGCGGATTGTCATAGTTAGATCACCACCAACATGTCCAAATGGCTGGATAGTGAGCTACAATCATTGGTACAAAGCTGGCAACGTTCCTCAAGGACAGCACATCGATCCTCCTTGAGATAAAAAAACTAACCTTGCCACCAACGCTGACTCTTGCAAGATTTGATGTGGTGACACTCTATCCAAGCATATCCATCATTCAGGCACTCATCTTCATCCAGACCCTTCTACATCAGGCACGATATCCCAAGACACCTCTAGTCATCCAGCTGCTCTCATAGGTGATGCATAATTCCTACGTGGAATTTCAAGGTAACATCTCCAAACAAGTTAAAGGGACAACTATGGGAACACCAACAGCACTTGCCTTTGCCAGATTGTTTATAAGCTACCTTGACTCAGAAGTGCTACAGATGTGCCAAATCACACCTGCTCTCCATCGGCAATACATCGACGATGGCCTCATACTCTGGACAGGTGATAGAAAATTCCTCCTCCTCTTTCTTTCCACATTCAACTCCATCGACGAGAACATCAAGTTGAAGTGAGACATCTCCGAGTCCACCATCAACTTCTTTGACATCACTCTCTTCAAAGGAGACAGGTTCATAGCCTTTGGGATTTTGGATATCATGACCTACCAAAAACCCATGAATAGGTACCTTTACCTTCCCTTTCGTAGCTACCATCCTAGAAGCTGCTTGAGAGCTTTCATCATCTCTGAGCTCTGACGACACCTTCTACGTACATCGTGACCAAGCAACTTCATCCATATGAAGAAAACGTTTTGGGCTCGACTACGGGCTCGAGGCAACCCTTAGAGATTTCTCGTCAACAAATTTTTGTAGGTTCTACAGGGTCAACGCAAGGCTCAAATTGACGAACTACATCGCAAAGACCAAGATTTTCCAAAGGCATCAGCAAAACAAGAGAGGCCTATTGTTCTAAAAGCTCTCCTCTACCCAATGCTGGAGAACCTACGACTTGGGTGCTATCTTCAACGTTTTACAAAATGCCTACAAGGATACAACCCAACTGTATTCTCAAGACATGCTATTTTGGCTTGGAGGCTCCCTAGGAAATTAGGCACGTACCTTATGTCCTCTATGTTATAAATGTAACCACCGAGTGATAGGTGTGTAAAACCCAAAACCTGCCGCCGACCATTTGTCGGCACTGAATGTCGCGTTGCTTAGGACCACTTGCTGCTATTTTAGCGGTCTTGTCTGGCTAGAATTTCTATGACACCGATGAAGGCCTTTTTGGCCAAAACCAGTATGCCTTTACCATTTTTCTCTCTCAGACTTTTGCCAGTCCATTTCCATCACTCTGATTGTTCCTCCTCACTGCTCTGAGATGCCTTCTCCCGAATCAAGTGCTCCTGGAGGAGGAAACAGCGCAGCATTCTCCTCCAACGCCGCCTCTACCTCCAACACCAACGCCGGCCACCATGCCGCCAGCCAACACGCTGCCGCAACTACCAACCGTCCAAGCTCCACCCTTGCGGAGAACACACTGCTCATCGGCCAGATTGAGATAAGTCTCCTCCCTGGAGACCCGCCTCCAGAGATGGCCAAGCTAGTAGCAGAGGTTCTCCACAATGCAACTAAAGACATGGACAGGCTTAGTCGCATTGACAAAACGCTGTCCAAGCTGCATGAACTTCAAGCAACAGGAGACGTAGCCAGAACCTGCCAGATCAAGGCGCCTGATTTTTTCGCTCAGGACAAACCAGAGCTGGCGGATGAGTAGAAGACGCGACTTCAAGACCTGCAAGCAGTCCACAACCGCCAACTCCACCAGCTTATCATCCAAGTTTAGCAGGTACACCGCACGCCTGTCCTAGGAAGGCGCCTCAACACTTGAGCAGTCCTAGATGAACGTCTCACAAAAATCTGCTGCCCAACCCTCTCTGCCTCCACCATTTCAGCTGCGTACGACATCAGCAAGTTTTGCGACAAGTGGAAAAACAGACTGCTGGCGGGAACTGACCAAAAAGTCCATGACATGATTGCACGCCATGAAGTCACCCGCATGGCGGGTGAGCACAAGGTGGAAGAGGGCGAAGCCAAGCTAGAGGCAGCCACCACCGCCGCCGAAGCCATGGATCTGGAGCCGACAATACAAGAGCTCATCAAAAAGAGTTCAACAGACCGTGGCAGCAGCTATCAAGAAGCTGCTGAATAAAGGCGGCGGTTTTCTGGGCAACAAACCCAAGAGTAACAGCAACAATACCTAGGGCAACAACAAGGGCAAAAGGCAGCAGAGGCGGGCAAATACAAACGCCCCATCCAAGCGGACTGCTCGTGCTACCAATCTTGCTGCCAAATCAGCACCACCAACAAGACCCACCAAGCTGATCAGCCACAACCAAGCTGGCGACAAGAACCACAACCAGACTAACAAGAACTTCAAGAAGACAAACGGCAACAACACCAAGCAAAACCAGAAGACCAAGCAGAAGTACAAGGCGAAGGGCAAGGACTTCAAGAAGAAGATAAAAAAACGAGTAAGGCCGCGGAAGCGGTACCTACTTACAGACCTGCCCATCCATGATCTTGCTCTTCTCTTTGCCAGGAAAACTCCTTCTGAGTTGGACAACAGGTTGTTAAACAATGGAGTGCACAACCTGAGCAGTAGGCGCCTCTTCCTTGATGAATCCTCTCTGTTAGGTCTTGGTCTCAAATTTTTTTTAAGGCCTAGACCCTGCTCCTTCTCAGCCTTGGAACCTGGCCTGAAGAATCTATTTAGAAATGTCAGGCACATGTGGCAGTTCAGGGACAATCCTGATAAATCTATTCCTAGGTTTAGAATTCCCAATCTTGCTTGGATGCCATCTAAAGCACCAGTAGAGGTTGAAGAATGCTGCCAGATGATGCTGTCTGAAGTGGTTGAATGCTTCCAACTAGCCAAATCCAAAGCTAGATGATCACTTCCCAAGACGTTTTGGATGGCACTCAAAAGGCTGAGGGAGGACAGAAGCATTGTCATCAAAGCTCCCGATAAAAACTTAGGACAAGTCATCTTGGACAGAGAGCAATAGATCAAAGAGTGTCTTCCCAACTCACATGATTCTAGCACCTATATTCGACAAGCTTGTGACACAAATTCCATCAAATATGAGCTACTTCAGATTAAGGAGGACAACGCCAACTCAGGCTTAGTCCCATATTCACTTTGGAACTTCTTTTGCCAAGAACCAGACGGTGGGTGTCAGCCTGCTACCTTCTATTGTTTGGTCAAAGTGCATAAGAATCCGCCTATTGGCAGGCCGATTGCGGCTTGTCATAGTTGGATCACCACCAACATGTCCAAATGGCTGGATAGTGAGCTACAACCACTGGTGCAAAAACAGGCAACGTTCCTCAAGGACAGCACATCGCTCCTCCTTGAGATCGAAAAACTAACCTTGCCACCAACGCTGACTCTTGCAACATATCATGTAGTGGCACTCTATCCAAGCATACCCATCACTCGGGCACTCATCTTCATCCAAACCCTTCTACATCAGGCACGACATCCCAAAATACCTCTCGTCATCCGGTTGCTCTCATGGGTGATACATAATTCCTATGTGGAATTTCAAGGTAACATCTACAAGCAAGTTAAAGGGACAGCTATGGGAACACCAACAACACCTGCCTTTGCCATACTGTTTATGAGCTACCTTGACTCAGAAGTGCTACGGATGTGCCAAATCACACCTGCTCTCCATTGCCGATACATCGATGATGGCTTCATAATCTTGACAGGTGATAAAAAATCCCTCCTCCTCTTCCTTTCCACATTCAACTCCATCGACGAGAACATCAAGCTGAAGTGGGACATCTCCGAGTCCACCATCAACTTCCTTAATATCACTCTCTTCAAAGGAGACAGGTTCACAGCCCTTGGGGTTTTGAATATCATGACCTACGAAAAACCCATGAAAAGGTACCTTTATCTTCCCTTTTGCAGCTACCATCCTAGAAGCTGCTTGAGAGCCTTCATCATCTCTGAGCTCTGACGACACCTTCTACGTACATCGTCACCAACCAACTTCATCCATATGAAGAAAACGTTTTGGGCTCGACTACGGACTCGAGGCTACCCTCAGAGATTTCTCATCAACAATTTTTTGCAGGTTTGACACGGTCAATCAAGGCTCAAATTGACGAGCTACATCACAAAGACCAAGATTTTCCAAAGGCATCAGAAAAACAAGAAAGGCCTCTTGTTCTAAAGGCTCTCCTCAACCGAACACTGGAGAACCTACGACTTGGACGCTATCTTGAACGTTTTGCAAAATGTCTCCAAGGATACAACCCAATTGTATTCTCAAGACGTGCTATTTTGGCTTGGAGGCTTCCTAGGAAATTAGACACGTACCTTATGTCCTCTAAGTTATAAATGTAACTACCGAGTTATAGGTGCGTAAAACCCAAAACCTGCCGCCGACCATTTGTCGGCACAGAATGTCGTGTCGCTTAGGATCACTAACTGCTATTTTAGCGGTTTTGTCTGGCTAGAATTTCTATGGCATAAATGAAGGCCTTTTTGGCCGAAACCGGTATGCCTTTACCATTTTTTTCTCTCTCAGACTTTTTCCAGTCGATTTCCATCACTCTGATAGTTCCTTCTCGCTGCTTTAAGATGCCTTCCCCCGAATCATCAACACGGGATTGTGAAAGATATGCCCTCTTGAAAACAGGGTATGCTTGTGCTCCTACTTCAACTCAGACCAGCGAGCTTGTAACAGGCATTTCTCCTAAACAAAATAATGGAATGAAAATAGTTTTACACCAATGGAAATCTTGGAAAAAATACTACAATTTGCATGTGCCAGGTTTTAAATTTGACAAAGAAACAAGAGAGTTATGGTCATCACAAGGCGACAGCCTTACTCATAGAGAAGAGAATAACCCGGGCCGACCTCGTTTTGAGCATAACTCTCAATCCGACTGTTGGATCTTTGCAATCTTGGGCTCGTTGGAACGCATGTCTTGCTAACTTGAAGATCCAGTGGTCGATCATCAATTGTGGTCAAGGTTTGACCCTAACCCGTTACTTCCAATGTGACGGCCTGTGTAGGCTGAAATTAGCAAAACTTGGCTCTGATACCAAACGTTGGAACTGGAGGAGGGAGGGAGCCTTCGAGCAGCGAGCATGTGGAACTGAAAGCGCATCAGTTGTGCTGAAGAATGGTTGATGAATTACTAGAAATGATGGAGTATATATAGCGCTAGAGCTTGGACAAGTCAGCCCTCTCATATGCGACACCACTTAGCCATGGAGGCTAACGCTCACACACTGGAGTCGATAATGTCACACAAGAGAGGAAATCAGCCTAGAAATCGGGCTGACCACTCACACATGACCTAGAGAGCTAGAAAATACTCTCATGGCACACTCCTAGTGGTCACATAACCCACAATCCCATGGAGAATCGCCATGTGTCCATGGCTAGCAAACAAGGATCTCACCTCACCTAAAAAGTGAGGAGAGGTACCTTTTTCTAGTCAGCATACTCTGACAAGGCAATCCAAGAATCTAGGAAATTTTGGATATTTCTCCCATCAGGTCTTGATCCTAGACCTCTTGTCCTTTTCTTTTTCTCAGGCTAAGGCATGGAGCCATCGCCCATGGTCACCCATACACCAGCAGTCCATGATCCCAGAAACTTCGAAAATTCATCTCTCAATCCAACTGTAGGATCATCTTAAAACTTGGACAGTGCACGTTTTGCCACCTGATCTTTCTATTGGTGAAGTCGGATCGATGATTGGACCAGGCATCTGGTAGTTTCCTGGAACTTGCTCCTATGGACCTCAATCTAAGCCGGATGGCTCTGGAAAGGAGCCATCCGACTTAGTTTTGTTCGAGCTAGAGGAGAGAGGGAGCCTTGGAGCAGCGAGCATGTGGGACTGAAAGGGCATCACTTGTGCTGAAGAATGGTTGTTAAATCACTCAAAATGATGGAGTACATATAGAGCTAGAGCTTTGGCAAGTCAGCCCCTCACAAGCCACACCACTCTGCCATGGAGGCTAAGGCTCACACATTAGAGTCCACAATCTCACACAAGGGAGGAAATCAGCCTAACAATCAGGTTGACCAGTCACACACGACCTTATAGAGCTAGAGAATGCTCTCATGGCACACTCCTAGTAGTCACATCACCCACAAACCCATGGAGAATCGCCATGTGTCCATGGCTAGCACACAAGAATCTCACCTCACCTAAAAAGTAAGGAGAGGTACCTTTATTCTAGTCAGCACACTCTGACAAGGCAATCCTAAGACCAAGGACCTTTTTGCATATTTCTCCCATCAGGTCTTGACCCTGGACCTCTTGCCCTTTTCTTTTCTCAGGCTAAAGCATGGAGCCATCACCCATGGCCACCCAAAGATCAACAGTCCATGACCCCAGAAACTTCGAAAATTTATATCTCCCAATCGGACCGTTGGATCGGCCTGAAACTTGGACCGTAGATAATTTGCCACCTGATCTTTCCAATGGTGAAGTCGGGTTGACGATCGGAGTAGGCATCTGGTAGTTTCCTGGAACTTGCTCCTGTGGACCTGAAACTGAGCCGGATGGCACCTTTCCCAACAGTTTCATCTACCCCATCATCTGTAGCCTGCTTGCATCCATCATCTTGAGCCGCCTCCTCGTACTGCCTTCTCGCGTCGTCAGGGGCAGCGTCACTCCCGCTGTCAGGACATCAGACACCGCCATTCTTCCTACTCCCATTGCGAGCCAACTGGGCAACAAGCCGTCACTCTCCTGACATCAGCGGACCAGTGTTTCTACTTGCCGCACGATTGCCCCACTCCCTTATCGGCAGCTTCTGCCTTCTCCATCCGCATCTGCAACCAATGTTCATCTGCTCAGGTTTCTGCAGTATCTAGAAATGGCCGCACTCACCTGGCTTGTAGCGTACCCTAATACGATACCTGCGACCTGGTGCTGGAGAGTTAACGGGTGGCCGGCGCGGTGCTGGTGGCATAACTGCTCCTGCTGGTAGTGTGGCATCTTCTTCCTCTACTTCTGCCGATGAGGTTGTTGTATCTGTTGCATCAGACATGGGAGAATAGACTGGTTCTCCCACTGTCACAGTGGAGGAAGGATCACAAGAGACTGGGTCAGGATGGATATCTGCTCCCACTACCTTGTCAGCTGCTGGTTCTGTTGCCTCTTCACAGACAATGTTGGTGCCGATGACGTTGCTCTCGTTGAAGACGACATCCCTAGAGATGATGACGTGGCCCGTATCCCTCTCGTACAGGCGATACACCTTGCTTGCCACGTCATAGCTAATCATCAGCATCTGCGCGCTCTTTGCGTCCCACTTTTGCTGCATCTCCTTTGGCACGTGCCTGTGTACCAAGCTGCCAAATGCGCGAAGATGACCCATGCTCGGCTTCTTGCCGAACCACGCCTCGTACGGTGTTATTTGCTCCAACGCCTTAGATGGACTACGGTTCTTGATGTACACCGTAGTGCTCACGGCTTCGGCCCAGAAGTCGTAGGTCAGCCGAGCCGCGTGAAGCATGGAGCACACTGACTTTACGATAGTGCGACTGGCGCATTCTGCTACACCGTTCTGCTGCGGCGAGTATGGCGCAGTGCGCTGCGCCTTGATGCCAGCTGCTAGGAGGTAGTCCTGGAACTCCTTGCTTAGGTACTCTCCACCGCGGTCACTGCGCACCGCCTTGATCTTCTTACTAGTCTGCTTCTCCACCATTGCCTTGAACTCCTTGAACCTGTCAAAGCACTAGTCCTTGGAAGCAAGGAAGTATACAGCAGTGTAACGGCTGAAATCATCAATGAAGGTCAGAAAATACCTAGAGCCCCCAAAGCTCTGGGTCTGCATTGGGCCACACAAGTCTGTGTAGTCCAGCTCCAGCACCTCCTTTGCACGCTCCCCTGCTCCAGAGAACGCCTCACGATGCTGCTTCCCTTCCAAATAGCCGATGCACAGCTGCTGCTCAGAATAGGAGATGGTGGACAAGTCACGCACCATCTGCTTTGCTTGAAGCTGCTGCAAGGCGTGCATGCCGATGTGGCCATAGCGTGCATGCCAGATCTTCCCATCTGTTGCCTACACCACTGCTGCAAGACTCTGCTCACGCGGGATCTTGGTCGCCCCCAGCAGGCAGTACATGTCGCCCTACTTCACCGACTTGGCCAACTCCTCTCCAGTATCCTTGTTGAGGATGTAGCCATAGTCATCATCAAAGACAATGCATAGACCTGTGTTGGTGAGAGAGGAGACTCAGGAGGTTGAATGCAGCATCAAGTACATACAGCACGCCATGGAACACTCCCACTTCAATGCCACGCGGGGTCTCCAACCACAATTCCACAATCCCAATCCCCTCAGCATACACCATCCCATCATCACCTATAGCGATTGGACGGGGAGGGATGGACAGCAGCTGTGTAAACCACTCCTTGTAATGTGTCAGGCTCTTGGTACATCGAGAGTCCTTGTATCATGCGAGATCTGCCTTCTCCACCTGAGACATGTCAGACTTCGCCATGAAGAGACGGTCGTGCACCTCTTTGGCTACATTCATGTTGCCAAAGTGGCGCACACCAGCCTGGTTTTGCTGCTACTGCTGCTGCTGACGCTGTTGTGACTATTGCTGATGCTGATGTGGAGACTGCTGCTTTTGCTACTGCTGCTGCTGTTCCTTCTGGTCCCTCTTGAGCTTGAAACACTCCGTTTTGTAGTGTCCCTCTTTCTGGCAGTAGTGTCATTTGCCTTTCTTTTTGCCTCTCTGCTATCCAGACTGCTGTTGCTCCTGCTGGTTGCGTGAGCTCGTGGCTACAAAAGCTCCTTCACTGCTTCCGCTGCCATTGCGCTTTGCTATATTGCGACTCAATTCCACCTACACCAGGTGTGTGCAGATGAAGTCGAGGTCGAGAGTGGGCTGCCACTCCAGCGTCGTAGCTGGTTGGGAGTCTCCTCAGCAAGAGGAGGATGAAGCATGTCTCTTCCACAGGGTTGCCAGCCGCTCTCAGCTGCTTCGTCAGCTCCTTTGTCTTGTCCAGGTACGCCTCCATCCCTTCACCACTTTGCATTTTCAGTGCCATCATCTTCTCCTCCAAAAGCATGAGGAATGCAGGATCCTTGCTCTCATACTTCTTGCACAACATGTCACATCCCTCCTTTGCAGTAGCCTTGTCACTCACGTACTGAATATGCAGGTTGGAGATGGTGTTGACAAGCAACCTGTAGGCCTGTCTATCCTTCTTCTTCCACTCCTCATACGTCACTGGTGCAGCTGCAGATGAACCTCATCGGCTGCACCCTTCTGCGGCGTGACCCCCGCCACCACCTGTACTGCGGTGATGCCTTTTGCCTGTGGAGGCGAAGCGCGCTCGTCTCCGCTCACCACCTCCCACAAGCCCCTCTCCTCCAAAAGGAGGCGGGTACGGATCTTCCAAAATGTGAAGTTGGCGCGTCCCTCTAGCCTCTCCAAGGGCTGGGCTGCAGTGACCACGCCTGCTGCTGCTATTTTGAGCTTTGGTGATGCTCAACGCTGCCCTTGGATGGTGGCGCTACCCGTGCTTACGCTGCTGCTTTTCCCAGAAATCTGTCTGACAGAAAATGAACTGTAGATGCCAGAAGACTGAGAGTTTTAAAAAACAGAACCCACCACTGGAAACGTCAGCTCAAAACCTTTCGGATGGACCCATAAAACAGGGTCATCAACAGGGGATTTTGAAATATATGCTCTCTTGAAAACAGGGTATGCTTCTGCTCCTACTCCAACTCAGACCAGCCAGCTTGTAAACAGCGTTTCTCCCAAACGAATCGATTGAGTGCAAATATTTTTGCTTTAATGGAAAGCGTAGGAAAAATACTACAAATCGCATGTGTCACTTTTTAAATTTGACAAATAAACAAGAGAGTTATGGTCATCACAAGGCGACATTCTTACTCATAGAGAAGAAAATAGTCCTGGCCGATCTTGTTTTGAGCATAACTCTCCATCCGCACGTTGGATCTTCGCGATCTTGGACTCGTTGGAAACCTTGTCTCACGTTTATTAAGATCCAGTGGTCGATCATCAAATTTGGTCAAGTTTTGACCCTAACCCGTCACTTTCAAAGTTATGGCCTGTGCTGGCTGAAACTGGCAGAACTTGGCTCTGATACCAAATGTTGGAGTTGGAGGAGAGAGGGAGCCTTGGAGCAGCGAGCATGTGGGACTGAAAGGGCATCACTTGTGCTGAAGAATGGTTGTTAATTCACTCAAAATGATGGAGTACATATAGAGCTAGAGCTTGGGCAAGTCAGCCCTCTCACAAGCCACACCACTTAGCCATGGAGGCTAAGGCTCACACACTACAGTCCACAATCTTACACAAGGGAGGAAATCAGCCTAACAAAAAGGCTGACCAGTCACGCACGACCTTAGAGAGCTAGAGAATGCTCTCATGGCACACTCCTGGTGTTCACATCACCCACAAACCCATGGAGAATCGCTATGTGTCCATGGCTAGCACACAAGGATCTCACCTCACCTAAAAACTAAGAAGAGGTACCTTTATCCTAGTCAGCACAGTCTGACAAGGCAATCCTAAGACCAAGGATGTTTTTGGATATTTCTCCCATCAGGTCTTGACCCTGGTCCTCTTGCCTTTTTCTTTTCTCAGGCTAAGGCATGGAGCCATCACCCATGGCCACCCAGACATCAGCGGTCCATGACCCCGGAAAACTTCGAAAACTTATGTCTCCCAATCTGACCGTTGGATCGGCCTGAAACTTGGACCGTAGTTAATCTTCCACCTCATCTTTTCAATGGTGAAGTTGGATTGAAGATCGGAGCAGGCATCTGGTAGTTTCCTGGACCTTGCTCCTGTGGACTTGAAACTGAGCCGGATGGCTCCTTTCCCAACAAGTTTCAGGTCCACAAGAGCATGTTCTGGGAAAATACTAGATGCCTACTACAATCGTTAATCCTGTAGAAGGATAGGGCAAAGGAGCAAGTGAAGTAGCTGAGAGCGGCCAGCAACCCTGTAGTAGAGACACGATTCATCCTCCTCTTGCTAAAGGGACTGCCAACCAGCTACAACAAAATGCGAGAGACGCTGGAGTGCCAACCAACTCTTGACCTCGACTTCATCTGTACACACCTGGAGTAGGTGGAATTGTGTTAGAATACTGCAAAGCACAATGGTGGTGGCAGTAGTAAAGCATCTTTTGTTGCCATGAGCTCGTGCAACTAGCAACAGTAGTAGCACCAGTCTGGAAAGTAGAGAGGTAAGAAGAAAGCCAAATGCCACAAGTGCCAGAAAGAGAGACACTACCAAAAGGAGTGTTTCAAGCTCAAGACGGACCAGAAGGAGCAGCAACAGCAGCAAAAGTAGTAGTCTCCACAGCAGTAGTACTAGCAGTCACAATAGCATCAGCAACTGCATCAACAGCAGCAGCACAGCCAGGCAAGAGTACGCCACTTTGACAACATGAACGTGGCAAAGGAGGTACGCGACCACCTCTTCATGGCAAAGTCTTATATGTCGCAGGTCGAGAAGGCAGATATCGCATAGTACAAGGAATTCAGGTGTACCAAGAGCCTGACAGACCACAAGGAGTGGTTTACGTAGTTACTCTCCATTCCCCCCCGACCGATTGCTTTGGGATATGATCAGGTGGTGTATGCTGAGGGGATTAGGATTGTGGAGATGTTGTTGGAGATCCCATGTGGTATTGAAATGGGAGTGTTCCATAGCGTGCTGTATGTACCTGATGCTTCGTTTAACCTCCTCTCAGTGTCCTCTCCCACCAACACAGGAATGGGAGTCATCTTTACGACGACTATGGCTACATCCTCGAGAGGGAAACGTGAGAGGAGCTGGCCAAGTCGGTGAAGGAAAGCGACATGTACTGCATGTTGGGGGCAACCAAGATCTCGCGTGAGCAGAGTCTTCCAGTAGTCGTACCGGCAACAGATGGCAAAATCTGGCATGCGCGCTATGGCCATATTGGTATGCGCGCTTTGTAGTAGCTTCAAATGAAGCAGATAGTGCGTGACTTGTCCATGTTGGATCGGGTGGATAGAGGAAGCCTCAGAGCAGCGAGCATGGGGGACTGAAAGGGCATTAGTTATGCTGAAGAATGGTTGTTGAATCACTCAAAATGATGGATTACATATAGAGCTAGAGCTTGGGCAAGTCAGCCCTCTCACAAGCCACACTAGTTAGCCATGGAGGCTAAGGCTCACACACTAGAGTCCATAAACTCACATTAGAGAGGAAATCAGCCTAGCAATCAAGCTGACCACTGACACATGACCTAGAGAGCTAGAAAATACTCTCATGGAACACTCCTAGTAGTCACATAACCCACAATCCCTTAGAGAATCGCCATGTGTCCATGGGTAGCACACAAGGATCTCACCTCATCTAAAAAGTAAGCAGAGGCACCTTTTCCTATTCAGTACACTCTGACAAGGTAATCTAAGAATCTAGGACCTTTTTGGATATTTCTCCCATAGGTCTTGATCCTGGACCTCTTGTCTTTTTCTTTTCTAAGGCTAAGGCATGGAGTCATCGCCCATGGTCACCCAGGCACCGGCGGTCAATGACCCGGAAATTTCAAAAAATCATATCTCTCAATCCGACCTATGGATCGGCCTGAAACTTGGACCGTAGACATTTTGCTGCTGATCTCCCCAATGATGAAGTTGGATTGACGACCTGAAACTGAGCCAGATGGCTCCTTTCCCAACAGCCCACCATCTCCAACTTTGAACGGCAGTTGTACATCGGCTGTTTGGAGGAGAAGCAGTATCACGAATCATTCTCTAGAGTAGGAGAGTGTACAAAGTGTTGACTTGATATGCTCCTTGTCCATCGCTGACATTTGGACAGGCACAGGACAGACTAGGCATGCACTCCTCCCTTGGAGTAAGTCCCCTAAGTCTGGTCCCAATAGACAAGATATGCACTGCTCCTTTGGAGCAAGTCCCCTTGGTCCAAACTGGATAGTATAGCCAGCAAACACTACCTAGGACAGCTCCATGTGGCTTAGACGTTCCAGGGTTAGTCTTTGGAGAGAGGTCGCTCGGTCAAATCCCAGCTCAGTGACTAATTTTCTTTGTTACCAAAAGGGAGACAGGAAGGTTCTAAGAGGCATCTTAGAACATTCCAAGGTCCTTCCTGGTGGCTGGTGCCACTTGGCGGTCACGGGGAGTGCCATGTAGGCAGAGGGGATGACGCAATCCAGATTGCCCCAAAAGTGGCTCATCCAAGGAGCCACTGCGCGCCTAGGCTAGTAGCTGGCTCTAGGACTATAAGAACCTGTCAGTTGCCTGTCATTGAGCACAGTTCTTACCTTTGAGACTCCTCACAGAGTTGTCCACGAGAGGCAGACACTAAATAAGCATTGGTTGGTCTAAGCCCCAGGAGTTAGCTCCTCGCGCAAAAGCGACTAGGTGCTAAGGACATAGTGCAAGGAAGTGATTCCTATGAACTGCTCAGTGTGGAACCTTGGCTCTGAGGGTGATATCACCTCTTGGTTGCAATACCAAGAGCGGTCGGCGAGATCCATTATATCGGAACCCGTTTTCTACACCGTCGCCTCAGGCAGGTTGACACAAAGGAGGTACTCGAACTGGTCCACACAGACTTCTCTGGCCCGATACAAACCCAGAGCTTTACAGGCTCTATGTACTTTCTAACATTTATTGATAATTTGAGCCATTTCAGTGCTGTGTACGTCCTTGCTTCCAAGGACCGGTGCTTTGAAAGGTTCAAGGAGTTCAAGACAATGGTAGAGAACCAGACCAGCAAGAAGATCAAGGCACTACTTAACGAGCGTGGTGGAGAATATCTAAGCAAGGACTTCTTGGACTACCTCACAGCAGCTGGCATCAAGGTGTAGCAGTACGAGCCATACTCGCGACAACACAATGGTATAGCAAAACGTGCCAACCGTACCATCATTGAGTCAGCGCGCTCCATGCTGCACGCGGCTCCGCTGACCTACGTTGCGGACTCTAGTGTGAAACGCGCTCCATGTTGCACGTAGTCTGCATCAAGAACCGCAGTCCAACTAAGGAGCTGGAGTAGATGACACCGTACGAGGCGTGGTTCAGCAAGAAACCATGCGTGGGTCATTTTCACGTGTTTGGCAGCTTGGCACACATTCATGTGCCGAAGGAGAAGCAACACAAGTGGGACGTGAAGAGCATCCAGATGCTGATGATTGGCTATGATGAGGCAAGTAAGGCCTATCGCCTCAATTAAAGGGATACATGCCATGTCATCATCTCCGGGGATGTCGTTTTCAACAAAAAGCAATGTCATTGGTACCAACCTCATCTTCGAAGAGGTAGTAAAACCAGTAGCTGACGAAGCAGTGGGAGCAAACACTCTCCCTGACCCTTCCTCTATAGTGACTACAGGAGTAAACTACTCTACTCTCCCATGTCTGATGCAGCAGATACAGCGGCCTCATCGGTAGAAGCAGAAGAAGGAGATATAGCACCACCAACATCAGCAGTTGTGCCAGTAGCACCACGCCAGCCGCCCGCTAACGCTCTAGCACAGGTCACAGGTATCCTCTCAGGGTGTGGTACAAGCCTGGTGAGTGCGGCCATTTCTGGATACTGCAGAAACCAGAACAGATGAACGTCGCACTTGTAGCAGATTCAGATGAGCCATCATACAAGGAGGCCATGGATGTACCAGAAATAGAAGATAAGATGCAAGTTGTGTACCAGGAGATACAGTCGCAGCTCAACATTGGCACGTGGGAGCAAATTGAGCGTCCACCTTGAAGCAAGATGATCAAGTGCAAGTCGGAGTTCAAGAAGAAGCGAGGATCAGATGGCAATCTGAAAAGTACAAGGCAAGGCTGGTCACCAAGGGCTACTCGCAATACAAGGATATTGACTACACAAAAACCTTTGCCCTTGTTACAAAGTTTGTCTCTATGCACACGCCCCTCTCGTATGTAGTACCTGAGGACTTCGAGGTTCACCACATGGATGTCAAGACGGCATTCTTGAATGATGAATTGGATAAGGAGATCTACATGGAGGAGCCCAAGGGATTCGTCATGGATGGCCAGGATTACCTGGTTTGCAAGTTGCAGAAGTCGCTGTACGGCCTCAAGCAAGCGTCGTGAGCTTGGAACCAGAAGTTGGATACGGTGCTACAATGTATGGAGTTCAAGTACAGCGAGTGTGACTACAGAGTCTATCGCTAGCAGCATGGACATGAGATCCTCGTGATCATTGTTTATGTGGATGGCATGCACCTCCTTTCCTACAGCATGTCTGCACTGTAGGAGTTCCAGGAGGCCAGGAAGGAGCGCTTCCACATGTCTGATCTCGGGGAGGCATCATACTTCTTCAGCATCCAGATCACGCATGACTGCAAATCACGCTCTCTCTCTCTCGCTATAGCAGAGTCGTATCAAGGACGTCTTGCAGCGGTTTGGCATGGTAGAGGCCAAACCCATGGGCACGCTGTTGGAGATGCGACAGTATCTTGTGAGCTTTAGTAGAGAAGAAGATGCAGCTGAGCGGCAAAAGTACAAGAGTACCGTCGGCAGTCTCATGTACCTGATGGTGGTAACCAAGCAGAATCTCACACACGCTATGAGCGCTGTGAGCCAAGACATGGCTAATCCTAAATTTGAGCACCAGAAGGCAGTGAAGCGGATCTTCCGCTACCTTGCCGCACCATCAACATCGGCATCGCCTACAACAACAATAACAACAGTATCATCGGCTACACAGACACAGATTGGGCTTCAAACCCTAAGGACCGCAAGTCGATATTTGGACATGTATTCCTCATGAATGGGGGAGCCATTAGCTGGTGCAGCAAGCGACAGGTGGTCATGACCACCTCAAGCACGTAACTTGATTACATCTCTCTCAGCTTTGGAGCCAAGGAACCAGTTTGGCTTCTGTGTCTCATGGCGGAGATGTTGGAAAAGGTGCCATCTAGCTTAGTTTCAGGTCCACAGGAGCTACATGCCTTTTCCGATTGTCGATCCGACTTCATCACTCGAAAGATCAGGTGACGAATTGTCTACAATCCAAGTTTCAGACGAATCCAACAGTTGGATTGAGAGATAACTTTTTGAAGTATCTTTGGTCATGGACCGCCGGTGTTTGGGTGACCATAGGCAATGGCTCCATGCCTTAGCCTGCAAAGAAAAGGCACAAGGTCCAGGGTCAAGACTTGATGGGAGAAATATCCAAAAAGGTCCTAGATTCTTCAATTGCCTTGTCAGAGTGTGCTGACTAGGAAAAAGGTACCTCTCGTTACTTTTTAGGTGAGGTGAGATCCTTGTGTGCTCGTTATGGACACATTGTGATTCTCCATAGGATTGTGGGTTATGTGACCACTAGGAGTGTATCATTAGGTCATTTTCTAGCTTTCTAGGTCGTGTGTGATTGGTCAGCCTGATTGCTAGGCTGATTTCCTCTCTTGTGTGAGATTATGGACTCTAGTATGTGAGCCTTAGCATCCATGGCTAAGTGGTGTGGCTTGTGATAGGGCTGACTTGTCCAAGCTCTAGCTCTATATGTACACTATCATTTTGAGTAATTCAATAACCATTCTTCAGCACAACTGATGTCCTTTTAGTCCCACATGCTTGGTGCTCCAAGGCTCCATCTCTCCTCCAGATCCAACATTTGGTATCAGGGCCAAGTTCTGCTAGTTTCAACCAACACAGGCTGTCACTTTGAAAGTGACAAGTTAGGATCAAACCTAAACCAAGTTCACGAGACAAGCTTTCCAGTTCGCAAGACAAGCTTTCCAACAAGTCCAAGATCGTGAAGATCCAATAGTTGGATTGAGAGCTTTGCTCAAAACGAGCCTGCTGACATCTATAGTCCATTTTCTGTCAAATAGATTCCTGTCTGACATAAAACAGTTGGGAAAGGAGCCATCCAGCTCAGTTTCAGGTCCACAGGAGCAAGTTCCAGGAACCGACCAGATGCCTGCTCCGATTGTCAATCCAACTTCACTATTGAAAAGATCAGGTGGAAAATTGTCTACGATCCAAGTTTCAGGCCGATCCAACTGTCGGATTGGGAGATATGAATTTTTGAAGTTTCTGGGGTCATCGACCGGCGGTACCCGGATGACCATGGGCGACGGCTCCATGGATGACCATAGGAAAAAGCTGCCTCTCCTTACTTTTTAGGTGAGGTGAGATCCTCGTGTGCTAGCCATGGACACATGGCGATTCTCCATGGGATTGTGGGATTCAATAACCATTCTTCAGCACAACTGATGCCCTTTCAGTCTTACATGATCGCTGCTCCAAGGCTCCCACTCTCCTCCAGTTCCAATATTTGGTATGAGAGCGAAGTTCTGCCAGTTTCAGCCAGGACAGGCCGACACTTTGAAAGAGACGGGTTGGGATCAAACCTCAACCAAGTTTGATAATTGACCACTGAATCTTCAAGTTCGCAAGACAAGCTTTCCAACGAGCCCAAGATCGCAAAGATCCAACACTCAGATTGAGAGTTATACTCAAAACAAGGTCGGCCAAGGCTACACTCTTCTCTATGAGTAAGACTGCCGCCTTGTGATGACCATAACTCTCTTGTTTCTTTGTCAAAGTTTAACAAGTGGCACATGCAAATTGTAGTATTTGTCCTAAGATTTTCATTGGAGTAATCATAATTGCATTGCATTGGTTTGTTTGGGAGAAACGCCGTTTACAAGCTCGCTGGTCTGAATTGGAGTAGGAGCAGAAGCATACCCTGTTTTTAAGAGGGCATATCTTTCAAAATCTCCTATTGATGACCCTGTTTTATGGATCAATCTGAAAGGTTTTGAGCTGAAGTTCCCAGTGGTGGGCTCAGTTGTTTCCAATTCCCAGTCTGCTGGCATCTACAGTCTATTTTCTGTCAGACAGATTTCAAGCAGAAGCAGTAGTAGAAGCAAGGGTAGCGCCGCCACCCAAGGGCAGCGTTGAGCATCACCAAAGCTCAAAATGGCCTTAGCAGGCGTGGTCATAGCAGTCCAGCCCTTGGAGAGGCTGGAAGGATGCGCCAACTTCACGTTTTGGAAGATCTGTACCCGCCTCCTTTTAGAGGAGAGGGGCTTGTGGGAGGTAGTGAGCGGCGACGAGCGCACTCCGCCTCCACATGCAAAAGGAATCACCGCAGCACAGGTGGTGGCAGGGAAGACGCCAAAGAAAGGTGCAGCAGATGCAAGTTCATCTACAATTGCAGCAGCGGCATATAAGGAGTGGAAGAAGAAGGACAGGCGGGCCTACAGGCTGCTTGTTAATACCATCTCCAACCTGCATCTTCAGTACGTGAGTGACAAGGGTACTGCAAAAGAGGGGTGGGACACGTTATGCAAGAAGTATGAGAGCAAGGATCCTGCATTCCTCATGTTTTTGGAGAAGAAGATGATGGCACTGAAAATGCACGATTGTGAAGGGATGGAGGCATACCTGGATAGGGCAAAGGAGCTGGCGAAGCAACTGAGAGCGGCCGGCAACCCTGTGGAAGAGACACGCTTCATTCTCCTCTTGCTGAGGGGACTCCCAACCAGCTACGACACGGTGCGAGGGATGCTGGAGTGCCAGTCCACTCTCGACCTTGACTTCATCTGCCCACACCTGGTGCAGGTGGAATTACGTCGCAATGCAGCAAAACGCAATGGCGGTGGCAGCAGTGAAGAAGCTTTTGTGGCTACAAGCTCACGAGCAGAAGCAGTAGTCTGGGCAGCAGAGAGGCAAGAAGAAAGGTAAATTCCACTACTACAAAAAAAGGGACATTACAAAAAAGAGTGTTTCAAGCTCAAGAGGGACCAGAAGGAGTAGTAGTAGCAGCAGCTGCAAAAGCAACAGTCTGCACAGCAGCAGCAGCACCAGTCACAACAGCGTCAGTAGCAGCAGCAGCAGCAACAAAACCGGGCAGGTGTTCGCCATTTTCGTAACATGAACGTGGTCAAGGAGGTGCGGGACCGTCTCTTCATGGCGAAGTCTGACATGTCGTAGGTGGAGAAGGCGATTCTCGCATGGTACAAGGACTCAGGGTATACCAAGAGCCTGACACATCACAAGGAGTGGTTTACGCACCTTCTGTCCATCCCTCCCCGTCCTATCGCTCTGGGTGATGATCGAGTGGTGTATACTGAGGGGATTGGGATTGTGGAGATGTGGTTGGAGACTCCACATGGCATTGAAGTGGGAGTGTTCCATGGCGTGCTGTATGTACCTGATGCCGCGTTCAACCTTCTCTCGGTGTCCTCTCTCACCAACACAGGACTACGAGTCGTCTTTGACGACGACTATGGCTGCATCCTCCACAAGGAAACAGGAGAGGAGTTGGCCAGGTCGGTGAAGGAAGGCGACATGTACCGCCTGTTGGGGGCGACCAAGATCCCGCGCAAGCAAAGTCTTGCAGCAGTCGTGTAAGCCACTGATGGCGAGATCTGCCATGTGCGCTACGGCCACATCGACATGCGCACCTTGCAGCAACTTCAAACAAAGCAGATGGTACGTGACTTGTCCACCATGTTCAAATTTGAGCAGCAGTTGTGCATCGGCTGTTTGGAGGGGAAGCAGCATCGCGAGGCATTCTCTGGAGTAGGGGAGAGTGCGAAGGAGGTGCTGGAGCTGGTCAACACAAACTTGTGTGGCCCGATGTAGACCTAGAACTTTGGAGGCTCTAGGTATTTTCTCACCTTCATTGATGATTTCAGCTGTTACACTGCTGTGTACTTCCTTTCCTCCAAGGACGAGTGTTTTGACAGGTGCAAGGAGATCAAAGCAATGGTGGAGAAACAGACTGGCAAGAAAATCAAGGCGTTGTGCAGTGACCGTGGTATAGTAGCAGCTGGTATCAAGGCATAAGGTACCGCACCAACTCATCCCAGCAGAACGATATAGCAGAACGCGCCAACCGTACTATCGTTGAGTCGGCGCGCTCCATGCTACACGTGGCTCACCTCACATACGATTTCTGGGCCAAAGCTGTGAGCACTGCGGTGTACATCAAGAACCGCAGTCCAACTAAGGCTTTGGAGCAGATGACGCCATACGAGGCGTGGTTCGGCAAGAAGCCGAGCGTGGATCATCTTTGCACATTTGGCAACTTGGCACACATACACGTGCCAAAGGAGAAGCGGCAGAAGTGGGGCGCGAAGAACACATAGATGCTGATGATTGGCTACGACGTGGAAAGCAAGGCCTATCGCCTCTACTAGAGGGATACAGGCCATGTCATCATCTCTAGGGATGTCGTCTTCAACGAGAGCGACATCATTGGTACCAACATTGTCTGTGAAGAGGCAGCAGAACCAGCAGCTGACGAAGCAGTGGGAGCACATATCCTTCCTGACCTAGTCTCTCCCGATCCTTCCTCCATTGTGACTGTGGGAGAACCAATCTATTCTCCCATGTTTGATGCAACTGATACAATGGCCTCATTAGCAAAAGCAGAGGAAGAAGATGTCGCACCACTAGCAGCAGCAGTTGTGCCAGCAGCACCGCGCCAGGCGCCCGCTAACGCTTCAACACTACATCGCAGGTACCCTCTTAGGGTGCGCTACAAGCCTGGTGAGCGCGGCCATTTCCAGATGCTACAGAAACCAAAACAGATGAATGTTGTAGTTGCAGCAGATTCAGATGAGCCAGCGTCATACAAGGAGGCCATGGCTGCACCTGATGCAGCAGATTGGGCGCAAGCCGTGCAGCAAGAGATAGAGTCGCAACTGGACAACGACACGTGGGAGCTGACTGAGTGTCCACCTGGACGCAAGGTGTTCAAGTGCAAGTGGGTGTTCAAGAAGAAGCAAGGAGCAGATGACAACCTGGAAAAGTACAAGGCAAGGCTGGTCGCCAAGGGCTACTCCCAGTAGGAAGGCATCGACTACATGGAAACCTTTGCTCTTGTTGCAAAGTTTGCCTCTGTGCGCACGCTCCTTTGTTATATAGCAGGTGAGGACTTCGAGATTCACCACATGGATGTCAAGATGGTATTCTTGAACGGTGACTTGGAGAAGGAGATCTGCATGGAGCAGCTGGAGGGGTTCGTCATGGATGCCCAAGAGTACCTAGTTTGCAAGCTGCAAAAGTCGATGTACGGCCTCAACCAAGCGTCGCGTGCTTGGAACCAGAAGTTGGATGCGGCACTGTAGTGCATGGTGTTTGAGCGTAGCGAGTGTGACAACAGCGTGTATCCCTTGTAGCATGAGCATGAGATCCTCATCATCATTGTCTATGTGGATGATATACTCCTCCTTTCCAATAGTATGTCTGCACTACAGGAGTTCAAGGAGGCCATTCAAGAGTGCTTCCAGATGTTTGATCTCGGGGAGGCATCATACTTCCTCGGTATCCAGATCACGCGTGACCGCAAATCCCACTCTCTCTCACTGCAGCAGAGCCGCTATATCAAGGATGTCTTGCAGCGGTTCGGCATGCCGCTGGAGACGCGGCAGTACCTTGTGAGCTTCAATGGAGAAGCGGATGCATCTAAGCGGGAAAAGTACCAGAGCGCCGTCGGCAGTCTCATGTACCTGATGGTGGCAACCAGGCCGGACCTCGCACAGGCTGTGAGCGCGGTGAGCCAGCATATGGCCAACCCCAGACCTGAGCACCAGAAGGCAGTGAAGCGGATCTTCCGCTATCTTGCTGGAACCATCAACATCGGCATGATGTACAACGGCAACGACAACATCATCGGCTATACAGAAGTAGATTAGGTTTCAAACCCTGAGGACTGCAAGTCCATCTTTGGACATGTATTCCTCATGAATGGTGGGGCCATCTGCTGGTGCAACAAGCGGCAGGTAGTTGTGGCCACCTGAAGCACGGAAGCTAACTATGTTTCTCTCTGTTTTGGAGCCGAGGAAGCAGTTTGGCTTTAGCGTCTCATGGCAGAGATGAGTGGGAGTGCAGCAATTCCAGTTCATGTGCGCATTGACAACCAGAGCGTAATCACACTCCCCAAGAATCCTGAGCACCATGCACGCACCAAGCATATTGACATCGAATGTCACTTTATTAGGCACTTGGTGTAGGAGGGTGCTATCAAGCTGGAGTTTACTCCAACCAGCAAGCAGGTCGCTGATTTCTACACCAAGCCAGTGACCCGTGAGAAGAAGTAGTTCTGCAGTAAGAGATGTGGACTCAGCCCACTCTGACTATGGCAAAGTGGGAGATTGTTGGGAAAGGGGCCATTCGGCTCAGTTTCAGGTCCACAGGAGCAGTTTCTGGTCCGGGTTCCAGGAAAGTACCTGATGCCTGCTCCGATTGTCAATCCAACTTCACCATTGGAAAGATAAGGTGGAAAATTGACTACGGTCCAAGTTTTAGGCCGATCCAACAGACGGATTGGCAGATATGAATTTTCAAAGTTTCTGGGGTCATCGACCGGCGGTACCTGGGTGACCATGGGCGATGGCTCCATGCCTTAGCCTGAGAAAAGAAAAAGGGCAAGAGGTCCAAGGTCAAGACCTGATGGGAGAAATATCCAAAAAGGTCCTAGATTCTTGGATTACCTTGTCAGAGTGTACTGACGAGGAAAAAGGTACCTCTCCTTACTTTTTAGGTGAGGTGAGATCCTTGTGTGCTAGCCATGGATACATGGTGATTCTCCATGGGATTGTGGATTATGTGCCTACTAGGAGTGTGCCATGAGAGCACTTTCTAGCTCTCTAGGTCGTGTGTGAGTGCTCAGCCTGATTGCTAAGCCGATTTCCTCTCTTGTGTGAGATTATGGACTCTAGTGTGTCAGCCTTAGCCTCCATGGCTAAGTGGTGTAGCTTGTGAGAGGGCTCACTTGCCCAAGCTCTAGCTCTATATGTACTCCATCATTTTGAGTGATTCAATAACCATTCTTCAGCACAGCTGATGCCCTCTAAGTCCCACATACTCGCTGCTCCAAGGTTCTCTCTCTCCTCCAGTTCCAACAAAAACCTATTTTATGGGTCGAGCTGAATTTTCCTGTAGTGGGCTTCGTGTTCCCGAATTATCAGTCAATTGGCATCTAAAGTCCATTGTCTGTCAGAATGATTTCTGTCAGACAGATTTCTGGCAAAGATAGTAGCAGAAGCATTGATAGTGCCACCACCCAAGGGTAGCGTTGAGCATCACCAATGCTCAAAATGGCAGCAGCAGGCGTTGTGACAGCACCCCAGTCTTTGGACAAGCTGGAGGGATGCACCAACTCCACATTTTGGAAGATCCGTACCCGCCTTCTTTTGGAGGAGAGGGTCTTGTGGGAGGTGTTGAGCAACGACGAGCGTGCTCCGCCTGTAGAGGCAAAAGGCATCACCGCAACGCAGGTGGTGGCGAGGAAAACACCACAGAAAGGTGGAGCTCATGCAAGTTCATCCACAAGAAGGATAGGCAAGCCTACAGGCTGCTTGTCAACACCATCTCCGATCCGCATCTTAAGTACGTGAGTGATAGGGCTACTTCAAAAGAAGGGTGGAACATATTGTGCAAGAAGTATGAGAGCAAAGATCTTACGTTTCTCATGCTTTTGGAGGAGAAGATGGCGTTGAAAATACAGGGTGGCGAAGGGATGGAGGCATACTTGGACAGGGCAAAGGAGCAGGCAAAGCAGTTGAAAGCGGCCGTCAACCTTGTAGAAGAGATACGCTTTATCATCCTCTTGCTGAGGGGACTCCCAACGAGCTACGACACAGTGCGAGAGATGTTGGAGTGCCAGCAGACTCTCGACCTACACATCATCTGCATGTACCTGGTACAGGAAGAACTGTGTCGCAATGCAGCAAAGAGCAATGGTGGCAGTAGCAGTGAAGCAGTTTTTATGGCCATGGGCTCATAGAACCAGTAGCAGTAGCAGTCTGGGCAGCAGAGAGGCAAGAAGAAAGGCAAGTGCCACTATTGCCACAAAGAGAGGCACTAGAAGAAAGAGTGCTTCAACTTTCAAGAGGGACTGGAAAGAGCAGCAGCAGCAGCAGTCCTTGCAACAGAAGCAAAAGAAACAATCTCCACAGCAAGAGCAGCAGCAGTCACAATAGCATCAGCAACTGCAGCAATAACAGCAACAGAGCCAGGCTGGAGTACGCCACTTTGGCAACATGAATATGGCAAAAGGAGGTACGCGTCAGCCTCTTCATGGTGAAGTCTGATATGTCACATGTGGAGAAGGCGGATCTCGCATGGTACAAGAACTCAGGGTGTACCAAGAGCCTGACGCACCACAAGGAGTGGTTTACGCAGCTGCTCTCCATTCCCCCCTCCGACCGATTGCCTTGGATGATGATCACATGGTGTATGCTAAGGGAATTGGGATTGTGGAGATGTGGTTGGAGATCCTAGGTGGCATTGAAGTGGGAGTGTTCCATGGCGTGTTCTATACACATGTTGCTGTATTCAACCTCCTCTCAATGTCCTCCCTCACCAACACAGGACTACGAGTCATTTTTTACGACGACTATGACTACATCCTTGACAAGGAAATAGGAGAGGACCTAGCCAGGTCGGTGAAGGAAGGCGACATGTACCGCCAGTTGGGGGCAACCAAGATCCCCCGTGAGCAGAGTCTTGCAGCAGTGGTACAGGCCACAGATGGCAAAATCTGGTATGCATGCTATGGCCACATCGGCATGCACACCTTGCAGAAACTTCAAACAAAGCAGATGGTGCGTGACTTGTCCACCATCTCTAACTTTGAGCAGTAGTTGTGCATTGGCTGTTTGGAGGGGAAGCAGCATCGTGAGGCACTCTCTAAGACAGGGTCATGAGAAGGGGGTGTTGGAGCTGGTCTATACAAACTTGTGTGGCCCGATGCAGACCCAGAGCTTTGGAGGCTCTAGGTATTTTCTCACTGTCATCGATGATTTCAGCCGTTACATTGTTGTATACTTCCTTTCTTCCAAGGACAAGTACTTTGACAGGTTCAAGGAGTTCAAGGCAATGGTGGAGAATCAGACCGGCAAGAAGATCAAGGCGTTGCACAGCGACCGTGGCGGAGAGTACCTAGGCAAGGAGTTCCAGGACTACCTTGCAGCTGCAGGCATCAAGGCGCAGCATACTATTCCATACTTACCGTAGCAAAACGGTGTAGCAGAACGCGCCAACCGCATCATCGTCGAGTTGGTACGCTCCATGTTGCACGTGGCTCGGCTCACCTATGACTTCTAGGCCAAAGCAGTGAGCACTGTGTTATACCCTTTTTCGCCTTCGGCCGGAATCGGGTCTGACAGTATGCGAGGATCAGCTCCGCAGGCGTTCGCTCTTCCTGAGCTACCCCGCGACTGGGTTCTCCGGGTCCGCTCTATCCCGAACCACCTAACCCTTTGAGGGCATTCGACAGATCATTCCCCGGACCAGCGTCGACTGCGTGTTGCTTTCCGCTAGCCTAAAGACAATCACCACGTAGTTATTTCAGCAATTCACTCACCCCAATTAATCCTCAACGGTCAATCATTAACCGGATAGTGCAATCTCAACGTAGAGAGCTCTTCCTAAGTTCTCGAAGGAATGGTTCGGTCAACAGTCCACCAGACTATCAAGGCATTTACACTTATGTTTCTCATCAGGCACTGACGGTCAATCATCCACCGTACCGTATGATGTCAAATTGAAAGAACTTCGTCTGACTACACAGGGGAGAGAACTTGAACAATTATGGAACGTACGTTCAACCGAACAAAAGTACAACCAAACAACCTGCCTCCTATCTAAGTGATTAGCAGTCTAGATATCACCAAGCAACACACGCAAACCATAGGCCTCTCGTGTCTCCGGATCATTGACTGATGCCAGTTCTCGGATGAGCACTATGCGGTGCATTGCAGCTTTGTTGCCCGCCCGTGGGACGACACGGCGTAGCTCCAATGGTCCACCAGCACGGCGACCTGCACGGGACAGCAAACGAGTCGGGTCCTCCTCTTGCAAGCGGGCAAGTTCTTGCTGGTAGCGGCGATAGGCTCGGTACGCCTCGGCCCGCTCTTCAGCCGCATCCACAGCACGCCGTCCAACGTCTCGCGCGACTTCCTGCCAGCTTTCCACACGGCGAGGTTCGTCGTCCCGGGGAAGCCTCCACAGCCACGGTTGCCAGAACTGCTCCAGGGCTCTGCCTGCGGGATGGTGCGCCCACTTCATCACTCCCAGGACCGTCCGGGCTCCAAGCCGATGTGGGACATTGCAGCAGCTGCAGATTGCATAGAAGGTCACCGGGGAGTCTCGGGGACCACGTCTTGAGTTTGGAGGCTGGTGCTCCCGGGGGAACTCAGGGCCAGGCCATGATGGCTCCGTGACGTGCTCCTCGGGGAGCGGCCTTCCCATTCGAGACTGGCACACACACACACACACAGCCTATTCCCCTATGCCGAGAGTCTAAACTATCTCCACTGATCTAGCTTGTCACGAGACGGGACGCAGGTCCCGCTCCACAGTCTGCTTCAACCAAGGGGCAGCAATCTCTCGGTTTAGCCGATGGTTGCACGACCGGCTTCCTGCACCCGCGGCAGGCGAGTGTCCAGCAGCGCAACTCGCCGGTAGCGAGCGCCGTTTTGCGAGTCAGGAGCAGGAATGTCCGATGTCAATATCTCACTCGGCTTCTTATGATGGAGCACTTGCAGTTGGCTCTTGTCAGCAGCTCTTCTCATTCAGCAGCCTCGTCTTCTTATCCCTCCTCCTTTTATCTTCTGCTCGCGGCGCCTCTTTCCCGGATCTTCTCTCATTCTCCAGCCCCACTTTGCGGCTCGCACATCAAAACGCTTCTGGATAAGGCGCTTCGAATACCGCCCCTGTCCTCGAGGTTTGGATGCGACTCTGCTCCCATCAAACCAGCCTCGGGCCGCCTTCCTTTCCTCTTGGCAGGTCCGGTTGGCTCACGCCGCCCGCCGCAATATCTTCCTCGCGCCCCGTCGCCTCCCGGATTCGAACTGCCCTCCCGATGATTTCTTTTCCTCGCTCGAGCGGTCGTTGGATGATTCGTCGACCTCCCCTTTTCCGCTTCCCTTCCTTGAACCCGGGTTCCGGCTCCCCTTTTTCTTTTTCTCCGGTGGATGAACGAAACACCATTAACACACTGCGGTGTACATCAAGAACCATAGTCTAACGCAGGCGTTGGAGCAGATGACGCTGTACGAGGATTGGTTTGACAAAAAGCCGAGCGTGGGCCACCTGCTTGCGTTTGGCAGCTTGGCGCACATGCACAAAGAGCGTAGATGCTGATGATCAGCTATGACATAGCATACAAGGCCTACTACCTCTATGAGAGGGATACAGGCCATGTCATCATCTCCAAGGATGTTGGTTTTTTTTTAAAGTAATGTTATTGTCACTAACTTCATCTGCAAAGAGACAGCAGAACTAGCAGCTGATGCAGCAGTGGGAGCAGACACTCTCCTTGACCCCGTCTCTCCTGACCTGTCCTCTATTGTGATAGTGGGAGAACCACTCTACTCTCCCATGTTTGATGCAGCACATACAGCGGCTTCATCAGCAAAAGCAGAGGAAGGAGATGCAGCACCACGACCAGCAGCAAATGTGCAAGCACCACCACGCGAGCCGCTCACTAACGCTCCAGCATAGGGTTGTAGGTGCCTGCTACAAGCCTGGTGAGTGCGGGAATTTCTGGATGCTGCAAAAACCAGACCAGATCAATGTTGCAGTTCCAACAGATTCAGATGAGTCCACGTCTACAAGGACGCCATGACTGCACCACATGCAGCAGATTGGGCACAAGCTATGCAGCAGGAGATACATTCGCAGCTCGATAACAGCACGTGGGAGCTGACTGAGCGTCCACCTAGATGCAAGGTGATCAAGTGCAAGTGGGTATTCAAGAAGAAGCAAGGAGCAGATGGCAACCTGGAAAAGTACAAGGCGAGACTGGTCATGGGACTACTCACAACAGGACATTGATTACACAGAAATCTTTGTCCTTGTTACAAAGTTTGCCTTTGTGCACACTCTCCTCTTGTATGCAACAGCTGAGGACTTCAAGATCCACCACATGGATGTCAAGACGGCATTTTTGATAAGTGACTTGGAGGAGGAGATCTACATGGAGCAGCCAGAGGGATTCGTCATGGATGGCCAGGAGTACCTGGTTTGCAAGTTGCAGAAGTCGCTATAGAGCCTCAAGCAAGGGTTGTATGCTTGGAACCAGAAGTTGGATGTAGCGCTGCAGTACATGGGATTTGAGCGCATTGAGTATGACTAAAGTGTCTATCACTGGCAGTATGGTCATGAGGTACTCATCATCATCGTCTATGTAGATGACATTCTCCTTCTTTCTAACAGCATGTCTGAACTACAGGAGTTCAAGGATGCCAAGTAGGAGCGCTTCCAGATGCCCGATCTTGGAGAGGTGTTATACTTCCTCGGCATCCAGATGACGTGTGACCGTAAATCACCCTCTTTCTCAGTGCAGCAGAGTCATTATGTCAAGGATATCTTGCAGTAGTTTGTCATGGCAGAGGCCAAACCCATTGGTACGGCACTTGAGGCACGGCAGTACCTCGTGAGTTTCAGTGGAGAAGCAGATACAACTGAGCGGCAGAAGAACCAAAGCACCGACGGCAATCTCATGTACCTGGTGGTGGCAACCTGGCCGGACCTTGCACAGGCTGTGAGCACTGTGAGCCAGCGCATGGTGAACCCGAGACCTGAGCACAAGAAGGCACTGAAGCGGATCTTTCGCTACCTTGCTGGAACCATCAACATCGGCATCACCTACAACCGCAACGACAACAGCATCATTGGCTACACAGATGCTAATTGGACCTCAAATCCTGAGGATCGCAAGTCCTCTGGACATGTCTTCCTCATGAATGGTGGGGCCATCAGATGGTGTAGCAAGCAGCAGGTGGTTGTGGCGACCTCAAGCATGGAATCCGAGTACGTCTCTCTCAGCTTTGGAGCCAAAGAAGCAGTTTGACTTCAATGTCGCATGGCAGAGATGAGTGGGAGTGTAGCAGTTCCCGTTCCTGTGCGCTTAGACAACCAGAGCGTAATCACTCACCAAGAATCCTGAGTACCATGCACGCACCAAGCACATTGACATCGCATATCACTTCATCGGGCACATGGTACAAGAGGGTGCTAATAAGCTGGAATTTACTCCAAGCGGCAAGCACGTCGCTAATTTCAATACTAAGCAAGTGACCTGTGAGAAGCCGCACTTCAGCATGAAGGCATGTGGACTGCCAGAGTCCACATGCCTTCATGCAGAACTACTACTTCTCACGAGTCACTGGCTTGGTGCAAAAATCAGCGACCTGCTTGCTGGTTGGAGTAAACTCCAGCTTGATAGCACCCTCCTGCACCATGTGCTTGATGAAGTGATATGCGATTTTAATGTGCTTGGTGCATGCATGGTGCTCAGGATTCTTGGCGAGTGCGATTGCGCTCTGGTTATCGACGCGCATAGGAACTGGAACTGCTGCACTCCCACTCATCTCCGCCATGAGACGCTGAAGTCAAACTGCTTCCTTTGCTCCAAAACTGAGAGAGACGTACTCAGCTTCCATGCTTGAGGTCGCCACGACCACTTGCTGCTTGCTGCACCAGCTGATGGCCCCACCATTCATGAGGAACCCATGTCCAGAGATGGACTTGCGGTCCTCAGGGTTTGAAACCCAATCTGCGTCTGTATAGCCGATGATGTTGTTGTCGTTGCCGTTGTACGTGATGCCGATGTTGATGGTTCCAGCAAGGTAGCGGAAGATATGCTTCACTTCCTTTTGGTGCTCAGGTCCGGGGTTCACCATGTGCTGGCTCACAGCACTCACAGCCTGTGCGAGGTCCGGCCTAGTTGCCACCATCAGGTACATGAGACTGCCGACGGCGCTCTGGTACTTCTACCAATCAGTTGCATCCGCTTCTCCATTGAAGCTCACGAGGTACTGCCGCGTCTCCAGCGGCGTGCCGATGGGTTTAGCCTCTGCCATAGTGAACCGCTGCAAGACCTCCTTGATGTAGCGGTACTGTTGCAGCGAGAGAGAGCGTGATTTGCGGTCACGCGTGATCTGGATACCGAGGAAGTATGATGCCTCCCCGAGATCACACATCTAGAAGCGCTCTTGCATGGCCTCCTTGAACTCCTACAGTATAGACATACCGTTTGAAAGGAGGAGCATGTCATCCACATAGACAATGATGATGAGGATCTCATGCTCATGCTGCCAGCGATACACACTGTAGTCACACTTGCTGCGCTCAAACCCATGCACTTCAGCGCGGCATCCAACTTCTGGTTCCAAGTACACGACGCTTGCTTGAGGCCGTACAGCGACTTTTGCAGCTTGCAAACCAGGTGCTCCTGGCCATCCATGACGAACCCCTCTGGTTGTTCCATGTAGATCTCCTCCTCCAAGTCACCGTTCAAGAATGCTGTCTTGACATCCATGTGGTGAATCTTGAAGTCCTCAGCTGCTGCATAAGAAAGGAGCGTGCGCACAGAGGCAAACTTTGCAACAGGAGCAAAGGTTTCCGTGTAGTCGATGCCTTCCTGCTGCGAGTAGCCCTTTGGCGACCAGCCTCGCCTTGTACTTCTCCAGGTTGCCATCTGCTCCCCACTTCTTCTTGAACACCCACTTGCACTTGATCACCTTGCTTCCAGGTGGACGCTCAGTCAGCTCCTACGTGCCATTGTCCAGTTGCGACTGTATCTCATGCTGCACGGCTTGCACCCAATCTGCTGCATCACGTGTAGCCATGGCCTCCTTGTATGACGCTGGTTCATCTGAATCTATTCTAACTATGACGTTCATCTACTCTGGTTTCTGTAGCATCCAGAAATGGCCGCGCTCACCAGGCTTGTTATGTACCCTAAGAGGATACCTACGACCTGGCGCTTGAGTGTTAACGGGCGGCTGGCACGGTGCTGCTGGTACAACTGCTGCTAGTGGTGGTGCGGCATCTTCTTCCTCTGCTTCTGGCGTTAAGCCGTTGTATCTGCTACATCAGACATGGGAGAATAGAATGGTTCTCCCACTGTCACAGTGGAGGAAGGATCAGGAGAGACTGGGTCAGGAAGGATATCTGCTCCCACTGCCTCGTCAGCTGCTGGTTCTGCTACCTCTTCACAGACAATGTTGGTGCCGATCACGTTGCTCTCGTTGAAGACGACATCCCTGGAGATGATGACGTGGCCTGTATCCCTCTCGTAGAGGCGATAGGCCTTGCTTGCCACGTCATAGCCAATCATCAGCATCTGCGCGCTCTTTGCATCCGACTTCTGCCGCTTCTCCTTTGGCACGTGCATGTGTACCAAGCTACCAAACGCGCAAAGATGGTTCACACTCAGCTTCTTGCCGGACCACGCCTCGTACGGTGTCATGTGGTCCAACGCCTTAGTTGGACTGCAGTTCTTGATGTACACCGTTGTGCTTACGGCTTCGGCCCAGAAGTCGTAGGTCAGCCGAGCTGTGTGAAGCATGAAGCGCACCGACTCAACGATAGTGCGATTGGCACGTTCTGCTACACCGTTCTGCTGCGGCGAGTATGGCGCAGTGCGCTGCGCCTTGATGCCAGCTGCTGCGAGGTAGTCCTGGAACTCCTTGCTCAGGTACTCTCCACCGCGGTCGTTGTGCAGCGCCTTGATCTTCGTGCCAGTCTGGTTCTCCACCATTGCCTTGAACCCCTTGAACCTGTCAAAGCACAGGTCCTTGGAAGCAAGGAAGTACACAGTAGTGTAACGGCTGAAATCATCAATGAAGGTCAGAAAATACCTAGAGCCTCCAAAGCTGTGGGTCTGCATCGGGCCACACAAGTCTGTGTGGACCAGCTCTACACCTCTTTAGCACACTCCCTTGCTCTAAAAAACGCCTCATAATGCTGCTTCCCTTCTAAACGGCCGATGCACAACTAGTGCTCAAAGTTGGAGATGGTGAGCAAGTCACACACCATCTGCTTCGCTTGAAGCTGCTGCAAGGCGCGCATGCCGATGTGGCCATAGCGTGCATGCCAGATCTCCCCATCTGTTGCGTGCACCAATGCTGCAAGACTCTGCTCGCGTGGGATCTTGGTCGCCCTTAACAGGCGGTACATGTCGCCTTCCTTCACCGACCTGGCCAACTCCTCTCCTGTTTCCTTGTCGAGGATGTAGCCATAGTCGTCGTCAAAGACGACTCGTAGTCCTGTGTTAATGAGAGAGGACACTGAGAGAAGATTGAACGTAGCATTAGGTACGTACAGCACGTCATGGAACACTCCCACTTCAATACCACGCGGGGTCTCCAACCACATCTCCACAATCCCAATCCCCTCAGCATACACCACCCGATCATCACCCGAAGCGATAGGACGGGGAGGGATGGACACCAAGTGCGTAAACCACTCCTTGTGATGTGTCAGGCTCTTGGTACACCCTGAGTCCTTGTACCATGCGAGATCCACCTTCTCCACTTGAGACATGTCAGATTTTGCCATGAAGAGACGGTCGCGCACCTCCTTGGCCACATTCATGTTGCCAAAGTGGCGCACACCAGCCTGGTTTTGCTGCTGCTGACGCTGCTGTAACTGTTGCTGCTGCTTCTGTGGAGACTGATGCTTTTGGTGTTGCTGCTGCTGCTCCTTCTGGTCCCTCTTGAAATTGAAACACTCTTTCTTATAGTTCCCCTGTTTCTGGCAATAGTGGCACTTGCCCTTCTTTTTGCTTCTTTGTTTCCCGGAGTACTGCTGCTGCTGGTTGCGTGAGCCCATGGCCATGAAAGTTGATTCACTGCTGCTGCTCTCGCCATTGCGCTTTGCTGCATTGCGACGTAGTTCTACCTGCACCAGGTGCGTGCAAATGATGTCCAGGTCCATAGTCGGCTGGCACTCCAACGTCTCTCGTACCTTGTCATAGCTCGTTGGGAGTCCCCTCAGCAAGAGGAGGACAAATCGCGTATCTTCGACAGGGTTACCGGCTGCTTTCAGCTGCTTCGCCAGCTCCTTTGCCCTGCCCAAGTACGCGTCCATCCCTTCGCCACCCTGCATTTTCAATGCCATCATCTTCTCCTCCAAGAGCATGAGGAATGCAGGATCCTTGCTCTCATACTTCTTGCACAATGCGTTCCATCCCTCTTTTGCAGTAGCCTTGTCACTCACGTACAGAAGATGCGGGTTGGAGATGGTGTTGACAAGCAGCCTATAGGCCTGCCTATCCTTCTTCTTCCAATCCTCATATGCCGCTGCTGCAGTTGTAGATGAACTTGCATCTCCTGCACCTTTCTACGGCGTCTTCCCCGCCACCACCTCAGCTGCGGTGATTCCTTTTGCAAGTGGAGTCGGAGTGTGCTCGTCGCCGCTCACCACCTCCCACAAGCCCCTCTTCTCCAAAAGGAGGCGGGTACGGATCTTCCAAAACGTGAAGTTGGCAGGTCCTTCAAGCCTTTCCAAGGGCTGGGCTGCTGTTACCACGCCTGCTGCTGCCATTTTTAGCTTTGGTGATGCTCAACGTTGCCCTTGGGTGGCGGCACTACCCTTGCTTCTGCTACTACTTCTACCAGAAATCTGTCTGACAGAAAATGGATTGTAGATGACAGCAGAATGGGAATTGGAAAGAAACTGAGTCCATCACTGGAAAATTCAGCTGAGAACCTTTCAGAGCCACCCATGAAACAGGGTCATCAATTAGGAATTCTCAAAGATATGCCCTTTTGAAAATAGGATATGATTCTGCTCCTACTCCTTCTCAGACCAGCCAGCTTGTAAACCGCCTTTCTCCCAAACAAATCAATGGAATGCAAATATGTTTACACCAATGGAAAGCGTAGGAAAAATACTACTTTTTGCATGTGCCACTTTTTCAATTTGACAAAGAAACAAGAGAGTTATGGTCATCACAAGGCGACAGTCTTACTCATAGAGAAGAGAGTACCCCTGGCCGACCTCGTTTTGAGCATAACTCTCAATCCGACCGTTGTATCTTCGCGATCTTGGGCTCGTTGGAGATCTTGTGGTCCATTGCCAAATTTGGTCAAGGTTTGACCCTAACCCGTTACTTTCACAGTGATGGCTTGTGCTGGCTGAAACTGGCAGAACTTGGCTCTGATACAAAAATATTGGATCTGGAGGAGAGAGGGAGCCTTGGAGCAGCGAGCATGTGGGACTGAAAGGGCATCACTTTTGCTGAAGAATGGTTGTTGAATCACTCAAAATGATGGAGTACATATAGATCTAGAGCTTGGGCAAGTCAGCCCTCTCACAAGTCACACCACTTAGCCATGGAGGCTAAGGCTCACACACTAGAGTCCACAATCTCACACAAGGGAGGAAATCAGCCTAACAATCAGGCTGACCAGTCACACACGACCTAGAGAGCTAGAGAATACTCTCATGGCACACTCCTAGTCGTCACATCACCCACAAATCCATGGAGAATCGCCATGTGTCCATGGCTAGCACACAAGGATCTCACCTCACCTAAAAAGTAAGGAGAGGTACCTTTATCCTAGTCAGCACACTCTGACAAGGCAATCCTAAGACCAATGACCTTTTTGGATATTTCTCCCATCAGGTCTTGACACTGGACCTCTTGCCTTTTTCTTTTCTCAGGCTAAGGCATCGAGCCATCACCCATGGCCACCTAGACGTCGGCGGTCCATGACCCCAGAAACTTCGAAAACTCATATCTCCCAATCCGACCGTTGGATCGGCCTGAAACTTGGACCGTAGATAATTTGCCACCTGATCTTTTCAATGGAGGATTCGGATTAACAATTGGAGCAGGAATCTGGTAGTTTCCTGGAACTTGCTCCTGTGGACCTGGAAATGAGCCGGATGGCTCCTTTCCCAACAGACTCAGCCCACTCTCATTACGGCAAAGTGGAAGATTGTTGGAAAAGGAGCCATCCGGCTTAGTTTCAAGTCCATAAGAGCAAATTCCAGGAAACTACCAGATGCCTACTCTGATGGTTAATCTCATTTCACCATTGGAAAGATCAGGTGGCAAATTGTATAGGATCCAAGTCTCACACCGATCCAATGGTCGAATTGAGAGATATGAATTTTCGAAGTTTCTGGGGTCATGGACCGCCGGTGTCTGGGTGACCATGGGCGATGGCTCCATGTCGTGGCCTCCGAAAAGAAAAAGGCAAGAGGTCCGGGATCAAGACCTGATGGGGAAAATATCCAAAAGGTCCTAGATTCTTGGATTGCTTTGTCAGAGTGTGCTGACTGGGAAAAAGGTACCTCTCTTTAATTTTTAGGTGAGGTGAGATCCTTGTGTGCTAGCCATGGAGACATGGCAATACTCCATGGGATTGTGGGTTATGTGACCACTAGGAGTGTGCCATGAGAGCATTTTCTAGCTCTCTAGGTCGTGTGTGAGTGGTCAGCCTGCTTGCTAGGCTGATTTCCTCTCTTGTGTGAGGTTTTGAACTCTAGTGTGTGAGTCTTAGCCTCCATGGCTAAGTGGTGTGGCTTGTGACAGGGCTGACTTACCCAAGGTCTAGCTCTATATGTACTCCATCATTTTGAGTGATTCAATAACCATTCTTCAGCACAATTGATACCCTTTCAGTCCCACATGCTCGTTGATCCAAGGCTCCCTCTCTCCTCAAGTTCCAACAGGAGATAAGTTGGAGTAGAGCAGTTCCAGTGCTCATGCGCGTCGAAAATCAGAGCGTAATTGCACTCGCCAAGAACCCTGAGCACCATGCTCGCACCAAATATATCGAGATCGCCTACTACTTCATCAGGCACATGGTACAAGAGGGAGCTATCAAGCTGGAGTTAACTCCAACCAGCAAGAAGGTCGCTGATTTGTTTACCAAGCCAGTGACTCGTGCGAAGCAGCAGTTCTGCATGAAGGCATGTGGACTCAGTACAATATGACTGTGGCAAGGTGAGAGATTGTTGGACATAGGACCATCTAGCTCAGTTTCACGTCCGTAGGAGCAAGTTCCAGGAAACTACCAAAGGATTTCCCTAATTGTCAATTTGACTTCTTCATTAGAAAGTTCAGGTGGCAATTTGTGTGCAATTCAAGTTTCAGGCCGATCCAACGTTTGAATTGGGAGATGTGAATTTTTTAAGTTTTCAGGGTCATGGACCGCCGATGTCTGGGTGACCATGGGTGACGACTCCATGCCTTAGCCTGAGAAAAGAAAAAGGGAAGAGGTCCAGGGTCAAGACCTAATGGAAGAAATATCTAAAAAGTTCCTTTGTCTTAGGATTCCCTTGTCAGAGTGAGCTGACTAGGATGAAAGTACCTATCCTTTCTTTTTAAGAGAGGTGAGATCCTTGTGTGCTAGCCATGGACACATGCTGATTCTTCATGGGATTATGGGTTATGTGAACACTAGGAGTGAGCTATGAGAACATTCTCTAGCTCTCTTGGTTGTGTGTGACTGGTCAGCCTTATTGCTAGACTGATTTCCTCTCTTGTGTGAGATTTTGGAATCTAGTGTGTGAGCCTTAGCCTCCATGGCTAAGTGGTGTAGCTTGTGAGAGGGCTGAGTTGCCCAAGCTCTAGCTCTATATGTATTTATCATTGTGAGTGATTCAACAACCATTCTTCAGCACAACAGATGCCCATTCAGTCCCACATGCTTGCTGCTCTAAGACTCCTTCTCTCCTCCAGATCCAACACTTCTTGTTTCCCTTTTCATTGTTAAAAAAATTAGTCACTGGGTGGGATTTGACGAAGAGACCTATTGCTTCAGAGACTAACTCTAGAACGTCTAAGCCACAAAGAGTTGTACTAGGTAGTATTTGCTTGCCATATTACCCAGTTTAGACCAAGGAAACTTGCTCTTAAGGAGCAGTGCATGCCTTGTCTATCTAGACCAGACTTTGGGGACATATTCCAAGGGAGCAGTGCCAAGTCTATTCTGTGTCTGTCCAAAGGTGAGCTATGGACAAGGAGCATATAAGATCAACACATTCCTTACTAGTCCGTAGTTGGAAGCCTTATGTATGCCATGCTAGAAATATGCCTTGACATTTGCTATGTTGTGGGACATCCTTCTAAATTTATTTTGATGAGGTTTAGCAAGGGAGAGTCAATTATGAACTTCCTTCTGCAATTTGAAGGACTATTGCAGAAATTTACCAAAAAAAACTAGGGAATCAACACCAACATGTACAACATGATCCTCTTCATGGTGCTACCTTAAAGTTGGTATCCTTTGTGTTTGCTACTGAGCAAACCACCTCTGGAAGAGAAGCTGCAAAAACCAAAAAATCTCACAAAGGTTTTAATACCTTCTTCGTTCTTGACATGTGTCATATACCCCAAACTTAATGATGCATACACTTTACCTTCAAGAGTACTAATACCTTAGCATTACATCTCAAGAAGAGCTCAAGTCATTCATACGCAAGAGAACATTAAGGGTTGAATGATCAGCATGCAAGACAAGTCATTTTATAGTTGTCTCTCCAGTCCTATAGCTCAAAAGTACATTCATAAGAAGTGGCCTGAATCAGCCACATCACCAATAGACTTGCACTGTAGGCTTGATACATAAGTATTATATTGTCGAGGTAACAGACCAAACATGTAGCGTCCAAGAAGCTATGAGCTTTCTTTCTTCAAAACTTCCATAGAAACCAAGATGTGCATGGGGCTAGGATCACACTCATGATCTCTCACTTGGCCAAATCAACAAAATGGCCAAGATAACCACTCACCCATATGGTATACTCACAGGTCATACCTCACACAAGATAAAACATAATTGACTCACACTACAACGGATCCACGAATCAAAACCTCTTAAAGGGGCACAGTGTTGTAGGACTATAAAACTGAACAACGGGAGAAAATATTCAACAAATCTCTCCTTTTAACCTCTTGTCAGTGATCATCATCATTTGTCATCACTTGTGTTGACCATGCCGAAACCTTGCCTGTCCACATGGTGGAGATTGTTATCTATAGGCTTCTTCAGCATGTCAGCCCGGTTCAGCTTGATTTTGACATACTCGAGCTCTACTTTCTCCTTGTAGACCAAGTCTCGAGCACAGTGGTAGTGGATCTAGATGTGCTTTGGGCATCTGGATAGGGCGGGGCTCTTGGACATGTCAATCGTGCTCATGTTGTCAATCTTCATGACCATCCCCGTTGCCTGTGGTGCCTTCATTTCAGATAGCAAGATTTGTAGCCACTACATCTCTCAACATACCTCAGCCAACGCAATCTACTAAATTTCAGCTGTCGATAGCCGTATTCCTGCTTGCAAATTACCCAACTGACTACACCTCCATTCAATATACACACGAAGTCGGAAGTAGATTTTCTTTCGTTGATATCCTCTCCCCAATCAATATTGATGTGGTACATAAGATGGAGTGACGCAGATCTAGCAATGCCTCCAAACTGGAGCACCACAAGCCACATCCCTTGAAGGTAGTACATGATGCACTACACAACTTGCCAGCGAAGTGGACTACGATTAGCCACAAACCTACTCACCTGCCCAATAACATGGACTATATCTAGTCGAGTGGTGGCCATGGCATACATCAGATTGCCCACTGAAGACCGATATGGAATACCTAGCATGTCAGTTTTCTCTGCTTTATTAGATGGAGACATGGAGGAAGAGAGCTTGCACTCCGAGTTCATGGGTGTACTGGCAGGCTTGTAATCTGTAATGTAGTACCATTTGAAGATGGAGTCAATGTGTTTTGTATAATTCAGGCTCATGGTACCTACTCCTCTGTCATACTTGATTGCAATTTCGAGGTAGAAGTAACGAGGACAGATGTCCTTCATCTCAAATCTGCTACTCAACTGCCCTTTGAGATCGTCTAGCAGCAGCATTGAAGAAGAGCATAGAATAAGGTCATCAACGTACAAGGCAACTAACATGGTCCATTTATCGCTCTCATGTACATACTTGCTAGGATCATTGTTACAGTGCATGAAAAACTCCTCAACCATGCATGTATCCATCTCTTGGTACCAAAGTCTTGGCGCTTGTTTTAGTCCATAGGGTGTTTTCACCAATCAACACACCTTGTCCTTGGGAATATCACTCCTCTTGAACCTCTATTAACACCTCCTTGTCAAGTTTGTCATGAAGAAAGGCTGTCTTGACATCCATTTGGTGGACCTCCATGTTCTCGATAGCAACGATGACGAGTATTAACTGGATGGAGGCAAACGTCACAACTGGAGTAAAGGTTCCATTGTACTCTAAACCAGGCTGTTGAGAGTACCCCTCCGCTACCACCCGTGCCTTGTACATGTCTATCTTGGCATCCTATTTCTTTTTTATATTCAGTACCCACTTGGAACCCACAACATGAGCCCCAACAGGTCCGTCCACCAGTATCCATGTCCCATTCTCCTCGATGGAATTAAGTTCACTGTGAATTGCTTCATCCCACTCTGCTCTATCAGGCCACATGAGTATCTCTACGACAGAAGCTGGCTCCTCTTAAACCATGAACGAATAGTTGAAGCCTATCCATTCACCCCCATTTGTGTCATAATACTGCCGAGGTACTTTGAGGCATGAACTGCTCCTTGGACCTACTGGTTGTTGCTGTTAATGTGGAGGCTAGAGGTCTATTTCATCGTTCATGATAGAAAATGAATCATCTTCATGGTGAGGAGGATAAGATATATCAGAATCAACGTCTGATTACTCCAAGTCATCTTCATCAGCTCCTCTCCATGTTGCAGTACATAGCTCATGCCATTGTGCTGGTACTTTGTCTCCCTCAAGAACAATAAGCCAGTCTTCCTGTTTTGGAGCATTCTTCAGTTCAAGAAACTCTTCCTTACGCACACACCTTTTGTGGAAATCCATGTCTTTGTTGCAGATGACCTTCTTGGATCCTTGGTCCCATAGTCTATATGCTTTGTGGGCGGTGTCATAGCCGATGAAAATGCACTTTTGTGCTCTTACATCAAGCTTTCCATGGCCCTCACTGGCCTCGACCTTGGCAAAGCTGGTGCAACCGTACGGCTTAAGATGGTAGGCCTCCGGATTCTTGCCTAATCATGATTTTTGAGACGTCTTTAGATGTTATTTCTAATTCTTCTTGTCTCTCTTTCGCAATGCTGCTATAGGTATAAGGTTCACAAGATAGGTAGCCGTACGAGCTGGTTCGGTGCAGAACCTAAGAGGCAGCTTGGCATCAAAGAGCATGTACCTTGTCATGCCCAGGAGGGTTTGGTTCATTATCTGTGCTATGTCATGGCTTTTGTCAACCGGCCTGAGCCAACAAACTAGAAAATAAAGCCGACACAATGGCACTTGCCGTCCGCTCCTAGTATTGCAACTAGGAGGAGATATGACCCTCAGAATCATGGTTCCACACTGAATCATTTCCTTGCATTGTGTCCTTAGCACCTGGTCACTTCCGCGCAAGGAGCTAACTCCTGGGACTTAGACCAACCAATGTTTCTTTAGTGTCTGCCTCTGGTGGACACCTCCGTCAGGATTCTCAAAGGTAAGAACTATAATCAATGATAGGCAATTGACATATTTTTATAGTCCTATAGCCAGCCACTAGCCTAGGTACGTAGTGCCTCCTTGGATGAGCCACTTTGGAGGCAATCTGGATTGCATCATCCCCCCCAGCCTACATGGCACTCCCTATGTTCGCCAAGTGGCACCAGCCACCAGGAAAGACCTTGGAATGTTCTAAGATGTCTCTTAGAACCTTCTTGTCCCCCTTTTGGACACAAAGAAAACTAGTCACTGGGCTGGAATTTGACCCCGTGGCCTCTCGCTCCAGAGACTAACTCTGGAACTTCTAAGCCACAAAGAGTTGTCCGAGGTAGTGTTTGCTGGCTATACTATCCAGTTTAGACCAAGGGGACTTGCTCCAAAGGAGCAGTGCATGCCTCGTCTATATAGACCAGACTTAGGAGACTTACTCCAAGGGAGCAATGCATGCCTAGTCCGTCATGTGCCTGTCCAAATATCAGCTTTGGACAAGGAACATATCAGTTCAACAACTTTGAGGTAAGTAGGAGGTAGTTTTGTGGTTTTCAATGTCCTACAACTTGAGCCACTCCATATTTGCCTTGTTCTTTCCTCTATTGTCTTTCCGGAATACCTTCACCTTCTTTCTACTTTGTCCCTCAACCATAGCAATAAAAGCTTGCAGATTCTCCTTCACCTCACTTATGTTAGAGAGTTTATCCAAGCTTTTCGACTGTTGGCGTCGATGCATATGAGGAAATATCTACTGCCTCTATTTGATGGTATGTAAAAGGGACGACCCATGTCAGAGTAGATGAGTTCAAGGGATGCCATTGCGCTTGAAGACATGGTTCACACATCATCTCAACTCCCTCTGCCTCATCACTTAGGCCCATCCCACGTACTAGCTCCTGCTTTTCCATAAACTTAAATGTATAATGAGCCATACGTCCGAAACGCCTGTGCCACAGGTTCTAAGAGGATGTGCACAGGGTAGAATGAACAGCCCCGATGATTGCATTTTCTTGTCGTTTTAATGCCAAGTCATTTGCTACCAATAGTCATGTTGCTCCAATATTTTCTTTTACATCAGAATCTACATTTGTGCTCTCCTCATCATCACTCTCGGCTGAAGATTGAGCCTTTGTCGTTGTCATTTTGGTCTACAAGATGTAGAGTCCATCTATGCAAGGAACCTATGCAATCTTCTTGGTAGTGTAGGAGATGTTGATGTCCTTTGTAAGAACTATGATCACTTTGTTCTCTATAAAGACCATTGTCATGCCATGGTTAGTTATCTTAGAGACGATTAATAGGTTGGTTATGAAGGAGGACAAGTAGACCATCCCCTCTAGCTTGAGGTTGGAATCTCCACTGTTGATATCCTCTTCCTTTGGTACTGGGAACGTTTCCTCAAAACATTCTAGCAAATCTATATCATCCATGATCATCTCAAACTGTCACTTCCAGAGTGTTGGATTTGGAGGAGAGAGGGAGCCTTGGAGCAGCGAGCATGTGGGACTGAAAGGGCATCAGTTGTGCTGAAGAATGGTTATTGAATCACTCAAAATGATGGAGTACATATAGAGCTAGAGATTTGGGTAAGTCAGCCCTATCACAAGCCACACCACTTAGCCATGGAGGCTAAGGCTAGAGTCCACAATCTCACACAAGGGAGGAAATCAGCCTAAGAATCAGGCTGACCAGTCACACACAACCTAGAGAGCTAGAGAATGCTCTCATGGCACAATCCTAGTGGTCACATCACCCACAAACCGATGGAGAATCGCCATGTGTCCATGGCTAGCACACAAGGATCTCACCTCACCTATAAAGTAAGGAGAGGTACCTTTATCCTAGTCAGCACACTCTGACAAGGCAATCCTAAGACCAAGGACGTTTTTGGATACTTCTCCCATCAGGTCTTGACCCTGGCCCTCTTGCCTTTTTCTTTTCTCAGGCTAAGGCATGGAGCCATCACCCATGGCCACCCACACATCAACAGTCCATGACCCCGGAAACTTAAAAACTTCATCTCCCAATCTGACCGTTGGATCGGCCTGAAACTTGGACCGTAGATACTTTGCCACCTCTTCTTTCCAATAGAGAAGTCGGATTGACGATCGGAGCAGGCATGTGGTAGTTTCCGGGACTTTGCTCCTGTGGACCTAAAACTCAGACAATCGGCTCCTTTCCCAACAATCTCCCACTTTGCCGCAGTCAGAGTGGGCTGAGTCCACATGCCTTCATGCAGAAGACTTGCTTCTCACGGGTCACTGGCTTGGTGTAAAAATCATCCACCTGCTTGTTGGTTGGAGTAAACTCCAGCTTAATATCACCCTCCTACACCATGTGCCTAATGAAGTGATATGCGATGTCAATGTGCTTGGTGCGTGCATGGTGCTCAAGATTCCTAGCGAGTGCAATTGCGCTCTGGTTGTCGACGCGCACAGGAACTGGAACTGCTGCACTCCCATTCATTTGCGCCATGAGACGCTGCAGCCAAAATGCTTCCTTCGCTCCAAAACTGAGAGATACATACTCAGCTTCCATGCTTGAGGTGGCCACGACCACCTGCCGCTTGCTGCACCAGCTGATGGCCCCACCATTCATGAGGAGAACATGTCTGGAGATGGACTTGCGGTCCTCAGGGTTTGAAGCCCAATCTGTGTCTGTGTAGCCGATGATGTTGTTGTCATTGTCATTGTAGGTGATGCCGATGTTGATGGTTCCAGCAAGGTAGCGGAAGATCCGCTTCACTGCCTTCTCATGCTCAGGTCCAGGGTTCGCCATGTGTTGGCTCACAACGCTCACAGCCTCTACGAGGTCCGGCCTGGTTGCCACCATCAGGTACATGAGGCTGCCGACGGCGCTCTGGTACTTCTGCCGCTCAACTACATCTGCTTCTCCATTGAAGTTCACGAGGTACTACCGTGTCTCCAGCGGCGTTCCGATGGGTTTAGCCTCTGTCATGCCGAACCACTGCAAGACATCCTTGATGTGGCGGCTCTGTCGTAGCGAGAGAGAGCGTGATTTGTGGTCATGCGTAATCTGGATACCGAGGAAGTATGATGCCTCCCCGAGATCAGACATCTGGAAGCGCTCTTGCATGGCCTCCTTGAACTCCTGCAGTGCAGACACGTTGTTGGAAAGGAGGAGCATGTCATCAACATAGACAATGATGATGAGGATCTCATGCTCATGCTGCCAGCGATACATGCTGTAGTCACACTCACTGCGCTCAAACTGCATGCACTGCAGCGCCGCATCCAACTTCTGGTTCCAAGCACGCGACGCTTGCTTGAGGCCGTACAGCGACTTTTTTAGCTTGCAAACCAGGTGCTCATGGCCATCAATGACGAATCCCTTTAGCTACTCCATGTAGATCTCCTCCTCCAAATCACCGTTCAAGAATGCCGTCTTGATATCCATGTGGTGAATCTCGAAGTCCTCAGCTGCTGCATAAGAAAAGAGCGTACACACAGAGGCAACCTTTACAACAGGAGCAAAGGTTTCCGTGTAGTCGATGCCTTCCTGCTGTGAGTAGCCCTTGGCGACTAGCCTCACCTTGTATTTTTCCAGGTTGCCATCTGCTCCCCGCTTCTTCTTGAACACCAACTTGCACTTGATCACCTTGCGTCCAGGTGGACGCTCAGTCAGCTCCCACTTGCCGTTGTCCAGTTGTGACTGTATCTCTTGTTCCACGGCTTGCGCCCAATCTACTACATTCGGCGCAGCCATGGCCTCCTTGTATGACGCTGCCTCATCTGAATTTGCTACAACTGCGACGTTCATCTGCTCTTGTTTCTGTAGCATCCAGAAATGGCCGCGCTCACCAGGCTTGTAGCGCACCCTAAGAGGATACCTGCGACCTGGTGCTGGAGCATTAGCGGGCGGCTGGCACGGTGCTACTGGCATAACTGTTTCTGCTGGTAGTGCGGCATCTTCTTCCTCTGCTTCTGCCGATGAGGCCGCTGTATCTGCTGCATCAGACATGGGAGAATAGACTGGTTCTCCCACTGTCACAGTGGAGGAAGGATCAGGAGAGGCTGGGTCAGGAAGGATATCTGCTCCCACTGCCTCGTGAGCTGCTGGTTCTTCTCTCTCTTTACAGACAATGTTGGTGCCAATGACGTTGCTCTCGTTGAAGACGACATCCCTGGAGATGATGACGTGGCTTGTATCCCTCTCGTATAGGCGATAGGCCTTGTTTGCCACGTCATAGCCAATCATCAGCATCTGCACGCTCTTCGCGTCCCACTTCTGCCGCTTCTCCTTTGGCACGTGCATGTGTGCCAAGCTCCCAAACGCGCGAAGATGACCCACGCTCGGTTTCTTGCCGAACCACGCCTCGTACGCTGTCATCTGCTCCAATGCCTTAGTTGGACTGCGGTTCTTGATGTACACCGCAGTGCTCACGGCTTCGGCCCAGAAGTCATAGGTCAGCCGAGCCGCGTGAAACATGGAGCGCGCCGACTCAACAATAGTGCGATTGGCGTGTTCTGCTACACCGTTCTGCTGCGGCGGGTATGGCACAGTGCGCTGCGCCTTGATGCCAGCTGCTCCGAGGTTGTCCTGGAACTCCTTGCTCAAGTACTCTCCACCGCGGTCCCTGCGTAGTACCTTGATCTTGTTACTAGTCTGGTTCTCCACCATTGCCTTGAACTCCTTGAGCCTGTCAAAGCACTGGTCCTTGGAAGCAAGGAAGTACACAGCAGTGTAACGGCTGAAATCATCAATGGAGGTCAGAAAATACCTAGAGCCTCCAAAGCTTTGGGTCTGCATCGGGCCACACAAGTCTGTGTGGACCAGCTCCAGCACCTCCTTTGCACGCTCCCCTGCTCCAGAGAACGCCTCACGATGTTGCTTCCCTTTTAAACAACCGATGCACACCTGCTGCTCAAAGTTCGAGATGGTGGGCAAGTCACGCACCATCTGCTTTGCTTGAAGCTGCTGCAAGGCACGCATGCCGATGTGGCCATAGCGTGCATGCCAGATCTCCCCATCTGTTGCCTACACCACTGCTACAAGACTCTGCGTACGCGGGATCTTGGTCGCTCCCAGCAGGCGGTACATGTCGCCCTCCTTCACCGACCTCGCCAATTCCTCTCAAGTATCCTTGTTGAGGATGTAGCCATAGTCATCATCAAAGATGACGCGTAGACCTGTGTTGGTGAGAGAGGAGACTGAGAGGAGGTTGAATGCAGCATCAGGTACATACAGCACGCCATGGAACACTCCCACTTCAATGCCACGCGGGGTCTCCAACCACATCTCCACAATCCCAATCCCCTCAGCATACACCACCCGATCATCACCCATAGCGATAGGACGGGGAGGGATGGACAGCAACTGTGTAAACCACTCCTTGTGATGTGTCAGGCTCTTGGTACATCCTGAGTCCTTGTACCATGCGAGATCCACCTTCTCTACCTACGACATGTCAGACTTCGCCATGAAGAGACGGTCGTGCACCTCCTTGGCCACATTCATGTTGCCAAAGTGGCGCACACCAGCCTGGTTTTGCTGCTGCTACCGCTGCTGACATCGTTGTGACTTCTGCTCCTGCTGTTATGGAGACTGCTGCTTTTGCTAGTATTGCTCATGCTCCTTCTGGTCCCTCTTGAGCTTGAAATACTCCTTTTTGTAGAGTCCCTCTTTCTGGCAGTAGTGGCATTTGCCTTTCTTTTTGCCTCTCTGCTGCCCATACTGCTGCTGGTTGCGTGAGCTCGTGGCTTAAAAAGCTGCTTCACTACTACCGCCGCCATTACGCTTTGCTGTGTTGCGACGCAATTCCACCTGCACCAGGTGTGTGCAGATGAAGTCGAGGTCGAGAGTGGGCTGGCACTCCAGCGTCTCTCGTACCGTGTCGTAGCTGGTTGGGAGTCCCCTCAGCAAGAGGAGTATGAAGCACGTCTCTTCCAAAGGGTTGCCAGCCGCTCTCAGCTGCTTCGCCAACTCCTTTGCCCTGTCCAGGTACGCCTCCATCCCTTCACCACCCTCCATTTTAAGCGCCATCATCTTCTCCTCCAAAAGCATAAGGGATGCAGGTTGGAGATGGTATTAACAAGCAACCTGTAGGCCTGCCTGTCCTTCTTCCTCCACTCCTCATATGTCGCTGGTGCAGCTGCAGATGAACCTGCATCGGCTACACCCTTCTACGGCGTGACCCTCGCCACCACCTGTGCTACAGTGATACTTTTAGCCTGTGGAGGCGGAGCGCAATCGTCGCCGCTCACCACCTCCAACAAGCCCCTCTCCTCCAAAAGGAGGCGGATACGGATCTTCCAAAACGTGAAGTTGGCACGTCCCTCCAGCCTCTCCAAGGGCTGGGCTGCAGTGACCACGCCTGCTGCTGCCATTTTGAGCTTTGGTGATGCTCAACGCTGCCCTTGAATGGCGACGCTACCCCTGCTTCTGCTGCTGCTTCTGCCAGGAATCTGTCTGACATAAAATGGACTCTAGATGCCAGCAGACTGGGAATTTGAAAAAACTGAGCCCACCACTGGAAACTTCAGCTGAAAAAATTTCAGATCGATCCATAAAACAGGGTCATCAACAGTGGATTTTGAAAGATATGCTCTCTTGAAAACAGGGTATGCTTCTGCTCCTACTCCAACTCAGACCAGCCAGCTTGTAAATGGCGTTTCTCCCAAACGAATCTATGGAATACAAATATTTTTCCACCGATGGAAATTTAAGGAAAAATACTAGAATTTGCATGTGCCAATTTTTAAATTTGACAAAGAAAAGAGAGAGTTATGGTCATCACAAGGCGACGGTCTTACTCATAGAGAAGAGTGTAGCCCTGGTCGACCTCGTTTTGAGCAAAACTCTCAATCCAACCGTTGGATCTTTGCAATCTTGGGCTCGTTGGAAAGCTTGTCTCACGAACGTGAAGATACAGTGGTCGTCAAATGTGGTCAAGTTTTGACCCTAACCCTTCACTTTCAAAGTGACGGCCTGTGCTGGTTGAAACTGGCAAAACTTGGATCTGATACCAAATGTTGGATCTGGAGGAGAGAGGGAGCCTTGGAGCAGCGAGCATGTGGGACTGAAAGGGCATCCGTTGTGGTGAAGAATGGTTGTTCAATTACTCAAAATGATGGAGTACATATACAGCTAGAGCTTGGGCAAGTCAGCCCTGTCACGAACCACACCACTTAGCCATGGAGGCTAAGGCTCACACACTAGAGTCCACAATCTCACACAAGGGAGGAAATCAGCCTAACAATCAGGCTGACTAGTCACATACGACCTAGAGAGCTAGAGAATGCTCTCATGGCACACTCCTACTGGTCACATCACCCACAAACCCATGGAGAATCGCCATGTGTCCATGGCTAGCAGACAAGGATCTCACCTCACCTAAAAAGGAAGGAGAGGTACCTTTATCCTAGTCAGCACACTCTGATAAGGTAATCCTAAGACCAAGGACCTTTTTGGATATTTCTCCCATCAGGTCTTGACCCTGGACCTCTTGCCTTTTTCTTTTCTCAGGCTAAGGCATGGAGCCATCACCCATGGCCACCCAGACATCAGCGGTCCATGACCGCGGAAACCTCGAAAATTCATATCTCCCAATCTGACTTTTGGATCGGCCTGAAACTTGGACCGTAGATAATTTGCCACCTGATCTTTCCAATGGTGAAGTCAGATTGACGATTGGAGCAGGAATCTGGTAGCTTCCTGGAACTTGCTCCTGTGCACCTGAAACTGAGCCGGATGGCTCCTTTCCCAACAGAGAATCGCCATGTGTCCATGACTGGGACACAAGGATCTCACCTCTTCTACAATGTAAGGAGAGATACTTTTATCCTAGTCAGCAAACTCTAACAAGGACCTTTTCGGATCTTTCTTCCATCAGGTCTTGACCATGGACCTCCTGCCTTTTTCTTTTCTCAGGCTAAGGCATGCAGGCGTCACCCATGGTCACCCAGACATCGGCGGTCCATGACCCCGGATACTTAAAAACGTCATATCTCCCAATCCGACCATTGGATTGGGCTGAAACCTGGACCATAGAAACATTGCAACCTGATCCTTTTTATGGTGAAATCAGATTGACGATCGGAGCAGGCAACTGGTAGTTTCCTGGAACTTACTCCTGTGGATCTGAAACTGAGCCGGATGACCCTATGTCCAAGAACATGGCCAATCTAGGATGACTATACTAGCAGGCAGTCAAGCAAATCGTTCACTACCTACAAGCGATGTAGCATATGTACTTGAGATTGGACGGTAAGGGGTGGGTGGACCCCGTGCGTCTATTCTACAATACGGATGTAGACTATGCTTGGAATATGGACAAGCGGAAGTATACATGTGGCTACGTGTTCTTCCTCGTTGGTGTGGTGGTGTTGTGATGTAACAAGAAGCAGGATTGTATCTCCACCTCCACATTAGAAGGTTTGTACATCATACTTGTCGAGGTAGTCAAAGAGGTGGTGTGCTCTGAAGGTTGTAGGAGGAGTGGGACGTACCACTGTAGGAGTCTACGGTGGTATAAGAGGAAAATACCTGCTCCATGTTGCTGATAAATAACCTGACACAACACAAAAGGATGATACACATTGACGTGTGATATCACTACATACAAGACATGGTGAAAAAAGGGCAGATGGTACTCCAATGCTACAACACTTCAGTATACACTATATGCTTGTAGATTTCTTGATTAAATCGCAACCCCTGGACCGGTACATGATAAGCCTAGCCGGGCTTTGGATAACCTGTTACGATGGGCCGGAGGACCCAAGAGAAGATGAGTGAGAGCAAGCCGGAGCAGCGAGCATGATAGGTACAAGGGAGAGAATGTTCAAAACTTGTCCCTCTACATGCCCAAGTGTGGCCATACCAAGTAACAAAAGTACCATCTGGAGATTTTGCTCCAAAAGATTTGCCAAGGCATCCGGTGGATAATCTATTAGATCCTGTAGTTTGTTACTGAGAGACTCAATCAAATTCATGTCTCGGTATCCGAAACTCTATAGTACATTTTGTTACTCAAGGACTTGGTCAAAATCTCGACTATACGTCCGCGGACAGGTTTCAAACCTTGTCATATCCAATCTCCAACCTTGACCAAAAACTAGGAGAGATATGTAAAAATGTATAGGAAATCCATACACAATGTACAATGGGATCTGCACCTCATAATAGGTACTTCGTACGTGAAAGAAGACACTACTACATGTGTATGTCATGGAGGCATAAGGTGTTTCCGTGATGGATGAAACCTGTGCCTTGGCAAGTATAACGTGTACTATCCTCGGCTGAATTGCACACAATTTGGTATGTTGGAAAGATCATGACTAATTCTAATAATTTCCATGTTAAAAAAATAATGCAAAATTACATTATTCCCTTCCTAAAATTGACAGTCTCTAAATTCCTGTTCACAAAGCATGAGGCGACCAAAAAGCTCACGATGTCTAAGATTCGTCCAAAGCAGAGGACATGAACAAATAAAGATGATGAGATGAATTTGAGGACTGTATTCCACGATTCTTTGATATTAATGTTGGACATAGGGCCATCCGCCTCAGTTTCAGGTCCATAGGAGCATGTTCCAAGAAACTACCAGATGCTTGCTGCGATCGTCGATTCAACTTCGTCATTGGAAAGTCAGGTTAGATCCTTGTGTGCTAGCCATAGACATATGGCGATTCTGTATGGGATTGTGGATTATGTGACTACTAGGAATGAGCCATGAGAGTATTCTCTAGCTCTTTAGGTCGTGTGTGACAAGTCAGCCTGATTGCTAGGCTCATTTCCTCTCTTTTGTGAGATTGTGGACTCTAGTGTGAGAGCCATAGCCTCCATGACTAAGTGGTGTGGCTTGTGAGAGGGCTGACTTGCCCAAGCTCTAGCTCTATATGTACTCCATTATTTTGAGTGATTCAACAACCATTATTCAGCACAACGGATGTACTTTCAGTCCCACATGCTTGCTGCTCCAAGGCTCCCTCTCTCCTCTAGATCCAACAACTTGGACCGTAGACAAATTGCCACCTGATCTTTCCAATGGTGAATTCGGATCGACAATTGGAGTAGGCATCTGGTAGTTTCCTAGAACTTGATTTTGTGGATCTGAAACTGAGCCGGATGGCCCTATGTGCAATAATCTCCCACTTTGCCACAGTCAGAGTGGGCTGAGTCCACAAACCTTCGTGTAGAACTGCTGCTTCTCACGAGTCATTGGCTTGCTGTAAAAATTAGCGACCTGCTTGCTGGTTTGAGTGAACTCCAGCTTGATAGCACCCTCTTGTACTATGTGCCTGATGAAGTGGTAGGCGATGTCGATGTGTTTAGTACGAGCATGGTACTCGGGGTTCTTGGCGAGTGCGATTGTACTCTGGTTGTCGACACGCTTGGGAACTGGAACTAATGCACTCCCATTCATCTCCTCCATGAGACGTTGAAACCAAATTGCTTCCTTATGTACTGTCGGCAGACTCATGTACCTGATGGTGGCAACCAGGCCGGACCTCGCACAGGCTGTGAGTGCTGTGAGCGAGCACATGTTGAACCCCGGACCGGAGCACCAGACGGTAGTGAAGCGGATCTTCTGCTACCTTGCTGGAACCATCAACATCGGCATCACCTACAACGGCAACGACAACTGCATCATTGGCCACACAGATGCAGATTGGGCTTCAAACTCTGAGGATCGCAAGTCCATCTCTGAATATGTATTCCTCATTAATGGCGGGGCCATCAGCTTGTGCAGCAAGCAGCAGGTGGTTGTGGCCACATCAAACACAGAAGCTGAGTACGTCTCTCTCAGTTTTTGAGCCAAGGAAGCAGTTTGGCTTCAACGTCTCATGCCGAAGATGAGTGGGAGTGCAGTAGTTCTAGTTCCTGTACGCGTCGACAAACAGAGCAGAATCGCACTCGCCAAGAATCCTGAGCACCATGCACGCACCAAGCACATTGACATTGTATATCAGTTCATCAGGCACATGGTGCAAGAGGGTGCTATCAAGCTAGAAGTCACTCCAACCAGCAAGCACATCGCTGTGATTTCTTTACCAAGCCAGTGACTCTTGAGAAACAGCAATTCTGCATGAAGGCATATGGACTCAGCCCACTCTGACTACGGCAAACTGGGAGATTGTTGGGAAAGGAGCCATCCAGCTTAGTTTCAGGTCCACAAGAGCAAGTTCTAGGAAACTACCAGATGCCTTCTCTGATCGTCGATCTAACTTCTTTACTAGAAAGTTTAGGTATCAAATTGTCTACGGTCTAAGTTTCAGGCCGATCCAACATTCGGATTAAGAGATGATTTTTTGAAGTTTCTGGGGTCATGGACCGCCGGTGTCTGGGTGACCATGGGCGATGGCTCCATGCCTTAGCCTCAGAAAAGAAAAAGGCAAGAGGTCCAGGGTCAAGACTTGATGGGAGAAATATAAAAAAAGGTCCTAGATTCTTGGATTGCCATGTATCTCTCCTCACTTTTTAGGTGAGGTGCGATCCTTGTGTACTAGCCAACGACACATGGCGATTCTTTATGGGATTGTGGGTTATGTGACCACTAGGATTGTGCCATGAGAGCATTTTCTAGCTCTCTAGGTCGTGTGTGAGTAGTCATCCTGATTGCTAGGCATATTATCTTTCTTATTGTTGGATCTGGAGGAGACTCGGGACCAACATCATCTGCGAAGAGGCAATAGAACCAGCAGCTGATGAAGCAGTGGGAGCAAACACTCTCCCTGACCCCGTCTCTCGTGACCCTTCCTCTATTGTGATAATGGGAGAACCACTATACTCTCCCATGTTTGATATAGTAGATACATAGGTTTCATCGGCAGAAGCAGAGGAAGGAGATGCAGGACCACGAGCAGCAGCAGTTGTGCCAGTAGCACCATGCCAGCTGCTCGCTAAGGCTCCTGTTCCAGGTCGTAGGTACCCTCTCAGGATGCGCAACAGGCCTAGTGAGCGTGGCCATTTTTTGATGCTGAAGAAACCAGAACAAATGAACGTCGCAGTTACAGCAGATTCAAATGAGCCAACATCATACAAGTTGGCCATGGCTACTCCAGATGCAGCAGATTGAATGCAAGTTGTGTAGTAGGAGATACAGTCGCAGTTTGACAATGACATGTGGGAGCTGACTGAGCGTCCACCTGGACGCAAGATGATCAAGTGCAAGTGGGTATTGAAGAAGAAGCAGGAAGCAGATGGCAACCTGGAAAAGTACAAGGCGAGGTTGGTTGCCAAGGGCTACTTGCAACAAGAGGGCATTGGCTACATGGAAACTTTTGTCCCTATTGCAAAGTCTGCCTCTGTACGTACGCTCCTCTTGAATGCAAAAGTTGAGGAATTCGAAGTTTACCACATGGATGTCAAGACGACATTCTTCAATGATGACTTGGAGGAGAAGATCTACATGGAGCTGTCGGAGGGGTTCGTCATGGATGGCCAAGAATACCTGGTGTGCAAGTTGCAGAAGTCACTGTACAGCCTCAAGCAAGCGTCGCGTGCTTGGAACCAGAAGTTGGATGCGGCGTTGCAATGCATGGGGTTCGATCGCAGTGAGTGTGACTATAGTCTCTATCGCTGGCAGCATGGGCATGAGATCCTCATGATCATTATCTACGTGGATGACATACTCCTCCTTTCCAACAACATGTCTACACTGTAGGAGTTCAAGGAGGCCATGAAGGAGCGCTTCTAGATGTCTGATCTCAGAGAGGCATCATACTTCCTCGGCATCTTCATCACACGTGACCGCAAATCACGCTCTCTCTTGCTACAGCAGAGTGGCTACATCAAGGACACCTTGCTGCGGTTTGGCATGGTAGAGGCCAAACCAATCGACACGCCGTTGGAGACACAGCAATATCTCGTGAGCTTCGGTGGAGAACCAGATGCAGCTGAGCGGCAGAAGTACCAGAGTGCCGTTGGCGGTCTCATGTACTTGATGGTGGCAACCAGGCAAGACTTCGAACAGGCTGTGAGTGCTGTGAGCCAACACATGGCTAATCCTATACTTGAGTACCAGAAGGTAGTGAAGCGGATCTTCCACTACCTTGCCGGAATCATCAACATCGGGATCACCTACAACCGCAACAACAACAGCATCATCGGCTACACAGATGCAGATTGGGCTTCAAACCCTGAGGACCGCAAGTCCATCTCTGAGCATGTGTTACTTATGAATGGTGGAGCCATCAGCTGGTGTAGCCAGCGGCAAGTGGTCGTGGCCATCTCAAGCACAGAAGCAGAATACGTCTCTCTCACCTTTGGAGCCAAGGAAGTAGTTTGGCTTCAGCGTCTCATGGCGGAAATGAGTGGGAGTGCAGCTGTTCTAGTTCCCATGCACGTCGACAACTAAAGCGCAATCGCACTCACCAAGAACCCCAAGTACCATGCTCACACCAAACAGATCGACACCGCCTACCACTTAATCAGGCACATGGTATAAGAGGATGCTATCAAGCTGGAGTTCACTCCAACTAGCAAGCAGGTCGCTGATTTCTGCACCAAGCCAGTGACTCGTGAAAAGCAGCACTTCCGCATGAAGGCATGTGGACTCATTCCCTCTAACTATGGCAAAGTGGGAGATTATTGGACATAGGACCATCCGGCTCAGTTCCAGGTCCAGAGGAGCAGGTACCACATGCATGCTCTGATCGTAAATCCGACTTCGGCATGCGGTTGCGGGTTATGTGACCACTACGAGTGAGCTATGAGAGCATTCTCTAGCTCTCTAGGTTGTGTGTGACTAGTCAGCCTAATTGCTAGGCTGATTTCTTCTCTTGTGTGAGATTGTGGACTCCAGTGTGTGAGCCTTAGCCTCTATGGCTAAGTGGTGTGACTTGTGAGAGGGCTGACTTGCCCAAGCTCTAGCTCTATATGTACCCCAGCATTTTGAGTGATTCAATAACCATTCTTCAGCACAACTGATGCCCTTTCAGTCCCACATGCTCACTGCTCCAAGGCTCCCTCTCTCCTCCAGATCCAACATTTGGTATCAGGGCCAATATCTGTCAGTTTCATCTAGCACAGGCCGTCACTTTGAAAGTGACTGGTTAGGATCAAACCTTGACCAAATTTGATCCAGTCTCCCCTAATCCTTCCTCTACTATGACAGTGGGAGAATCACCCTACTCCCCCATGTCAGATGCAGCAGATATAGTAGCCTTATCAATTGAAGCAGAAGAGGGAGATGCAGTACCACTAGCAGCGGCAGTTGTGCTAGCAACACCACGCCAGCCGACCGCTAATGCTCCAGCACCAGGTCGCAGGTACCCTCTGAGGGTGCGCTACAAGCCTGGTGAGCGCGGCCATTTCTAGATATTGCAGAAACTAGAACAGATGAACGTCACAGTTGTAGCAGATTCAGATGAGCTATTGTCATACAAGGAGGCCATGGCTGCACCAGATGCAGCAGATTGCGTGCAAGCTGTGTAGTAGGAGATACAGTCGTAGCTGGACAACGGTACATGGGAGCTGACTGAGTGTCCACCTAGATGCAAGGTGATCAAGTGTAAGTGGGTGTTCAAGAAGCAGCGGGGAGCAGATGGCAACCTGGAAAAGTATAAGGCAAGGCTGGTCTCCAAGGGCTACTTATAGCAAAAGCACATTGACTACACAGGAACCTTTGCCCTTGTTGCAAAGTTTGCCTCTGTGCGTACGCTCCTCTCGTAAACTGTAGCTGAGGACTTTGCGATCCACCACATGGATGTCAAGGCGGCATTCTTGGATGGTGACTTGGAGGAGGAAATCTACATGGAGCAACCGGAGGGGTTCGTCATGGATGGCCAGGAGCACCTGGTTTGCAAGCTGCAGAAGTCGTTGTATGGCCTCAAGCAAGCGTCGTGTGCTTGGAACCAAAACTTGGATGCAGCGCTGTAGTGCATGTGGTTTGAGCGTAGCGAGTGTGACTAGAGCGTGTATCGCTGGCAGCATGAGTATGAGATCCTCATCATCATTGTCTATGTGGTTGACATGCTCCTCCTTTCCAACAGCATGTCTGTACTACAGGAGTTCAAGGAGGCCATGTAGGAGCGCTTCTAGATGTTTGATCTCGGGGAGGCATCATACTTCCTTGGCATGCGAATCACGCGTGACCGCAAGTCACGCTCTCTCTCACTGCAGCAGAGTCGCTATATCAAGGACATCCTGCAGCGGTTCGACATGGCACAGGCCAAACCCATCGGCACACCGGTAGAGACACGACAGTATCTCGTGAGCTTCAATGGAGAAGCAGATGTAGGTGACCGGTAGAAGTACCAGAGTGCCGTCGGAAGTCTCATGTACCTGATGGTGGCAACCAGGCCGGACCTCGCACAGGCTGTGAGCACTGTGAGCCAACATATGGCTAATTCTGGACCTGAGCACCAGAACGCAGTGAAGCGGATCTTCCGCTACCTTGCTGGAACCATCAACATTGGCATCACCTATCACGGCAACAACAACGACATCATCGGCTACACAGACGCAGATTGGCCGCAAGTCCATCTCCGGACATGTGTTCCTCATGAATGGCGGGGCCATCAGCTCGTGTAGCAAGCGGCAGGTGGTTGTGGCCACCTCAAGCACGGAAGATGAGTACGTCTCTCTCAGCTTTGGAGCCAAGGAAGCAGTTTGGCTTCAGCGTCTCATGGCAGAGATGAGTGGGAGTACAGCAGTTTCTATTCCTGTGCGCGTCGACAACCAGATCGCAATCCCACTCGCCAAGAATCGTGAGCACCATACACACACCAAGTACATTGATATCGCATATCACTTCATCAGGCACATGGTGCAAGAGGGTGCTATCAAGGTGGAATTTACTCCAACGAGCAAGCAGGTCGCTGATTTCTGTACCAAGCCAGTGACTCGTGAGAAGCAGCAGTTCCGCATGAAGGCATGTGGACTCAGCCCACTCTGACTATGGAAAAGTGGGAGATTGTTGGGAAAGGAGCCATCCGGCTCACTTTCAGGTCCACAAGAGCAAGTTCCAAGAAAGTACCAGATGCCTGTCCCTATCGTCGATCTAACTTCTTCATTGGGAAGATCTGGTGGCAACTTGTCTACGGTCCAAGTTTCGAGCCGATCCAACGGTCGGATTGGGAGATATGCATTTTCAAAGTTTCCGGGGTCATGGACCGCCAATATCTGGGTGACCATGGGTGACGGCTCCATGCCTTAGCCTGAGAAAAGAAAAAGGCAAGAGGTCCAGGGTCAAGACTTGATGGGAGAAACATCCACAAAGGTCCTAAATTTTTCCATTGCCTTGTCAGAGTGTGCTGACTAGGAAAAAGGTATCTCTCCTTACTTTTTAGGTGAGGTAAGATCCTTGTTTGCTAGCCATGGACACATGGCGATTTTCTATGGGATTGTGGGTTATGTGACCACTAGGAGTGTACCATGAGAGCACTTTCTAGCTCTCTAGGTCGTGTGTGAGTGGTCAGCCTCATTGTTGGATCTGGAGGAGAGAGGGAGCTTTGGAGCAGCGAGCATGTGGGACTGAAAGGGCATCAGTTGTGCTGAAGAATGGCTATTGAATCACTCAAAATGATGGAGTAAATATAGAGCTAGAGCTTGGGCAAGTCAGTCCTCTCACAAGCCACACCACTTAGCCATGGAGGCTAAGGCTCACACACTAGAGTCCACAATCTCACACAAGGGAGGAAATCAGCCTAACAATCAGGCTTACCAGTCACACACGACCTAGAGAGCTAGAGAATGCTCTCATGGCACACTCCTAATGGTCACATCACCCACAAACCCNCAAATGTTGGAACTGGAGGAGAGAGGGAGCTTTGGAGCAGCGAGCATGTGGGACTGAAAGGGCATCAGTTGTGCTGAAGAATGGCTATTGAATCACTCAAAATGATGGAGTAAATATAGAGCTAGAGCTTGGGCAAGTCAGTCCTCTCACAAGCCACACCACTTAGCCATGGAGGCTAAGGCTCACACACTAGAGTCCACAATCTCACACAAGGGAGGAAATCAGCCTAACAATCAGGCTTACCAGTCACACACGACCTAGAGAGCTAGAGAATGCTCTCATGGCACACTCCTAATGGTCACATCACCCACAAACCCATGGAGAATGGCCATGTGTCCATGGCCAGCACACAAGGATCTCACCTCACCTAAAAAGTAAGGAGAGGTACCTTTATCCTAGTCAGTACACTCTGACAAGGCAATCCTAAGACCAAGGACCTTTTTGGATATTTCTCCAATCAGGTCTTGACCCTGGACCTCTTGTCTTTTTCTTTTCTCAGGCTAAGGCATGGAGCCATCACCCATGGCCACCCAGACATCAGCGGTCCATGACCCCGGAAACTTCGAAAATTCATATCTCCCAATGTGACCGTTGGATCGGCCTGAAACTTGGACCGTAGATAATTTGCCACCTGATCTTTCCAATGGTGAAGTCGGATTGACGATCGGAGCAGGCATCTTGTAGTTTCCTGGAACTTGCTCCTATGGACCTTAAGCTGAGCCGGATGGCTCCTTTCCCAACACTCATTGCTAGGCTGATTTCCTCTCTTGTGTGAGATTATGCACTCTAGTGTGTGAGCCTTAGCCTCCATGGCTAAGTGATGTGGCTTGTGAGAGGGCTGACATACCGAAGCTCTAGCTCTATATGTACCCTATCATTTTGAGTGATTCAATAACCATTCTTCAACACAACGGATGCCCTTTCAGTCCCACATGCTCGCTGCTCCAAGGCTCCCTCTCTCCTCTAGATCCAACACATTCACCATCCTGTTTTTTTAATACCTCATCTTCTCCTCCAAAAGCATGAGGAATGGAGGATCCTTTCTCTCATACTTCTTGCACAATACATCTCCTCCCTCCTTTGTGGTAGTCTTATTGCTCACGTCTGGAAGATACGGGTAAGAGATGGTATTGACAAGCAATCTATAGGTTTGCCTATTCTTCTTTTTCTACTCCTCATTTGTTGCTGCTGTAGTTGTAGATGAGCTTGCATCTGCTGCGTATTTTTTCTGTTTCTTTCCCGTCCCCATTTGCAATGCGGTGATGTCCGTTGCTTACGGATTTGGAGCTGTCTCATTGCCGCTCACCACCTCCTACAAACCCCTCTCCTCCAAGAGGAGACACGTACGGATCTTCTTAAACGTGAAGTTGGCGTATCCCTCGAGTTTCTCTAAGGACTCACCTACTTTCACCATATTTTCCATGTCATTATTAGCCTTGGTGATGCTCAACACTGTCCTTGAGGGGCAGCACTACTCCTGCTTCTGTTGCTACTTCTGCTAGAAATATCTGACAAAAAATCGAAGATAGAGGTCAGCAGACTGGGAATTTTGTAGTACACTACTTGAAAATCCAGCTCATAATTTTTCAGGTGGCCACATGAAACAGGGTCATCAACAAGGGATTTTGAAATAGATGCCCTTTTTAAACAGGCTATGTTGCTGCTCCTACTTCAGCTTTGACCTGCCAATTTGTAACCAACATTTCTCTCAAACATACCAATGAAATGCAAATATTTTTACACCAATAGAAAGCTTAAGAAAACAAATTTGATTCACATGTGCTTCTTTTTAAATCTAGGCAAGAAGCGACTGAGTTATGGTCATTACAAGGTGATAGTCTTACTTAGAAAGAAGCGAGTAGTACTTGCCTACCTTGCTTTGAGTATAACTCTACATCCAATTGTAGGATCTTTACGATCTTCGACTCATCGCAAACCTTGTCTTGTAAAATTTAGCATCCACTGTTTGATCATCAACTTTAGTCAAGTCTTGACCCAAACCAGTCACTCTCAATATGACGGCTTGTACTTGCTGAAACAAGCAAAATGTAGCTCTAATACCAAGTGTTGGATATGGAGGAGAGAGGTGACCTTGGAGTAACATGTATGTGGGACTGAAAGGGCATCTGCTGTGCTGAGAATGGTGGTTGAATCACTCATAATGATGGAATACATATAGAGCTTGAGTTTGGGTAAGTCAGCCCTCTCATAAACCACACCACTTAGCCATGGAAGCTAAGACTCACATACTAGAGCCCATAGTCTCACACATGAGAGGAAATCGGCATAGTAATCAGGCTGACCCCTCACACACGACCTAGAAAGCTAGAAAATACTCTCATGGCACACTCCTAGTGCTGACATAACCCACAATCCCATGGAGAATCACCATGTGTGCATGGCTAGTACACAAGGATCTCATCTCACCTAAAAACTAAGGAGAGGTACCTTTTTCCTAGTTAGAACATTATGAAAAGGCAGTCCAAGATTCTAGGACCTTTTTGGATATTTATCCCATGAGGTCTTGATCGAGGAGCTCTTGCCTTTTTCTCTTCTCAGGCTAAGGCATGGAGCCATCACCAATAGTCACCCAGACAATGACAGTGAATGATCCCAAAAATTCCAAAAATTCATATCTCCCAATCCGACCGTTGGATCGGCCTAAACTTGGACCATAGATGTTTTACCACATGATCTTTCCAACATGAGAGTTGAATTGTCATTCGGAAAACACATCTGGTAGTATCCTAGAAGTTGCTCTTGGGGACCTGAAACTGAGTCGGATGGTCCATTTTCCAACGAGGACTTCCTGATGACTGATCTTGGAGTGGCATCATCTTTCTTTAGCATCTAGATCATACTTGATAGTAAATCATACTCTCTCTTACTTCAACATAGCCACTACATGAAGAACGTACTACAGCGATTTGGCATGATTGAAGTAAAACCCATCGAGATGCCACTCGAGACGTAATAGTACCTCGTGAGCTTCAGTGGGGAATCAAATATAGCTGAGCGGCAGAAGTAATTGAGCACCATTTGCAGTATTATATACCTGATGGTGGCAACCAGGTCGGATCTCACACAAGCTATGAGTGATGTGAGTCATCACATGGGGAATCTTTGACCTGAGCACCAGAAGGTGGTGATGTGGACCTTCTACTACCTTGTTCGAACCATCAACATTGGCATCACCTACAACAGTACCAACAATATCATTGGCTTCATAGACATAGAATAAGCTTCAGACCCGGAGGATCAAAAGACCATTATGGACATGTATTTCTCATGAATAGGGGTGTTTTCAGCAAGTACAGCAAGTGGCACTCTGACTACAAGAAATGAGAGAGTTAGAAAAGGAGCCATCTTGCTTACTTTCAGGCCACAAGCGAAAGTCCCAAGAAACTACTAGATATGTTCTCTGATCAATAATTTCACTTCATCATTCGAAAGATCATGTTGAAATTGTTGGAAAAGGAGCCCTGCGCGTCAGTTTCAGGTCCATAGGAGCAAGTTCCAAGAAACTACCAGATGCCTACTCTGATTGTCAATCCAACTTCACCATTGAAAAGATCAGGTGGCAAAATGACTACGGTCCAAGGTTCAGGCCAATCTAACGGTCGGATTGAGAGATATGAATTTTCACATTTTCCGGGGTCATCGCCCGCCGGTGTCTGGGTGATCATGGGCGATGGCTCCATGCCTTAGCCTGAGAAAAAAAAAAAGGCAAGAGGTCCAGGGTCAAGACCTGATGGGAGAAATATCACAAAATGTCCTAGATTCTTGGGTTGCATTGTCAGTGTGTGCTGACTATGAAAAAGGTATATCTCCTTACTTCTAAGGTGAGGTCAGATCCTTCTGTGCTAGCGATGGACACATGGCGATCACGATGGATAATTGTGGGTTATGTGACCACTAGGAGTGTGCCATGAAAGAATTTTCTAGCTCTAGGTGGTGTGTGAGTGGTCAGCCTGATTGCTCGGTTGATTTCCTCTCTTGTGTGAGTTTATGGACTCTAGTGTGTGAGCCTTAGCCTCCATGGCTAAGTGGTGTGGCTTGTGAGAGGGCTGACTTACCCAAGCTATAACTCTATATGTACTTCATCATTTTCAGTGATTCAATAACCATTCTTCAGCACAAGTGATGCCCTTTCAGTCCCGCATGCTTGCTACTCCAAGGCTCCCTCTCTCCTCCGGTTCCAACAGAAAATGCCTGCTGTCGAAGTTTCAGGCCAATCCAACAGTGGGATTGGGAGATATGAGTTGTCGGAAGTTTTGACATCATCAACTGCTTGTGTCTGGGTGACCATGGGCAATGGCTCCATGCCTTCACCTGAGAATAGAAGAAACCTGAGATCTAGGGTCAAGACCCGATGGGACAAGTATCCAAAAAGGTCCTAGATTATTGGTTTGCCTTGTAAGAGTGTACTAACGAGGAAAAAGGTACATCTCTTACTTTTTAAGTGAGGTGAGATCCTTGTGTGCTAGCCATGGACATATGGAAATTCTCCATGGAATTGTGGATTATGTGACCACTAAGAGTGTACCATGAGAGTATTTTCTAGCTCTTTAAATCGTCTGTGAGTGGTCAGCCTGATTACCAAGCTGATTTTCTCTCTTGTGTGAGATTATGGAATCTACTATATGAGCATTAGCCTCCATGGCTAAGTGTTGTGGCTTGTGAGAGGACTGACTTATCCAATTTCTAGCTCTATATATATATATATTCCATCATTTTGAGTGATGAAATAACCATCCTTTAGTACAATCTATGGTCTTTCAGTCCCTTATACTTGCTTCTCCAGAGTAACCTCCCTCTAGATCTAACAAGTTATGCCTGTTTTAGATAGCATAGACCATCCCCTTGACAATATCAAATCGTACTTAAACTTCTATTGAATTTGATGACTGAAAAAGTATCATCAATTTTTCAAGAAAATATTTCCAAGGAGCTGAAGATTGCAAAAATCTAACAGTCGGATTGTGAGTTATGCCCAAAACAAGGTCGGCCGGTACAACTTCCTCCTCTTGGACTAAGACAGTCGCCTTGTGCTCCCCATAATTCCCTTGTTTATTTGTCAAAATTTAAAAGTGGCATATGCATACTGTATTATTTTTCCTAGGCTTTCTAGTGGTGTGATTTCTTTTGTGTTATAAAGGTAAATCTAGGAGAAACACTATTTACAAAGTTGTTGGACTGAGCTGGACTAGGAGCATGAGCATATCCAGTTTTCAAGAGGGCAGATCTCCTAAAATCCCTTGTTGATGACCCTGTTTAAGTTATTGATCTGCAATGTTTTGAGCTGAATCTTCTAGTGGTGGGGTCCATTTTTCATACTTTCTATGTTTCTGGTCTCCAAACTCCGTTATCTGTCAGGTAGTTTTCTGGCAAAAGCAGTAGTAGAGACAAGGTTAGCGCCGCCATCTAAAGATAACGTTGAGCATCACCAAAGCTCAAATAGGAGCAGTATCCATAGTAGCAGTAGCCATAGTAGCAGCCATCCAGCCTTTTAACAGGTTGGAAGGACGTGCCAACTTTGCCATCAAAAAGATCCACACCCACTTTCTCTTAGAGAAGCAGGACTTGTTGGAAGTGGTGAGCAGCAAAGAGCCAGCTCTAGTTCCATAAGTAGTGGACGTCACCGCAACGCAAGTCATGGCGGAGAAGACACCGCAAAAGGCTCCAGCCGGTACAAGTTCATCTACAATTGCAGCAGCATTATCTAAGGAGAAAAAGAAGAACAATAGGCATGTTGGGAAAGGAACCATCCGGCTCAGTTTCAGGTGCACAAGAGCAAGTTCCAAAAAACTACCAGATGCCTCCTCTGATTGTTGATCCAACATCATCATTGCAAAGATCACGTGGCAAATTGTCTAAGGTCCAAGTTTCAGGCCGATCTAACAGTCAGATTGAGAGATATGATGTTTTGAAGTTTCTGGGGTCTTGGACTGCCGGTGTCTCGGTGACCATGGGCGATGGCTCGATGCCTTAGCCTGAGAAAAGAAAAAAGACAAGAGTTCCAGAATCAAGGCTTGATGGGAGAAATATCCAAAAAGGTCCTAGATTCTTGGATTCCCTTGTCAGAGTGTACTGACTAGGAAAAAGGTACCTCTCCTTACTTTTTAGGTGAGGTGAGATCCTTGTGTGCTAGCCATGGACACATGGCGATTCTCCATGGGATTGTGGGTTATGTGACCACTAGGAGTGTGCCATGACAGTATTTTCTAGCTCACTAGGTCGTGTGTGAGTGGTCAGCCTGATTGCGAGGTTGATTTCCTCTCGTGTGTGAGATTATGGACTCTAGTGTATAAGCCTTAGCCTCCATGACTAAGTGGTATGGCTTGTAAGAGGGCTGATATGCCCAAGCTCTAGCTCTATATGTACTCCATCATTTTGAGTGATTCAACAACAATTCTTCAGCACATCTGATTCCCTTTCAGTCCCACATGCCCGCTGCTCCAAGGCTTCCTCTCTCCTCAAGATCCAATATTTGGTATCAGAGCCAAGTTCTGCTAGTTTCAGCCAGAGTAGGCTGTCACTTTGAGAGTGATGGGTTAGGGTCAAATTATGACCAAAGTTGACAGTCGACCATAGAATCTTCACGTTCGCAAGATAAGATTTCTATCGCGCTCAAGATCATGAAGATCCAATAGTCGGATTGATAGTTATGCTCAAAACAAGGTCGGCCAGGACTACACTCTTCTCTATGAGTAAGACTGTCATCTTGTAATGACCATAACCCTCTCGTTCTTTTGTCAGATTTAAAACGTGGCACATGCGAATTGTAGTATTTTTCTTAAGCTTTCTATTGGTTCAAAAGTATTGGCATTCCATTGGTTTGTTTTGGAGAAATGTCGTTTACAAGCTGGCAGGTTTGAGCTGGAATAGGAGTAGTAGCATAGCCCATTTTCGAAAGGGCATATCTCTGAAAATCCCCTGTTGATGACCTCTACAATCTGCTGGCCTCTATAGTCTATCTTCTCTCAAACAGATTTCTGGTAGAAGCAGCCGCAGAAGCAGGAGTAGCGCCGCCACTCAAGGGCAGCGTTGAACATCACCAATGCTCAAAATAGTAGAAGCAGACGTGGTCACAGTAGCCCAGCCCTTGGAGAGGCTGGAAGGGCGTGTCAACTTCACGTTTTGGAAGATCCATACCCGCCTCCTTTTGGAGGAGAGGGGCTTCTGGGAGGTTGTGAGCGGCGACGAGTGCGCTCCGTCTCCACAGGCAAATGGCATCATCGCAGCGCAGGTGGTGGCGGGGAAGACGCCGCAGAAAGGTGCAGTACATGCAAATTCATCTATAAATGCAGCAGTGGCATATGAGGAGTGGAAGAAGAAGGACAGGCGGGCCTACAGGCTACTTGTCAACACCATCTCCAACCCGTATCTTCAGTACGTAAGTGACAAGGCTACTGCATAAGAAGGATGGGACGCGTTGTGCAAGAAGTATGAGAGCAAGGATCATGTATTTCTCATGCTTTTGGAGGAGAAGATGATGGCGTTTAGAATGTAGGATGGCAAAGGGATGGAGGCGTACTTGGATAGGGCAAAGGAGCTGGCAAAGCATTTGAAAGCGGCCGGTAACCCTATGGAAGAGACGCGCTTCATCCTCCTCTTGCTGAGGGGATTCCCAACGAGCTACGACACGGTACGAGAGACGTTGCAGTGCCAGTTGACTCTTGACGTGGACTTCATCTGCACGCACATGGTACAGGTGGAACTGCGTCGCAATGCAGTAAAGCGTAATGGCGGCAGCAGCAATGAAGCAGCTTTTATGGCCATGGGCTCACGCAACCAGCAGCAGCAGTAGTCTGGGCAGTAGAGAGACAAGAATAAAGGCAAATACCACTATTGCCAAAAGGGGGGCACTATAAGAAAGAGTGCTTCAAGTTCAAGAGGGACCAGAAGGAGCAGTAGCAACAGGAGTCCTTGCAACAACAGTAGAAGCAACAACCTCCACAGTAGCAGCAGCAGCAGTCACAATACAGCCAGCAGCAGCAGCAGAACCAGATCGGCGTGCGCCATTTTGGCAACATGAACGTGGCCAAGGAGGTGCTTGACCGTCTCTTCATGGTGAAATCTAACATATCACAAAAGGAGAAGGTTGATCTGGCGTGATACAAGGACTCAGGGTGTACCAAGAGTCTGACGCGCCACAAGGAGTAGTTTACGTAGCTACTCTCAATCTCCCTCGACCTATTGCTTTGGATGATGATCGGATGGTGTATGCTAAGGGGATTGGGATTGTAGACATATGGTTGGAGACCCCGCGTCGCATTGAAGTGGGAGTGTTCCATAGCATGCTATATGAACCTGATGCTGCATTCAACCTTCTCTCAGTGTCCTCTCTCACCAACACAGGACAACAAGGCGTCTTTGACGACGACTATGGCTACATCCTCGACAAGGAAACGGGAGAGGAATTGGCCAGGTCGGTGAAGGAACCGACATGTACCGCCTGTTGGGGCAAGCAAGATCCCACGTGAGCAGAGTCTTGCAGCAATGGTGCAGGCCACAGATGGCAAAATCTGGCATACGCGCTATGGCCACATCGGCATGCCCGCCTTGTAGCAACTTCAAACAAAGCAGATGGTGTGTGACTTGCCCACCATCTCTAACTTTGAGTAGCAGTTATGCATCGGCTGTTTGGAGGGGAACCAGCATCGCGAGGCGTTCTCTGGGGCAGGGGAGGACGCGAAGGACGTGCTGATGCTGGTCCACACAGACTTGTGTGGCCCAATGCAGACCCAAAGCTTTGGAGGCTCTAGATATTTTCTCACCTTGATTGATGATTTCAGCCGTTACACTGCTGTTTACTTCTTTTCCTCCAAGGACCGGTGCTTTGACAGGTTCCAGGAGTTCAAGGCAATGGTGGAGAACCAGACCAGCAAGAAGATCAAGGCGCTGTGCAGCGACCGTGGCGGAGAGTACCTGAGCAAGAAGTTTCAGGACTACCTTGCAGCAGCTGGCATCAAGGCGCAGTGTACCGCAAAGTACTCACCGCAGTAGAATGGTGTAGCAGAACGTGCCAACCGTACCATCGTTGAGTCGGTGTGCTTCATGCTACAAATGGCTCTGCAGAACTGACTTTTGGGCCGAAGCCATGAGCACTGCGGTCTATATCAAGAACCGCAGTCCATCTAAGGCGCTAGAGCAGATGAAACCGTACGAGGCATGGTTTGGCAAGAAGCCGAGTGTAGGTCATCTTCGCGCGTTTGGCAGCTTGGCGCACATGCACGTGTCCAAGGAAAAGCGGCATAAATGGGACGCGAAGAGCGCGCAGATGCTGATGATCCGCTATGACGTAACAAGTAAGGCCTATCGGCTCTATGAGAGGGATACACGCCACGTCATCATCTCCAAGGATGTCGTTTTCAACAAAAGTATTGTCATCGGTACCAATATCATCTGCAAAGAGGCAGTACTACCAGTAGCTGACAACGCAGAGGGAGCAAACACTCTTCTTGACCCCGTCTCTCCTAACCCTTCCTCTACTGTGACAGTGGGAGAACCACTCTACTCTCCTATGTCTGATACAATAGATACACTAGCCTCATCGGAAGAAGCAGAGGAAGGAGATGCAGCACCACCAACTGCAGTAGTTATGTCAGCAGCACCACGTCAGCCGCTCGGTAATGCTCTAGCACCGGGTTGTAGGTACCCTCTTAGGATGCGCTACAAGCCAGGTGAGCGCGGGAATTTTTGGATGCTGCTAAAACCAGAGCAGATGAATATCGCAATTGCAGCAGACTCAGATGAGCCAACGTCCTGCAAGGAGGCCATGGCTGTATCAGATACAGCAGATTGGGCGTAAGCTATACAACAGGAGATACAATCGCAGCTCGACAACGGCACGTGGGAGCTCACTGAGCATCCACCTGGACGCAAGGTGATCAAGTCCAAGTCGGTGTTCAAGAAGAAGCGGGGAGCAGATGGCAACCTGGAAAAGTACAAGGCAAGGCTGGTCGCCAAGGGCTACTCACAGCAGGAGGGTATTGTCTACACGAAAACCTTTCTCCTTGTTGCAAAGTTTGCTTCTGTACACAGGCTCCTCTCGTATGCAGCAGCTTAGAACTTCGAGATTCACCACATGGATGTCAAGAGGACATTCTTGAATGGTGACTTGGAGGAGGAAATCTACATGAGGCAGCTGGAGGGATTCGTCATGGATGGCCAGGAGCACCTGGTTTGCAAGCTGTAGAAGTGGCTGTACAACCTCATGCAAGTGTCGCGTGCTTGGAACCAGAAGTTGGATGAAACGCTGCAGTGCATTGGGTTTTAGCGTAGCGAGTGTGACTATAGTGTCTATCGCTAGCGGCATGTTGATGAGGTACTCATCATCATCGTCTATGTGGATCACATGCTCCTTCTTTCCAACAGCATCTCTGCACTATAGGAGTTCAAGGAGGCCATCCAGGAGCGCTTCCAGATGTCCGATCTATGCATGACCGCAAATCACGCTCTCTCTCACTACAGCAGAGTCGTTATGTCTCATACTTCCTTGGCATCCAGATCACGCGTGACTCCAAATCACGCTCTCTGTCTCACTACAACAGAGTTGTTATGTTAAGGATGTTTTGCAGCGGTTTAGCATGACAGAGGCAAAACCCATCGACATGCCGCTTGAGACGTGGCAGTATCTTGTGAGTTTCAGTAGAGAAGCAGATGTAGCTGAGCTGTAAAAGCAAAGTACCGTCGATAGTCTCATGTACCTGATGGTGGCAGCCAGGCCGGACCTCGCACAGGCTGTGAGCGCTGTGAGCCAGCACATGGCTTATCGCGGACATGAGATTCATAAGGCAGTGAAGCGGATCTTCTGTTACCTTGCTAGAACCATCAACATCGGCATCACCTACAACGGCAACAACAACAGCATCATTGACTACACAGACGCAGATTGGGCTTCAAACCCTAAGGACCGTAAGTCCATCTCTGGAGATGTGTTCCTCATGAATGGCAGGGCCATCAACTAGTGCAGCAAGCGCCAGGTGGTTGTGGCCATCTCAAGCATGGAATCTGAGTACGTGTCTCTCACCGTTGGAGTCAAGGAAGTAGTTTGACTTCAGCGTCTCATGGCGGAGATGAGTGAAAGTGTAGCAATTCCAGTTCCTTTACACATCGACAACCAGAGTGTAATTGCACTCGCCAAGAATCCTAAGCACCATGCACGCACCAAGCACATTGACATCGCATATCACTTCATTTGGCACATGGTGCAGGAGGGTGCTATCAAGCTGGAATTTACTCCAACCAGCAAGCAAGTCGCTGATTTCTGTAAGAAGCCAGTGACTCATGAGAAACAGTAGTTCTGCATGAAGACATATGGACTCAGCCCACTCTTACTACGGCAAAGTGAGAGATTGTTGGGAAAGGAGCCATCCGGCTCAGTTTAAAGTCCACAAGAGCAAGTTCCAGGAAACTACTAGGCGCGTACTCCGATTGTTGATCTGACTTCAACATTGGAAAGATCAGGTGGTGAATTGTCTACGACTTAAAGTTCAGGCCGATCCAACGGTCGGATTGAGAGATATGAATTTTCGAAGTTTCTGGGGTCATGGACCGCCGGTGTATGGATGACCATGGGTGATGGCTCCATGCCTTAGCCTGAGAAAAGAAAAAGGACAAGAGGTCCACAGTCAACACCTGATGGGAGAAATATCCAAAAAGGTCCTAGATTCTTGGATTGCCTTGTCAGAGTGTACTGACTAGGAAAAAACTACCTCTCCTTACTTTTTAGGTGAGGTGAGATCCTTGTGTGCTAGTCATGGACACATGGCGATTCTCCATGGGATTGTGGGTTATGTGACCACTAGGAGTGTGCCATGAGAGCCTTTTCTAGCTCTCTAGGTCGTGTGTGAGTGGTCAGGCTGATTGCTAGGCTGATTTTCTCTCTTGTGTGAGATTATAGACTCTAGTGTGTAAGCCTTAACCTCCATGGCTAAGTGGTTTCGCTTGTGAGAGGGCTGACTTGGCCAAGCTCTAGCTCTATATGTACCCCATCATTTTGAGCGATTCAAGAACCATTCTACAGTACAACTGATGCCCTTTCAGTCCCACATGCTCGCTGCTCTAAGGTTCCCTCTCTCCTCCAGATCCAACATTTGGTATCAGAGCCAAGTTCTGCTAGTTTCAACCAGTAGAGGCCGTCACTTTGAAAGTGACGGGTTGGTGTCAAACCTTAACCAAAGTTGACGATCGACCACTGGATCTTCAAGTTCAGAAAACAAGCTTTCGAAAGAGCCCATGATCGTGAACATTCAACCATCGGATTGAGAGTTATGCACAAAATGATGTCGGCCAAGACTACACTCTTCTCGATGAGTAAGACTGTCGCCTTGTGATGACCATAAATCTCTCGTTTCTTTGTCAAATTGAAAAATTGGCACATGCAAATTGTAGTATTTTTTGTAAGCTTTCCACTGATTTTTTTTGGGAGAAACGCCGTTTACAAGCTGGCTGGTATGAGTTGGAGTAGGAGCAGAAGCATACCCTGTTTTCAAGAGGGCATAGCTTTCAAAATCCCTTGTTGATGACCCTGTTTTATGGGTCGATCTGAAAGGTTTTGAGCTGCATTTTCTAGTGGTGGGCTCAGATTTTCAAAATTCCTAGTCTGCTGGCCTCTACAGTCTATTTTATGTCAGACAGATTTCTGGAAGAAGCAATAATAGAAGCAGGGGTAGCGCTGCCAATCAAGGGCAGCATTGAGCATCACCAAAGCTCAAAATGGCAGTAGTAGGCGTGGTCATAACAGTCTTGCCCTTAGAGACGCTGGAAGGACGCGCCAACTTCCCGTTTTAGAAGATCCGTACCCGCCTCCTTTTGGAGGAGAGGGGCTTGTGGGAGGTGGTGAGCGGCAAAGAGCGCGTTCCGCCTCCACAGGCAAAAGGCATGACCGCAGTACAGATGGTGGCGGGGAAGACAACGCAAAAGGATGCAGCTGATACGGGTTCTTCTGCAGCTCTTCCAGTGGCGTATGAGGAGTGGAAGAAGGACAGGAAGGCCTACAGGCTGCTTGTTAACACCATCTCCAACGTGCATCTTTAGTATGTGAGTGACAAGCCTACTGCAAAGGAGGGGTGGGACACGTTGTGTAAGAAGTATGAGAGCAAGTATCCTGCATTTCTCATGCTTTTGGAGGAGAAGATGATGGCGTTGAAAATGCAGGGTGGCGAAGGGATAGAGGCGTACTTGGACAGGGCAAAGGAGTTGGCAACGCAGCTGAAAGCGGCCGACAACCCTATGGAAGAGACGTGCTTCATCCTCCTCGTGTTGAGGACACTCCCAACAAGCTACGACATGTTGCGAGAGACGTTGGAGTGCCGGCCGACTCTCGACCTAGACTTTATCTGCACGCACCTGGCACAAGTGGAACTTGTGCCAGGTGCGTAGTGTGCCAGGTGAACTCGCAATGTAGTAAAGCGCGATGGCGGCAGTAGCACTGAAGTAGCTTTTATGGCCATGAGCTCACGCAACCAGCAGCAGTCTAGACAGCAGAGAGGCAAGAAGAAAGGCAAGTGCCACTACTGCTACAAAGAGGGGTACTACAAGAAAGAGTGTTTCAAGCTCAAGAGGGACAAGAAGGAGCAGCAGTAGTAGCAGCAAAATCAGTCATCTCCACAACAGTTGGAGCCGCAGTCACAACAGCGTCAACAGAAGCAGCAGTAGTAGAACCTGGCTAGAGTGTGCCATTTTGCCAACATGAACGTGGCAAAGGAGGTGCACGATCGCCTCTTCACGGTGAAGTCTGGTATGTCGCAGGTGGAGAAGGCAGATCTTGCATGGTACAAGGACTCAGGGTGTACCAGGAGCCTGAGGCATCACAAGGAATGGTTCATGCAACTGCTATCCATCCCTCCCCGTCCTATTCCAATGGCTGATGATCGGGTGGTATATGCTGAGGGGATTGGACCTATGGAGATGTGGTTGGAGACCCCGCGTTACATTGAAGTGGGAGTGTTCCACGGCATGCTGTATGTACCTGATCCTATGCTCAACCTCCTTTCAGTCTCCTCTCTTACCAACACAGGAGTGTGTGTTGCTAAGAGGAGAGAAGTTGGCCAGGTCGGTGAAGGAGGGCGACATGTACCGCCTACTGGTGGCGACCAAGGACACAGGAGAGAAGTTGGCCAGGTCGGTGAAGGAGAACGACATGTACTGCCTACTGGGGGCGACCAAGATCCCACGTGAGCAGAGTCTTATAGCAGTGGTACACGGCAAGTGGTCGTGGCCACCTCCAGCACAAAAGTTGAGTATGTCTCTCTCAGCTTTGGAGCCAAGGAAGAAGTTTGGCTCCAGCGTCTCATAGCGGAGATGGGTGGGGGTGTAGTAGTTCCAGTTCCAGTGCGCGTTGACAACTAGAGTGCAATCGCACTCGCCAAGAATCGAGAGCACCATGCACGCAACAAGCACATTCACATCGCAGATCACTCCATCAGGCACATGGTGGAGGAGGGTGCTATCAAGCTCGAAGTTTACTCCAACCAGCAAGCAGGTCGCTGATTTCAGTACCAACCAAGTGACCCGTGAGAAGCAGTAGTTCTACATGAAGGGATGTGGACTTAGCCCACTCTGACTACGGCACAGTGGGAGATTGATGGAAAAGGAGCCATCGAGCTCAATTTCAGGTCCATAGGAGCAAGTTTCAGGTAAATACCAGATGCCTCCTTCAGTCGTTGATCGGACTTCACAAGTAGAAACATCAGGTGGCAAATTGTGTATGGTCCAAGTTTCAGCCCGATCCAACAGTCGGATTGAGAGATATGAATTCTCGAAGTTTCTGGGGTCATGGAGCGCCGGTATCTGGGTGACCATGGGCGATGGCTCCATGCCTTAGCCTGAGAAAAAAAAAGGGCAAGAGGTCTAGGGTCAAAACCTGATGGGAGAAATATCGAAAAAGCTTCTAGATTCTTGGATTGCCTTGTCAGAGTGTGATGACTAGGAAAAAGGTACCTCTCCTGACTTTTTAGGTGAAGTGAGATCCTTGTGTGCTAGCCATGGACACATGGCGATTTTCCATGGGATTTTGGGTTATGTGATTACTAGGAGTGTGCCATCGGAGCATTTTCTAGCTCTCTAGGTCGTGTGTGAGTGGTCACCTTGATTGCTCGGCTGATTTCCTATCTTGTGTGAGATTATGGACTCTAGTATGTGAGCCTTAGCCTCCATGGCTAAGTGGTGTCGCTTGTGAACGGGCTGACTTGCCCAAGCTCTAACTCTATATGTACCACATCATTTTGAGTGATTAAACAACCATTCTTCAGCATAACTGATGCCCTTTCAGTCCCACATGCTCGCTGCTCCAAGGCTCCCTCTCTCCTCCAGATCCAACAGACTCTTGGGTTGCATTGTTAGAGTGTGCTGACTAGGGAAAACATATCTCTCCTTACTTTTAAGGTGAGGTGAGATCCTTGTGTGCTAGCCATGGACACATGGCAATTCTCTGTGGAATTGTGGGTTATGTGACCTCTAGGAGTGTGCCATGAGACCATCTTCTAGCTCTCTAGGTCGTGTGTGAGTGGTCAGCCTGATTGCTAGGCTGATTTCCTCTCTTGTGTGAGTTTATGGACTCTAGTGTGTGAGCCTAAGCCTCCATGGCTAAGTGGTGTAGCTTGTAAGAGGACTGACATGCCCTAGCTTTAACTCTATATATACTCCATCATTTTGAGTGATTTAACAACCATTCTTCAGCACAAATGATGCCCTTTTAGTCGCACATGCTTGTTGCTCCAAGACCCCCTCTCTCCTCCAGTTCCAACATTTTGTGTCAGAACCACCTCACCTAAAAAGTAGGGAGGGGTACCTTTTTCCTAGTCAGTACACTCTGACAAGGCAATCCAAGAATCTAGGACCTTTTGGATATTTCTTCCATCAGGTCTTGACCCTAGACCTGCTGCCCTTTTTCTTTTCTCAGGCTAAGGCATGGAGCCATTGACCATGGTCACCCAGACACTGGCAGTCCATGACCCCCGAAACGTCGGAAATTCATATCTCTAAATCCGACTGTTGGATCGGCCTGAAACTTCGACCGTAGATAATTTGCCACCTGAACTCGGAACTCGGAACAGGCATCTGGTAGTTTCCTGGAACTTGCTCCTGTAGACCTGAAATTGAGCCGGATGGCTCCTTTCCCGACAATCTCCTACTTTGCCGTAGTCAGAGTGGATTGAGTCCACATGCTTTCATGCAGAAATCCTGCTTCTCACGGGTCACTGGCGTGGTATAGAAGTCAGTGATCTGTTTGCTGGTTGGAGTAAATTCTAGCTTGATAGCACCCTCTTGCACCATGTGCGTGATGAAGTGATATGCGATGTCAATGTGCTTGGTGCGTGCATGGTGCTCAGGATTCTTTGTGAGTGCAATTGCACTCTGGTTGTCGACGCGCATAGGAACTGAAACTGATGCATTCCCACTCATCTCCGCCATGAGACGCTGGAATCAACCTGCTTCCTTGGCTCTAAAATTGAGAGAGACGTACTCAGTTTCCGTGCGTGAGGAGGCCACAATCACCTGCTGCTTGCTGCACCAGCTGATGGCCCCACCATTCATGAGAAACACATGTCCATAGATGGACTTGTTGTCCTCAGGGTTTGAAGCCCAATCTGCGTCTCTGTAGCCGATGATGTCGTTGTCGTTGCCGTTGTAGGTGATGCCAATGTTGATGGTTCCAGCAAGGTAGCGGAAGATCCGCTTCACTGCCTTCTGGTGCTCAGGTCCGGGATTAGCCATGTGCTGGCTCACAGCGCTCACAGCCTGTGCGAGGTCTGGCCTGGTTGCCACCATCAGGTCCAAGATACTGCTGATGGCGCTCTAGTACTTCTGCCGCTCAGCTGCATGTGCTTCTCCACTGAAACGCACGAGGTACTTCCGCGTCTCAAGTGGCGTGCCGATGGGTTTTGCCTCTGCCATGCCGAACCGCTGCAAAACATCCTTGATATAGCGGCTCTACTACAGAGAGAGAGCGTGATTTGCAGTCACGCGTGATCTAGATACCGAGGAAGTATGAAGCCTCCCCGAGATCAGACATGTGGAAGCGCTCCTGCATGGCCTCCTTCAACTCGTGTAGTACTGACATACTGTTGGAGAGGAGGAGCATGTCATCCACATAGACAATGATCATGAGGATCTCATGCCCATGCTACCAGCGATAGACACTTTAGTCCCATTTGTTGCGCTCAAACCCCATACACTGCAGCACCACATCCAATTTCTGGTTCCAAGCACGCGACGCTTGCTTGAGGCTGTACAACAACTTCTGTAGCTTGCAAACCAGGTGCTCCTGGCCATCCATGACGAGTCCCTCCGGCTGCTCCATGTAGATTTCCTCCTCCAAGTCACCATTCAAGAATGCCGTCTTGACATCCATGTGGTGAATCTCGAAGTTCTAAGCTGCTGCATAAGAAAGGATCGTGCGCACCGAGGCAAACTTTATAACAGGAGCAAAAGTTTTTGTGTAGTTGAGGCCTCATTCTGCTAGTAGCCCTTGGCGACGATCCTCGCCTTGTACTTTTCTAGGTTGCCATCTGCTCCCCGCTCCTTGAACACCCACTTGCCCTTGATCACCTTGCGTCTAGGTGGACGCTGAGCCCAGATGCAACTGTATCTCCATCTACACGGCTTGTGCCCAATCTGCTGCATCTGGTGGGGCCATGGCCTCCTTGTAGGAAGTGGGCTCATCTCAATCTGCTGCAACTGCGACATTCATCTGGTCTGGTTTTTGTAGCATCCAGAAATGCCTGCGCTCACCAAGCTTGTAGCGCACCCTGAGAGGGTACCTACGACCTGGTGCCGGGGCGTTAGCGGGCGGCTGGCGCGGTGCTACAGGTTAACTACTGCTGTTGGTGGTCCTACATCCCCTTCCTCTACTTCTGCCGACGAAGCTGCTATATCTACTACATCTGACATGGGAGAGTAGGGTGATTCTCCCACTATCACAGTAGAGGAAGGATCAGGAGAGACTAGGTCAGGAAGAATATCTGCTCCCACTACCTCGTTAGCTACTTATTTTACTGCCTCTTCGCAGATGATGTTGGTGCCGATGGCTTTGCTCTCGTTGAAGATGACATCCCTGGAGATGATGACGTGGCCCGTATCCCTCTTGTAGAAGTGATGGGCCTTGCTTGCCACGTCATAGCCGATCATCAGCATCTGTGTGCTCTTTGCATCCCACTTCTGCTACTTCTCCTTCACCACGTGCATGTGTGCCAAGCTTCCAAACGTGCAAACTTGACCCACGCTTGGCTTCTTGCCGAACCATGCCTCGTACGACGTCATCTTCTCCAGCACCTTAGTTGGACTGTGATTCTTGATGTACACCGTAGTGCTCACTGCTTCGGCCCAAAATCTCATTGCCTTGTTAAAAGTGTGCTAACTAGGAAAAAGGTACCTCTCCTTACCTTTTAGGTGAGGTGAGATCCTTGTGTGCTAGCCATGGACACATGACGTTTCTCCATGGGATTGTGGGTTATGTGACCACTAGGAGTGTGCCATGAGAGCATTTTCTAGCTCACTAGGTCGTGTGTGAGTGGTCAGCCTGATTGCTAGGCTGATTCCTCTCTTGTTTGAGATTATGGACTCTGGTGTATGAGCCTTTGTCTCCATCACTAAGTGGTATGGCTTGTGAGAATTACTCACTTACCCTTACTTTAACTCTATATGTACTTCATCATTTTGAGTGATTCAACAACCATTCTTCAGCACAACCGATGCCCTTTTAGTCTCAGATGCTCGCTATTCCAAGGCTCCCTCCCTCCTCCAGTTCCAACATGTAGCAGCTGCAGATGAAGTACGTGATGCGCCATCTGCCGACTATCTCCAACATCTAGCAACAGTTGTACATCGGTTGTTTCAAAGAGAAGCGGCATCATGAGGCATTATCTAGGGCAAGAAACCGTACAAAAATAAGTGGTGGAACTGGTCCATACAGACTTGTATGGCTCCATGCAGACCCTAAACTTTGGAGGCTCTAGGTACTTGCTCACATTCATTGACAATTTCAGTCTTGTCAGTCATATGTACTTCCTTGCCTCCAAGGACCAATGCTTTGACAGGTTCAAGAAGTTCAAGGTAATAGTAGAGATTCAGACCAAGAAGAAGATCAAGGCGTTGTACAACGATCATTAAGGTAAGTATTTGAGCAAAGAGTTCCAGGCGTACCTTGCAGCAGCAGGCATCAAGCCTCAGCATACTGCACCATACTCACCACAACAAAATGGTGTAGTTGAACGTGCCAACCGGACAATTGTAGAGTCAGTATACTCCATGTTGCACGCAGCCCGGCTAGCCTACAACTTTTCAGCTAAAATTGTGAGCACATCGGTCTACATCAAGAACCAAAACCCAATAAAGATGTTGGAGTAGATGACACCGTACAAGGCATAGTTCGGTAAAGAACCAAGCGTTGGCTACCTGCACACCTTTGGTAGCGAGGCAAACATGCACATGCCTATGGAGAAGCGGTAAAAGCTATATTCCAAAAGTACAAAGATACTGATGATCTGCTACAATGTGGCAAGTAAAGGCTACTGTTCCTACTAGAGGGATGCGGACCACGTCATCATCTCTGGCATCCTCTTTGATAAAAGGAACGTCATTGGCACCAACATCGTCTGTGAGGAGGCAGTACAACCAGTAGCTGACGAAGCAGTGGAAGCAACTGACCTGTTCCTCCCCTTCCCTGGCCCTTGCTCAATCGTGACAGTAGGAGAACTACCCTACTCACCCATGTCTGATAGAGCAGATGGAACGGCCTCATCGGTAGTAGCAGAGGAGGTGGAAGGGTAAGAACCAACATTAGAGGCAGCAATTGTGCCAGTAGCACTGTGCCAGCTACCCGTTAATGTACCAGCCCCAGGTCGCAAGTACCCTCTCATGGTACGCTACAAGCCTGGAGAATGTGGTCACCTCTGGATGCTATAAAAGTAGGACCAAATAAATGTGGCAGTTGTAGCAAATTTAGATGAGCCACAAACCTACAAGGAGGCAATGGTAGTACAAGAGGTAGTAGATTGGGCGTACGTAGTACAACAGGAGATTCAGTCACAAGTGGATAATGGTATGCAGAAGCTCACTGAGCATCCACCTCGATATCAGGTCATCAAATGCAAGGGGACATTTAAGAAGAAACAGAAAGTAGATGGTAGTTTCAAGAAGTACAAGGCAAGGCCGGTTGCCAAAGGGTACTTGTACCAAGATGGGATTGATTACACAATAACCTTTGCTGTTGTTGCCAAGTTTGCCCCTATTTGCATGCTTATTTCCTATACAGCACCAGAGGACTTTGAGGACAACCACATGGACATCAAGACGACATCCCTGAACCGTGACCTGGAGGGGGAGATTTACATGGGACAGCCAGAGGGATTTATTGTGGATGGCCAGGAGTATCTCGTGTGTAAGCTATAGACGTCGTCATATAGGCGTAAACAGGAATTACGTGCTTGGAACCAGAAGCTGGACGCATCGCTCTAGTGCATGGAGTGTGAGTGAAGTGAGTATGACTATAATGTCTACCATGGGCAGCATGAGCATGAATCATGATTATCATTATCTATGTTGATGAAATGCTCCTCCTCTCCAACAACATGTTCGTATTGCAAGATTTCAAGGCAGCCATACATGAGCTCCTCCAGATGTAAGACCTTGGAGAGGCATCATACATCCATTCATGTACTCTCTCTTTTCAGAAGAGCCACTACATCAAAGACTTCTTGTAGCGGTTCGGCATGACGGAAGCCAATTCCATCAGCACACCACTGGAGATGTGGTAGTACCTGACAGGTTTCAATAGAGAGTATTATCGGAAACCTCATATACCAAATGGGGATAGCTAGGCTAGATATTGCGAAGGGTATCAGAGCTCTAGCCAGTACATGGCTTATCTCGAACCAGAGCACTAGAAGGTAAAGAAGCGAATCTTTAGCTACCTTACTGGCACCATCAACATCGACATCATCTACAACAAAAACAATAGCAACATTGGCAAGTATGTAGATGCACATTGGACTTCCAAGCTTGAGGACCGCAAGTCCATCTCTAGGCATGTGTTCCTCATGAACGGCAGAGCCTTTAACTGGTAGAGCAAGTGGTAGGTGGTTCTAGCCACCTCGAATATGGAAGGTGAGTATATGTCACTCACCTTTGCAGCCAAGGAAGCTCTTTTACTATAGCACCTCAAGGCAAAGATAAGTAGGAATGTAGTAGTACCAATGCCTATGCACGTTGATCCAAAGCGTTATCACAGTTGCCAATAACCTACAGCATCATGCATGCACCAAGTACATTGATATTGCATATCACTTCATCAAGCACATGGTAAACGAAGGTGTCATCAAACTAGAGTTCACTCGAACCAGCAACCAGGTCGCTGATTTCTGCACCAAGCCAGTGACCTGGGAGAAGCAGCATCTCAGCATAAAAGCATATAGACTCAGACCACCTTGACAACGACAAAGTTGAAGATTATTGGAAATGGCACCATCCGGCTCAATCAGAGGTCCATAAGATTAGGCATGCAGAAACTATCAAATACCTAATCCGATTGTTAATCGCACTTCACCATTAGAAAGATCAGGTAATAGTTTATCTATTGTCTAAGTTTCAGGCCCATCCAACAGTCGGATAGGGAGAACTAAATTTCTTAGGTTTTCTAGGTCATATACTACACGAATCTAGGCGAATTCTTCATGCCTTAAAATGAAAGAGGACGAGAGGTCCAGGGCATTGGAAAAGGAGCCATCTGGCGTAGTTTCAGGTCCACAGGAGCAAGTTCCAAGAAACTACTAGATTCCTGCTCCGATCTTCAATCCCACTTCACCATTGGAAAGATCAGGTGGCAAATTGTCTACGGTCTAAGTTTCAGGCCGATCCAACGATCGCATTAAAAGGTATGAATTTTTTAAGTTTCTGGGGTCATGGACCGCCGGTGTCAAGGTGACCATGGGCGATGGCTCCACGCCTTAGCCTGAGAAAAGAAAAAGGAAAAGGAAAGAGGTCTAGGGTCAAGAACTGATGGGAGAAATATCCAAAAAGGTCATAGATTCTTGGATTACCTTGTCAGAGTGTGCTGAGTGGGAAAAGGGTACATCTCCTTACTTTTTAGGTGAGGTGAGATCCTTGTGTGCTAGCCATGGATACATGGCGATTCTCTATGGGATTGTGGGTTATGTGACCACTAGGAGTGTGCCATGAGAGCATTTTCTAGCTCTCTAGGTCGTGTGTGAGTGGTCAGCCTGATTGCTAGGCTGATTTTCTCTCTTGTGTGAGTTTATGGAGTCTAGTGTGTGAGCCTTAGCCTCCACGGCTAAGTGCTCTCGCTTGTAAGAGGGCTCAGTGGCCCAAGCTCTAGCTCTATGTATACTCCATCATTTTGAGTGATTCAATAACAATTCTTCAGTACAACAGATGTCCTTTCAGTCTCACATGCTCGTTGCTCGAAGGCTCCCTCTCTCCTCCAGTTCCAACACAGGGTAAAGACCAGCTGAAGATAATATCCAAAGAGACCCTCTGTGCTAGTCTTGTCTTGCTAGAGCATGCTAACTAGGAAAGATGGATGTGGCCTCACTTTTTAGGTGAGGTTTTCTCCTTGATGATTTGGTGTGCTAGCAATAGACACATGGCACTTCTCATTTACTGTGGGTGAGGTGACCATTAGGAGTATGACATGAGAGCATGATCTAGCTCTCTAGGTCGTGTGAGTGGCCAGCCTCATACCTAGGCTAATAACTGTAGGAAAAGGAGCCATCCAGCTCAGTTTCCGGTCCACAAGAGCAAGTTCCAAGAATATTCCAGGTGGTTGCTCCCATCATATATCCTACTTCACAATTAAGAAGGTGAGGTAGCAAATTGTCCATGGCCAAAGTTACACGCCGATCCAACAGTCGGATTGAGAGATATGAATTTTTGAAGTTTCCTGTGTCATGGACCACCAATGTCTAGGTGACCATGGGTGATGGCTCCATGCCTGATGAGAGAAATATGCAAAAAGGTCCTTGGTCTTGTTGGATCTGGAGGAGAGAGGGAGCCTTGGAGCAGCGAGCATGTGGGACTAAAAGGCATCAGTTGTGCTGAAGAATGGCTATTGAATAACTCAAAATTATGGAGTACATATAAAGCTAGAGCTTGGGCAATTCAGCCCTCTCACAAGCCACAACACTTAGCCATGAAGGCTAAGGCTCACACACTGGAGTCCATAAACTCAAACAAGAGAGGAAATCAGCCTAGCAATCAGGCTGACCACTCACACACGACCTAGAGAGCTAGAAAGATGCTCTCATGGCACACTCCTAGTGGTCACATAACCCACAATTCCATAGAGAATCACCATGTGTCCATGGCTAGCACACAAGGATCTCACCTCACCTAAAAAGTAAGGAGAGGTACCTTTTTCCTAGTCAGCACACTCTGACAAGGGAATCCAAGAATCTAGGACCTTTTGGATATTTCTCCCATCAGGTCTTGACCCTGGACCTCTTTCTTTTTTCTTTTCTCAGGCTAAGGCATGGAGCCATCGCCCATGGTCACCCAGGCACCGGCGGTCGATGACCCCGGAAATTTTGAAAATTCATATCTCTCAATCCGACCGTTGGGTCGGCTTGAAATTTCCACCTGATCTTTTCAATGGTGAAGTTGGATTGATGATCGGAGCATGCATCTGGTCGTTTCATGGAAAGTGCTCCTGTGGACCTGAAACGTAGCCGGATGGCACCTCTCCCAACAATCTCCCACTTTGCCGTAGTCAGAGTGGGCTGAGTCCACATGCCTTCATGCAGAACTACGATTTCTCAAAAGTCACTGGCTTGGTACAGAAATGAGCGACCTGCTTGTTGGTTGGAGTAAATTCCAGCTTGATAGCACCCTCCTGCACCATGTGCCTGATGAAGTGATATGCGATGTCAATGTGCTTGGTGCGTGCATGGTGCTTAGGATTCTTGGCGAGTGCAATTGCACTCTGGTTGTCGACGTGCAAAGGAACTGGAATTGTTGCACTCTCACTCATATCCGCCATGAGACGCTGAAGCCAAACTGTTCCTTTTCTCCAAACCTGATAGAGACGTAGTCAGGTTCCGTGCTTGAGATAGCCACAACCACCTGCCGCATGCTGCACCAGCTGATGGCCCCGTCATTCATGAGGAACACATGTCCAGAGATGGACTTGTGGTCCTCACGGTTTGAAGTCAAATTTGCGTCTGTGTAGCTAGCCGATGATGTTGTTGTTGTTGCCGTTGTAGGTAATGCCAATGTTGATGGTTCCAGCAAGGTAGCAGAAGATCCGCTTCACTGCCTTCTGGTATACAAGTCCAGGATTGGCCATGTGCTGGCTCATAGTGCTTACAGCCTGTTCAAGGTCCGGCCTGGTTACCACCATCAGGTACATGAGACTGCTAACAGCACTCTGGTACTTCTGCCACTAAGCTACATCCGCTTCTCCATTGAAGCTCACGAGGTACTGTCGCATCTCGAGCGGCGTGCCAATGGATTTTGCCCCTACCATGCCGAACCGCTACAAAACATCCTTGATGTAGCAGCTGTGCTGTAGCGAAAGAGAGTGTGATTTGCGGTCACACGTGATCTGGATGCCGAGGAAGTATGACGCCTCCCCGAGATCAGACATCTGGAAGCGCTCCTACATGGCCTCCTTGAACTCGTGTAGTGCAGGCATGTTGGAAAGAAGGAGCATGTCATCCACATAGACAATGATCATGAGGATCTCATGTCCATGCTGCCAACGACAGACGATGTAGTCACACTCGCTGCGCTCGAAGCCCATGCACTGTAGCGCCGTATCCAATTTCTGGCTCCAAGCACGCGACGCTTGCTTGAGGCTGTACAGCGACTTTTGCAGCTTGCAAACCAGGTTCTCCTGGGTATCGATGATGAATCCCTCTGGTTGCTCCATGTAAATTTCCTCCTCCAAGTCACCATTCAAGAATGTCGTCTTGACATCCATGTGGTGGATCTCAAAGTCCTCAGCTGCTGCATACGAGAGGAGAATGCACATAGAGGCGAACTTTGGAACAGGGGCAAAGCTTTCTGTGTAGTCAATACCCTCCTGCTGTGAGTAGCCCTTGGCGACTAGCCTCGCCTTGTACTTTTCCAGGTTGCCATCGGCTCTCCGCTTCTTCTTGAATACCCACTTGTACTTGATCACCTTGCATCAAGGTGGACGCTCAATCAGCTCCCACTTGCCGTTCTCGAGCTGAAATGTATCTCCTACTACACAGCTTGTGCTCAATCTGCTACATATGGTGCAACTATGGCCTTCGTGTATGACAATGGCTTATCTGAATCTGCGGCAACTGCGATGTTCATTTGTCCTGGTTTTTGCAGCATCCAGAATTGGCGGCGCTCACCAGGCTTGTAGCGCACGCTGAGAAGGTACCTGCGACCCGGTGCTAGAGCGTTAGCGGGCGGCTGGCGTGGTGCGACTGGCACAACTACTGCAACTGGTGGTGCTACATCTCCTTCCTCTGCTTCTGCCGATCAAGCCGCTATATCTACTGCATCAGACATGGGAGAGAAGAATGGTTCTCCCACTATCACAGTAGAGGAAGGGTCAGGAGACAAGGGGCCAGGGAGAGTGTGTGCTCCCACTGTTTCATCAGATACTGGTTCTGCTACCTCTTCGTAGATGATGTTAGTGTCTATGATGTTTCTTTTGTTGAAGACGACATCCCTAGAGATGATGACGTGGCTTGTATCCCTTTCATAGAAGCGATAGGCCTTGCTTGCTACGTCATAGCCGATCATCAACATCTGCACGCTATTCTTGTCCCATTTCTGCTGCTTCTCCTTAGGCACGTGCATGTGCGCCAAGCTGCCAAACGCACGGAGCTGCCCCACGCTTGGCTTTTTGGCAAACCATGCCTGGTACGGCGTCATTTGCTCCAACGCCTTGGTTGGACTGTGGTTTTTATGTACACCGCAGTGCTCACTACTTCGGCCCACAAGTCATAGGTGAGCCGAGCCACGTGTAGCAGGGAGCGTCCCGACTCAACGATGGTGCGGTTAGCGCATGCTCTTATGCCGTTCTGTTGTGGAAAATATGGCGCGGTACACTACTCCTTGATGCCTGCTGCGGCAAGGTAGTCCTTGAACTCCTAGCTCAGGTACCCTCCGCCATGGTCGCTACGCAGCGCCTTGATCTTCTTGCAAGTCTGGTTCTCCACCATTTCCTTGAACTCCTTGAACCTGTCCAAGCACTGGTCCTTGGAGGAAAGGACGTACACAGCAATGTAACGGCTGAAATCATCAATGAAGGTGAGAAAATACCCTGAGTCTTTAAGGCTTGTTGGGAAAGGAGCCATCCTGCTCAGTTTCAGGTCCACAAGAGCAAGTTCCAGGAAACTCCCAGATGCCTGCTCCGATCGTCAATCCGACTTCCCCATTGGAAAGATCAGGTGGAAAAATGTCTACAGTCCAAGTTTGAGGCCGATCCAACAGTCGGATTGGGAGATATGACTTTTCGAAGTTTCTGGGGTCATCGACCGCCGATATCTGGGTGATCATGGGCGATGGCTCCATGCCTTAGCCTGAGAAAACAAAAAGGCAAGAGGTCCAGGGTCAAGACCTGATGGGAGAAATATCCAAAAAGATCCTTGGTCTTAGGATTGCCTTGTCAGAGTGCTGACTAGGATAAAGGTACCTCTCCTTACTTTTTAAGTGAGGTGAGATCCTTGTGTGCTAGCCATGGACACATGGCGATTCTCCATGGGTTTGTGGGTGATGTGACCACTAGGAGTGTGCCATGAGAACTTTCTTAAGCTCTCTAGGTCGTGTGTGACTGGTCAGCCTGATTGTTAGGCTGATTTTCTCCCTTGTGTGAGATTGTGGACTCTAGTGTGTGAGCCTTAACCTCCATGGCTAAGTGGTGTGGCTTGAGAGAGGGCTCACTTGCCCAAGCTCTAGCTCTATATGTACTCCATCATTTTGAGGGATTTAACAACCATTCTTCAGCACAACAAATGCCCTTTTAGTCCCATATGCTCGCTGCTCCAAGGCTCCCTCTCGCCTCCAGATCCAACAAGGCTCTGGGTCTGCATCGGGCCACACAAGTCTGTGTGGACTAGCTCCAACACCCCCTTCACGCGCTTTCCTGCTCCAGAGAACTCCTCGCGATGCTGCTTCCCCTCCAACAGCCGATATACAACTGCTGCTCAAAGTTAGAGATGGTGGGCAAGTCACATACCATCTGCTTCGTTTGAAGTTGCTGCAAGGCGTACATGCCCACGTGGCTGTAGCGTGCATGCCAGATTTCGCCATCTGGAGCCTGCACCACTAGAGCAAGACTCTGCTCACGCGGGATCTTTGTTGTCCCCAACAGGCGGTACATGTCTCCTTCCTTCACCGGCCTGGCCAGCTCCTCTCCTGTTTCCTTGTCCAGGATATAGCCATAGTCGTCGTAAAAAACGACTTGTAGTCCTGTGTTGGTGAGGGAGGACACTGAGAGGAGGTTGAATGCAGCATCAAGGACATAGAGTACGCCATGGAATACTCCCACTTCAATGCCACGTGGGGTCTCCAACTACATTTCCACAATTCCAATCTCCTCAGCATACAGCACCCGATCATCACCCAAAGTAATCAGTCGGGGAGGAATGGAGAGCAGCTGTATAAACCACTCCTTGTGATGCGTCAGGCTCTTGGTACACCCTGAGTCCTTGTACCATGCAAGATCCACCTTTTCCACCTGCGACATATCAGACTTCGCCATGAAGAGGCGGTCGCGCACCTCCTTTGCCACGTTCATGTTGCCAAACTGGCGCAATCCAGCCTAGTTCTGCTGCTGCTCCTGCTGCTGACCCTATTGTGACTATAGCTGTTGCTGTTGTCGAGATGGCTGCTTTTGCTGCTATTGCTGCTACTGCTTCTTGTGGTCCCTCTTGAGCTTGAAACGCTCTTTCTTTTAGTGCCCCTCTTTGTGGCAATAGTGGCACTTGCCTTTCTTCTTACCTCTCTATTGTCCAGACTGCTGCTGCTGCTGGTTGCGTGAGCCCATGGCCATAAAAGCTACTTCACTACTGCTACCGCCATTGCACTTTTCTGCATTGCGACCTACTTCCACATACACCAGATACGTGCAGATGAAGTCCAGGTCGAGAGTCGGCTGGCACACTAATGTCTCTCGCACCGTGTCGTAGCTCGTTGGGAGTCCCCTCAGCAAGAGGAGGATGAAGCACGTCTCTTCCAGAGGGTTGCCGACTGCTTTCAGCTGTTTTGCCAACTCCTTTGCCCTGTCCAAGTACGCCTCCATCCCTTTCCACCTTGCTTTATCAATGCCATCATCTTCTCCTCCAAAAGCATGACAAATGCACGATCCTTGCTCTCATACTTCTTGTACAACGTGTCCTACCCCTCTTTTGTAGTAGCCTTATCACTCTTGTACTGAAGATGCGGGTTGGAGATGGTGTTAACAAGTAGCCTATAGGCTTGCCTGTCCTTCTTCTTCCACTCCTCAAATGTCGTTACTGCAATTGTAGATGAACTTGCATCTTTTATACCTTTCTGCGGCGTCTTCCACGCCACCACCTGCACTGCGGTGATGCCTTTTGCCTGTGGAGGCGGAGCGCGCTCGTCGCCGCTCACCACCTGCCACAAGCCCCTCTCCTCCAAAAGGAGGTGGGTACGGATCTTCCAAAACATGAAGTTGGCGCGCCCTTCCAGCCTCTCCAAGGACTGGGCTGCTGTGACCATGCCTGCTGCTGCTATTTTGATCTTTGATGATGCTCACCGCTGCCCTTGAATGACGGCGCTATCCCTGCTTCTGCTAATACTTCTGCCAGAAATATGTCTGACAAAAAACAATCTGTAGAGGCTAGCAGACTGCAATTTTCGATGAACCTCACTCACCACTGGAAAATTCAGCGCAAAACCTTTCAGATCGACCCATAAAACAGGGTTATCAAGAGGGGATTTTCAGAGATACCCCCTGGCCGACCTCGTTTTGTGCATAACTCTCAATCCAATAGTTGGATCTGTGCGATCTTGAACGCGTTAGAAAGCTTGTCTTGGGAACTTGAAGATCGTGTGGTCTATTGTCAAATTTGGTCACGTTTTGACCCTAACCCGTCACTTTCAAAGTGACGGCCTGCGCTAGCTGAAACTGGTAGAACTTGGCTCCGATACCAAATGTTGGATCTGGAGGAGAGAGGGAGCCTTGGAGGAGCGAGCATGTGGGAATAAAAGAGCATCAGTTGTGCTTAAGAATGGTTGTTTAATCACTCAAAATGATGGAGTACATATAGAGCTAGAGCTTGGGAAAGGCAGCCCTCTCACAAGCCATACCACTTAGTGATGGAGGCTAAGGCTAACACATTAGAGTCCTAAATTCATACAAGAGAGAAAATCAGCCTAGTAATCAGGCTGACCACTCACACACGACCTAGAGAGGTAGAAAAATGCTCTCATGGCACACTCCTAATAGTCACATAACTCACAATCCCATAGAGAATCGCCATGTGTCGATGGCTAGCAGACAAGGATCTCACCTCACCTAATAAGTAAAGAGAGATGCCTTTTTCCTACTAAGCACACTCTGACAAGGCAATCCAAGAATCTAGGACCTTTTTCGATAGGAGTAGGCATCTGGTAGTTTCCTAGAGCTTACTCCTGTGGACCTAAAACTGAGCCGGATGGCTCCTCTTGCAACAGGTCTTAGGATTGCCTTGTCAAAGTACGCTGACTAGGATAAAGGTACCTCTTCCTACTTTTAGGTGAGGTGGGATCCTTGTGTACTAGTCATTGACACATGGTGATTCTTCATGGAATTTTGGGTGATGTAACCACTAGGAGTGTGCCATGAGAGCATTCTCTAGCTCTCTAGGTCTTGTGTAACGGGTCAGTCTAATTATTAAGCTGATTGCCTCTCTTGTGTAAGATTGTGAGCTCTTGTGTATTAGTCTTAGCCTCCATGGCTAAGTGGTATGGCTTGTAAGAGGACTGACTTGCCCAAGCTCTAGTTGTATATGTACTCTGTCATGTTGAGTGATTTAACAATCATTCTTCAGTAAAACTTATGTTTTTTCAGTCCCACATACTCGCTGCTCCAAGGCTCCTTCTCTCCTTTAGATCCAACATTTGGTATCAGAGCCAAGTTCTACTAGTATTAGCTAGCACAGGCCTTCACTTTGAGATTGATGCGTTTGGATCAAACCTTCACTAGATTTTAGAATCAGCCATAAGAACTTCAAGTTCACAAGTCACGCTGTCCAACAAGCCCCTAATTGTTAAGATCTGATGGTCGGATAAAGAGTTATACTCAAGACGAGGTCAGCCAAGGCTACTCTTCTCTTGTGAGAAGTAAAAGTAAGACTATCGCCTTGTGATGAACATAACTTTCTTGTTTCTTGCTCAAATGTAAAACGTATTACATGAAAATTCTAATATTTTCCTAAGCTTTCCTGTGCTGCAAACATATTTGCATTCTATCAAATGGACTGGGAGAAATGCCATTTACAAGCTGGCTGGTTTGAGTTGGAGTAGGAGTAGAAGCATATGTTGTTTTCAGGAGGACATGTATCTTGAAATCGCTCTTCATGACCCTATGTTATGGATACATCCAAAAGGTTTTGAGCTAGTGGTGGACTCAGTTTTTCAAAAATTCCCAATCTATTGTCATTTATAGTCCATTTTCTGTCAGACAGATTTCTGGTAGAAGCAGCAGCAGAAGCAGGGGTAGGGCCACCATCCAAGGGCAGCACTGAGCATCACCGAGGCTCAAAATGACAGCAATAGGCATTGTGACATCAGTCCATCCTTTGGAGAGGTAGAAAGGACATGATAACTTCACTTTTTGGAAGATCCATACCCGTCGCCGTTTGGAGGGAGAGGAGCTTGTGGGAAGTGGTGAGCGACGACGAGCCAGTTGCAGTTCCATGGGCAAAAGGCATCTTTGTAGTGTAGGTAGTGGCGGGAAAGATGCCGCAAAAGGTGCAGCAGATACATGATCATCTACAGTTGCAGCGGCGACATATGAGGAGTGGAAGGAGATGGACGGGCAGGCTTACAGGCTACTTGTCAACACCATCTCCAACCCACATCTTCATAACGTGAGTTACAAGGCTACTACAAAGGAGGAGTGGGACACATTATATAAGAACTATGAGAACAAGGATCCTATATTCTACATTCCTCATACTCTTGGAGGAGAAGATGATGGCGCTGAAAATACAAGTTGGTGAAGAGATGGAGGCATACCTGGAGAGGTCAAAGGATCTGGCGAAACAACTGAGAGCGGCCATGAATCCTCTTGCTAAGGGGACTTCCAACCAGCTACGACACGGTGCGAGTACCAGCCAACTCTCCACCTCGACTTTATCTGTATACAACTGGTACTGGTAGAGCTGCGTCGTAGTGTAGTAAAACGTAGTAGCAGCACCAGTAGTGAAGTGGATTTCATGGCCACGAGTCCACGCAACTAGCAGTAGCAACAGAGAGGCAAGAAGAAAGGCAAATGCCACCACTATGAGAAAGAAGGGCACTATAAAAAGGATTGTTCCAAGTTCAAGAGAGACTCAAAGGAGCCGCTACAACATCAGCAAAGACAACGGCCTCTACAATAGCAAATACTGCAATCATAGTAGCGTTTGCAGTAGGAGCAGCAGAATTAGGTTAGAGTACGCCACTTTGGCAAGATGAACGTGGTTAAGGAGGTGGATGACCGGCTCTTCATGCCAACGTCTGATATGTCGCAGGAGGAGAAGCCGGGTCTGGTGTGGTATAAAGACTGTGGATGTACCAAGAGTCAAACGCACCACAAGGAGTGGTTCTTGTAGCTCTTGTCAATCCCTCCTTGCCCTTTTGCTTTGGGTGATGATCAGGTAGTTTATACTGAGGGGATTGGGATTATGGAGATGTGGTTGAAGACCCCATATGGCATAGAAGTGGGGGTGTTCCATGGCATGGTATGTACACCTCATGCTGTATTCAATCTCCTCTCAGTCTCCTCTCTTACCAATACAGGATTTATGTGTCGTCTTTGACAATGACTATGACTACATCCTTAACAAGGATAAAGGAGAGGAGTTGGCTAGGTCAATGAAGGAGGACTATATGTATCACCTGTAGGGAGTGACCAAGAAACCATGTGAGCACAGTCTTGTAGTAGTGATGTAGGCGAGAGAAGGCAAGATCTGGCATGCACACTATGGCGACATTGGTATGCGCACCTTGTAGTAGCTTCAAGTAAAGCAGATGGTTTACAACTTGCCTACTATCTCCAACTTTGAGTAACAGTTGTGCATCAGCTGTTTGGATGGGAAGCAGTACTATGAGGCATTCTTTGGAGTATGAAAATGTACAAAGCAGGTACTGGAGCTATTCCACACAGACTTATGTGGGTCAACGCAGACCCAGATCTTTGGAGGTTTTAGGTACTTCTTAACGTTTATTGATGATTTCAGTCATTACACTACTATATACTTCCTTGTTTTCAAGGACATGTGCTTTGACACATTGAAGGAGTTCAAGGTAATGGTGGAGAACCAGACAAGCAAGAAGATCAAGGCGTTATGTCCCGATAGCGGTGGAGAATACCTGAGCAAGGGGTTCCAAGACTACCTCACTAGCTGGCATCAAGGCACACCGCACTACGTCATACTCACCGTAGCAGAATGTGCCAACCGCACCATTTTTGAGTTAGCGTGCTCCATGCTACATGCGACTCGGCAGACCTATGACTTTTGGGCCAAAGCCGTGAGCATTACAGTCTATATCAAGAATCGTATTCCAACTAAGGCAGTAGAGAAGATGACGCCGTACAAGGCGTCGTTCGGCAATAAACCAAGTGTGGGTCATCTTTGCGCATTTGGCAACTTGGCATACATGTACATGCCGAAGGAGAAGGGGCAAGAGTGGGATGTAAAGAGTGTACAGATGATGATGATTGGTTATGATATGGCAAGCAAGACCTATCACATCTATAAGAGGGATACATGCCACGTCATCATCTCCAATAATGGAGTCTTCAATGAGAGAAAAATTTTCAACACCAATACTGTCTGGAAAGAGGTAGCAGAACCAACAGTTGATAAAGCGGTGGGAGTAGACACTCTCCCTGATTCCATCTCTACTGTGATAGTGGGAGAATAACTTTACTCCTCTATATCAGATGTAGCAGATACAACAGCCTTATCGGAAGAAGTAGATAAGGAAGGAGATATAGGACCACTAGTAATAGCAGTTGTGCCAGCAACATCGGCCCAGCCGCTCGCTAATGCTCTAGCTCCACGTCTTAGGTACCCCTTCAGGATGCGTTACAAGCCTGGTCAACACGGCCATTTCCGGATGCTACAAAAACCAGAACAGATCAACGTTGCACTTGAAGCAGACTCAGTCGAGCCAACGTCATACAAAGAGGCCATGACTATACCAAATACAACAGATTGGACGCAAGCCGTATGCAGGAGATATAGTCGCAGGTTGACAACCGTACGTAGGAGCTGACTGAGCGTCCACCTGGACTCAAGGTGATCAATTCCAAGTGGGTATTCAAGAAGAAGCGAGGAGTTGATGAAAACCTGGAAAAGTACAAGGCGAGGCTCGTCACCACTGCCTACTCGCAGCAAGAGCACATCGACTACACAGAAAGCTTTGTCCCTGTAGCAAAGTTTACCTTTGTGTATACGCTCCACTCTTATGTAGCAGTTGAGGACTTCAAGGTTCACCACATGGATGTCAGACAACATTCTTGAATGGTGACTTGTAAGAGACGATGTACATGGAGCAGTCAGAGAGGTTCATCATGGATGGCCAAGAACACCTGGTTTACAAGTTGTAGAAGCCTCTCTACAACCTCAAGCAAGCGTTGTTGGGAAAGGAGCCATCCGGCTCCGTTTCAGGTCAACAAGAGCAAGTTCCAGGAAACTACCAGATGCCTAGTCCGATCGTCGATCTAACTTCACCATTAGAAAGATCAGGTGGCAAATGTGTTTGGTCCAAGTTTCAGGCTGATCCAACAGTCAGATTGAGAGATATGAATTTTCGAAGTTTCTATGGTCATGGATTGCCGGTGTCTGGGTAACGATGGGCGATGGCTCCATGTCTTAGCCTAAGATAAAGGTACCTCTCTGTAATTTTTAGGTGAGGTGAGAGCCTTGTGTACTAGCCATGGACACATGGCGATTCTCCATGGGATTTTGGGTCAAGTGACTACTAGGAGTATGCCATGAGAGTATTCTCTAGCTCTCTAAGTCATGTGTGATTGGTCAGCCTGATTGCTAGGCCGATTTCCTCTCTTGTGTGAGATTGTGGACTCTAGTGTGTGAGTCTTAGCCTCCATGGCTAAGTGGTGTGGCTTGTGAGAGGGTTGACTTGCCCAAACTCTAGCACTACATGTACTCCATCATTTTGCGTGATTCAACAATAATTCTTCAGCATAGGTGATGCCCTTTCAGTCCCACATGCTCGCTGCTCCAAGGCTCCCTCTCTCCTCCAGCTCCAACATTTGGTATCAGAGCAACGTTCTGCCAGTTTCAGCCAGCACAGGCCGTCACTTTCAAAGAGACGGGTTAGGGTCACGCCTTGACCAAATTTGACAATCAACCACTAGATGTTCAAGTTTGTAAGACAAGCTTTCTAACGAGTCCAAGATCGCGAAGATCCAACGGTTGGATTAAAAGTTATGCTCAAAACGAGGTCGGCCTGAACTACACTCTTCTCTATGAGTAAGATTGTCGTCTTGTCATGACCATAACTCTTTCGTTTCTTTGTCAAATTCAAAAAATGGCACATGCGAATTGTAGTATTTTTACCAGTCTTTCGATTGGTACAAAACTATTTGCATTCCATCGATTCGTTTGGGAGAAACGCCGTTTACAAACTGGCTGGTCTGAGTTGGAGTAGGAGCAGAAGCATACCCTGTTTTTAAGAGGGAATATCTTAAAAAATCCCCTGTTGATAACCTTGTTTAATCGGTTGATCTGAAAGAATTTGAGCTGAATTTTCCAGTGGTGGACTCTGTTTTTCAAAATTCCCAGTCTGTTGGAATCTACAGTCTATTTTCTGTCAGGCAAATTTGTGGCAGAAGAAGCAGCAAAAACAGGATGAGCGCCGCCACCCAAGGGCAGCGTTGAGCATCACCAAGGCTTAAAATGGCAGCAGCAGGCGTTGTGACAGCAGCCAAGCCTTTTGAGAGGCTGGAAGGATGTACCAACTTCAAGTTTCGGAAGATCCGTACCCGCCTTCTTTTGGAGGAGAGGGCCTTGTGGGAGGTGGTGAGCAACGACGAGTGTGCTCCGCCTCCACAGGCAAAAGGCATCACCGCAGCACAGGTGGTGGCGGGGAAGACGCCACCGAAAGGTGCATCAGATGTAAGTTTATCTACGCCTACAGCAGCGGTATATGAGGAGTGGAAGAAGAAAGACAGGCAGGCCTACAGGCTGCTTGACAACACCATCTCCAACCAGCATCTTCAGTATGTGAGCAACAAGCCTACTACAAAAGAGGGGTGGAACACATTGTGCAAGAAGTATGAGAGCAATGATCCTGCATTTCTCATTCTTTTGGAGGAGAAGATGATGGCATTGAAAATGCAGGGAGGCGAAGGGATGGAGGCATACTTGGATAGGGCAAAGGAGCTGGCAAAGCAGCTGAAAGCGGCTCGCAACCCTTTGGAAGAGACGCACTTCATCCTCCTCTTACAGAGGGGACTCCCAGCGAGCTACGACACGGTGCGAGAGACGTTGGAACGCCTGCCGACTCTCGACCTGGACTTCATCTGCACGTACCTGGTGCAGGTGGAACTATGTCGCAGTGCAGCAAAGCGCAATGGGAGGGACAGTAGTGAAGCAGCATTTGTGGCCACAAGCTCACGTAACCAGTAGCAGCAGCAGTCTGGCCAGCAGAAAGGCAAGAAGAAAGGCAAGTGCCACTATTGCCAGAAAGAGGGACACTACAAGAAAGAGTGCTTCAAGTTCAAGAGGGACCAGAAGGAGCAGTCGCAGCAGTAGCAAAAATAGCAATCTCTACAGCAGCAATTGCAGTCACAGCAGCATTAGTAGCAGCAGCAGCAGCAGCAGCAGTAGTAGCAGAACCAGACTGGCATGCACCATTTTGGTAACATGAACGTGGCCAACAACTTGCACCACCGCCTCTTCATGGCAAAATCTGACATGTCGCAGAAGGAGAAGGCGGATCTGGCATGGTACAAGGACTCAAGGTGTACCAAGAGCCGGACGCATCATAAGGAGTGGTTTATGCAGCTGCTCTCCATTCCCCCCCGACCATCTACGTTTGGTGATGATCGGGTGGTGTATGCTGAGGGGATTGGGATTGTGGAGATGTGGTTGGAGACCCCGTGTGGCATTGAAGTGAAAGAATTCCATGGCGTGCTGTATGTACCTGATGATGTGTTCAAACTTCTCTTAGTGTCCTCTTTCACCAACACAAGACTGCGAGTCATCTTTGACCACGACTATGACTACATCCTCTACAAGGAAACGGGAGAGGAGTTGGCCAGGTCGGTGAAGGAAGGCGACATGTACCGCCTATTGGGGGCGACCAAGATCCCGCGAGAGCAGAGTCTTGCACCACTGGTGAAGACCTTAGATGGCACAATCTAGCATGCGCGCTAGGACCACATCGGCATGCGTGCCTTGCACCAACTTCAAACAAAGTAGATGGTGTGTGACTTGCCCACCATCTCTAACTTTGAGCAGCAGTTATGCATCGGCTGTTTGGAGGAGAAGATGCATCGCGAGGCATTCTCCGGAGTAGGGGAGCGCACGAAGGAGGTGCTGGAGCTGATCCACACAGACTTGTGTGGCCCGATGCACACAGACTTGTGTGACCGGATGCACACAGAGAGCTTTGGACACTCTAGATTTTTTCTCACCTTCATTGATGATTTTAGCCGTTACACTATTCTGTACTCCCTTTCCTCCAAGGTCTAGTGCTGTGACAGTTCAAGGAGTTCAAGACAATGGTATTGGGAAAGGAGCCATCCGGCTTAGTTTCAGGTCCATAAGAGCAAGTCCTAGGAAACTACCAGATGCCTTCTCTGATCGTCAATCCAACTCCTTCATTGGAAAACTCAGGTGGCAAATTATCTACGGTCCAAGTTTCAGGCCAATCCAACGGTCAGATTGGGAGATATGAATTTTCGAAGTTTCCGGGGTCATGGACCGCCGATATCTGGGTGACCATGGGTGATGGCTCCATGCCTTAGCCTGAGAAAAGAAAAAGGCAAGAGGTCCAGGGTCATGACCTGATGGGAGAAATATCCAAAAAGGTCCTGGGTCTTAGGATTGCTTTGTCAGAGAGTGCTGACTAGGAAAAAGGTACCTCTCCTTACTTTTTAGGTGAGGTGAGAGCCTTCTATACTAGCCATGGACACATGGCGATTCTCCATGGGACTTTGGGTGATGTGACTACTAGGAGTGTGCCATGAGAGCATTCTCTAGCTCTCTAAGTCGTGTGTGATTGGTCAGCCTGATTGCTAGGCCGATTTCTTCTCTTGTGTGAGATTGTAGACTCTAGTGTGTGAGTCTTAGCCTCCATGGCTAAGTGGTGTGGCTTGTGAGAGGGCTGACTTGCCCAAACTCTAGCACTATATGTACTCCATCATTTTGAGTGATTCAATAACAATTATTCGGCACAGCTGATGCCCTTTCAGTCCCACATGCTCGCTGCTCCAAGGCTCCCTCTCTCCTCCAGCTCCAACATTTGGTATCAGAGCCACGTTCTGCTAGTTTCACCCAGCACAGGCCGTCACTTTGAAAGTGACGGGTTAGGGTCAAGCCTTGACCAAATTTGACGTTCCACCACTAGATGTTCAATTTCGTAAGACAAGCTTTCTAACGAGTCCAAGATCGCGAACATCCAACGGTCGGATTGAGAGTTATGCTCAAAACGAGGTCGGCCTGGACTACACTCTTCTCTATGAATTGTAGTATTTTTACCAATCTTTCCATTGGTGCAAAACTATGTGCATTCCATCAATTCGTTTGGGAGAAACGCCGTTTACAAACTGGCTGGTCTGAGTTGGAGTAGGAGCAGAAGCATACCCTGTTTTCAAGTGGGCATATCTTACAAAATCCCCTGTTGATGACCCTATTTTATGGGTCGATCTGAAAGCATTTGAGCTGTATTTTCCCGTGGTGGGCTCTGTTTTTCAAAATTTCCAGTCTGCTGGAATGAAAAGTCCATTTTCTGTTAGAAAACTTTCTGGCAGAAGCAGCAGCAGAAACAGGATAACCGCCGCCACCCAAGGGTAGCGTTGAGCATCACCAAGGCTCAAAATGGCAGCAGCAGGCATTGTGACAGCAGCCAAGCCGTTGGAGAGGCTGGAAGGATGCACCAACTTCAAGTTTTGGAAGATCCGTACCCGCCTTCTTTTGGAGGAGAGGGGCTTGTGGGAGGTGGTGAGCAGTGACGAGTGAGCTTTGCCTCCACAGGCAAAAGGCATCACCGCAGCACAGGTGGTGGCGGGGAAGATACCGCCGAAAGGTGCATCAGATGCAAGTTTATCTACAACTGCAGCAGCGGTATATGAGGAGTGGAAGGAGAAGGACAGGCAGGCCTACAGGCTACTTGTCAACACCATCTCTAACCCGCATCTTCAGTATGTGAGTGACAAGCCTACTACAAAAGAGGGATGGGACACATTGTGCGAGAAGTATGAGAGCAATGATCCTGCATTTCTCATTCTTTTGGAGGAGAAGATGATGCCATTGAAAATGCAGGGTAGCGAAGGGATGGAGACATACATGGATAGGACAAAGGAGTTGGCAAAGCAGTTGAAGGCGGCTGGCAACCATTTCGAAGAGACGCGCTTCATCCTCCTCTTGCTGAGGGGACTCCCAGCGAGCTACGACACGATGGGAGAGACGTTGGAGTGCCTGCCGACTCTCGACCTAGATTTCATCGGCGCGTACCTGGTGCAGGTAGTACTATGTCACAGTGCAGCAAAGCACAATGGCAGCGGCAGCAGTGAAGCAGCATTTGTGGCCACAAGCTCACGTAACCACCAGCAACAACAGAAAGGCAAGAAGAAAGGCAAGAGCCACTATTGCCAGAAAGAGGGGCACTACAAGAAAGAGTGCTTCAAGTTCAAGAGGGACCAGAAGGAGCAGTCGCAGTAGTAGCAAAAATAGCAATCTCCATAGCAGCAATTGTAGTCAGAGCAGCGTTAGCAGCAATAGCAGCAGCAGTAGCAGCAAAACCAGATCGGCATGCGCCATTTCGGCAACATGAACGTGGCCAAGGAGTTGCACGGCCACCTCTTCATGGCAAAATGTGACATGTCACAGAAGGAGAAGGCGGATCTGGCATGGTACAAGGACTCACGGTGTACCAAGAGCGTAACGCATCACAAGGAGTGGTTTATGCAGCTGATCTCCATGCCCCCTGGCCAATTGCTTTGGGTGATGATCGGGTGGTGTATGCTGAGGGGATTGGGATTGTGGCGATGTGGTTGGAGACCCCGCGTGACATTGAAGTGAAAGAATTCCATGGCGTGCTGGATGTACCTGATGATCTGTTCAAACTTCTCTTAGTGTTCTCTTTCACCAACACAGGACTACGAGTCGTCTTTGACGACGACTATGACTACATCCTCTACAAGGAAACAGGAGAGGAGTTGGCCAGGTCGGTGAAGGAAGGCGACATGTACCGCCTGTTGGGGGCGACCAAGATCCCGCGAGAGCAGAGTCTTACAGCAGTGCTGTAGGCCACAGATGGCAAAATCTAGCATGCGCGCTACGACCACATCGGCATGCGTGCCTAGCAGCAACTTCAAACAAAGCAGATGGTGCCTGACTTGCCCACCATCTCTAACTTTGAGCAGCAGTTCTGCATCGGCAGTTTCGAGTGGAAGAAGCATCGCGAGGCTTTATCTGGAGCAGGAGAGCGCACGAAGGAGGTGCTGGAGCAGGTCCACACAGATTTGTGTGGCCCGATGCAGACCGAGAGCTTTCGACACTCTAGGTATTTTCTCACCTTCATTGATGATTTCAGCCGTTACACTGTTCGGTACTTCCTTTCCTCCAAGGTCTAGTGCTTTGATAGTTCAAGGAGTTTAAGACAATGCTTTTGGGAAAGGAGCCATCCGGCTCAGTTTCAGGTCCACAGAAGCAAGTTCCGGGAATCTACCAGATGCCTGCTCCGATCGTCGGTCCAAGTTTCAGGCCGATCCAACGGTCAGATTGGGAGATATGAATTTTCGAAGTTTCCGGGGTCATGGACCGCAGATATCTGGATGACCATGGGTGATGGCTCCATGCCTTAGCCTGAGAAAAGAAAAAGGCAAGAGGTCCAGGGTCAAGACCTGATGGGAGAAACATCCAAAAAGGTCCTTGGTCTTAGGTTTGCCTTGTCAGAGTGTGCTGACTAGGATAAAGGTACCTCTCCTTACTTTTTAGGTGAGGTGAGATCCTTGTGTGCTAGCCATGGACACATGGCGATTCTCCATGGGTTTGTGGGTGATTTGACCACTAGGAGTGTGCCATGAGAGCATTCTCTAGCTCTATACGTCGTGTGTGACTGGTCAGCCTGATTGTTAGGCTGATTTCCTCCCTTGTGTGAGATTGTGGACTCTAGTGTGTGAGCCTTAGCCTCCATGGCTAAGTGGTGTGGCTTGTGAGAGGACTGACTTACCCAAGCTCTTACTCTATATGTACTCCATCATTTTGAGTGCTTCAACAACCATTCTTCAGTACAATTGATGCCCTTTCAGTCCCACATGCTCGCTGCTCCAAGGCTCCCTTTGTCCTCCAGATCCAACATTTGGTATCAGAGCCAAGTTCTTCCAGTCTCAGCTAGCACAGGCCGTCACTTTGAAAGTGAAGGGTGAGGGTCAAAATGTAACCAAATTTGATGATCGACCACTCGAACGTCATGTTCGTCAGACAAGCTTTCCAAGGAGCCCAAATGGCGAAGATCCAACGGTTGGATTGAGAGGTATACTCAAAACAAGGTCGGTCAGGGCTACACTCTTCTCTATGAGTAAGACTATTGCCTTGTGATGACCATAACTCTCTTGTTTCTTTGTCAAATTTAAAAAGTGGCACATGCGAATTGTAGTATTTTTCCTAAGCTTTCAAATGGTGCAAAAATATTTGCATTCCATTGATTCGTTTGGGAGAAACGCCGTTTACAAAATGGCTGGACTGAGTTAGAGTAGGAGCAGAAGCATACCCTGTTTTCAAGAGGGCATATCTTTCAAAATCCCCTGTTGATGACCCTGTTTTATGGGTCGATCTGAAAGGTTTTGAGCTGACATTTCCATTGGTGGGCTCAATTTTTTCAAATTCCCAGTCTCCTGGCATCTAAAGGCAATTTCCTGTCAGACAGATTTCTAGCAGAAGCAGCAGCAGAAGCAGGGGTAGCGCCGCCATCAAAGGGCAGCGTTGAGCATCACCAAAGCTCAAAATGGCAGCAGCAGGCATGTTCACTGCAGCCCAGCCCTTGGAGAGGCTGGAGGGACATGCCAACTTCACGTTTTGGAAGATCCGCCGCCTCCTTTTGGAGGAGAGGGGCTTGTGGGAGGTGGTGAGCGGCGACGAGCGCGCTCCGCCTCCACAGGCAAAAGGCAACACCGTAGCACAGTAGTGGCGGGGGTCACGCCACAGAAGGGTGCAGCTGATCCAGGTTCATCTGCAGCAGCACCAGCGACGTATGAGGAGTGGAAGAAGAAGGACAAGCAGGCCTACAGGTTGCTTGTCAACACCATCTCCAACCCGCATCTTCCATACGTGAGTGACAAGGCTACTGCAAAGGAGGGATGGGACACGTTGTGCAAGAAGTATGAGAGCAAGGATCCTGCATTCCTCATGCTTTTGGAGGAATGAATGATGGCGCTGAAAATGCATGGTGGTGAAGGGATGGAGGTGTACCTGGACAGGGCAAAGGAGCTGGCGAAGCAGCTGAGAGCGGCTGGCAACCCTGTGGAAGAGACGCGCTTCATCCTCCTCTTGCTAAGGGGACTCCCAACCAGCTACGACACGGTGCGAGAGACGCTGGAGTGCCAGCCCACTCTCGACCTCGAATTCATCTGCACACACCTGGTGTAGGTGGAATTGCGTCGCAATGAAGCAAAGCGCAATGGCGGCGGCAGCAGTGAAGCAGCTTTTGTAGCCACGAGCTCACGCAACCAACAGCAACAGCAGTAGTTTGGGCAGCAGAGAGGCAAAAAGAAAGGCAAATGCCACTACTGCCAGAAAGAGGGACACTACAAAAAGGAGTGTTTCAAGCTCAAGAGGGACCACAAGGAGCAGTAGCAGCAGTAGCAAAAGCAATAGTCTCAACAGCAGCAGCAGTAGCAGTCACAACAGCGTCAGCAGCAGCAGCAGCAAAACCAGGCTGGTGTGCGCCACTTTCGCAATATGAATGTGGCCAAGGAGGTGCACGACCGTCTCTTCATGGCGAAGTCTGACATGTCGCAGGTGGAGAAGGCGGATCTCGCATGGTACAAGGACTCAAGATGTACCAAGAGCCTGACACATCACAAGGAGTGGTTTACACAGCTGCTGTCCATCCCTCCCCGTCCTATCGCTATGGGTGATGATCGGGTGGTGTATGGTGAGGGGATTGGGATTGTGGAGATGTGGTTGGAGACCCCACGTGGCATTGAAGTGGGAGTGTTCCATGGCGTGCTGTATGCATCTGATGCTGCATTCAACCTCCTCTCAGTCTCCTCTATCACCAACACAGGTCTACGCGTCGTCTTTGATGATGACTATGGCTAGATCCTCAACAAGGATACTGGAGAGGAGTTGGCCAGGTCGGTGAAGGAGGGCGACATGTACCACCTGCTCTAGGCAACGAAGATCCCGCGTGAGCAAAGTCTTGCAGCAGCGGTGCAGGCAACAGATGGAGAGATCTTGCATGCACACTATGGCCAAATCAGCATGCGCGCCTTGCAGCAGTTTCAAGCAAAGTAGATGGTGCGTGACTTGCCGACCATCTCCATCTTTGAGCAACAGCTGTGCATTGGCTGTTTGGATGGGAAGCATCATCGTGAGGCGTTCTCTGGAGCACGGGAGCATGCAAAGGAGGTACTGGAGCTGGTCCACACAGACTTGTGTGGCCGGATGCAGACCCAGAGCTTTGGAGGCTCTCGGTATTTTCTGACCTTCATTGATGATTTCAGCCGTTACACTACTGTGTACTTCCTTCCTTCCAAGGACCAGTGCTTTGACAGGTTCAAGGAGTTCAAGGCAATGGTGGAGAACCAGACTGGCAAGACGATCAAGGCGCTGCGCAGTAACCGCGGTGGAGAGTACCTGAGCAAGGAGTTCCAGTACAACCTCGCAGCAGCTGGCATCAAGGCGCAGCGCACTACGCCATACTCACCGTAGCAGAACGGTGTAGCAGAACGTGCCAATCGCACTATCGTTGAGTCGGCGTGCTCCATTCTTCACGCGGCTCGGCTGACCTACGACTTCTAGGCCGAAGCCGCGAGCACTGCGGTGTACATCAAGAACCGCAGTCCAACTAAGGCATTGGAGCAGATGACACCGTACGAGGCGTGGTTTGGCAAGAAGCCGAGCGTGGGTCATCTTCGCGCATTTGGCAGCTTGGCACACATGCACGTGCCAAAGGAGAAGCAGCAGAAGTGGGACACGAAGCGCGCGCAGATGCTAATGATTGGCTATGACGTGGCAAGCAAGGCGTATCGCCTCTACGAGAGGGATACAGGCCATCATCTCCAGGGATGTCGTCTTCAATGAGAGCAACGTCATCGGCACCAACGTTGTCTATGAAGAGATAGAAGAACCAGCAGCTGACAAGGTAGTGGGAGCAGATATCCTTCCTGAACCAGCCTCTCCTAATCCTTCCTCCACTTTGACAGTGGGAGAACCAGTCTATTCTCCCATGTCTGATGCAGCAGATACAACGGCCTCATCGGCAGATACAGAGGAAGAAGATGCCGTACCACCAGCAGCAGCAGTTGTGCCAGCAGCACCGCGCCAGCCGTCGCTAACGCTCCAGCACCAAGTCGCAGGTATCCTCTTAAGGTGCGCTAGAAGCCTCGTGAGCGCGACCATTTTTTGGATGCTGCAAAAACCAGAGCAGATGAATATCGCAGTTGCAGCAGATTCAGATGAGCCAACGTCATACAAGGAGGCCATGGCTATGCCTGATGTAGCAGATTGGGCGCAAGCCGTGTAGCAAGAGATACAGACGCAGCTGGACAACGGCATGTGGGAGCTGACTAAGCGTCCACCTGGACGCAAGGTGATCAAGTGCAAGGGGGTATTCAAGAAGAAGCGGGGAGCAGATGGCAACCTGGAAAAATACAAGGCGAGGCTGGTCGCCAAGGGCTACTCGCAGCAGGAAGGCATCGACTACACGGAAACCTTTGCTCCTGTTGCAAACTTTGCCTCTGTGCGCACGCTCCTTTCCTATGCAGCAGCTGAGGACTTCGAGATTCACCACATGGATGTCAAGACGGTATTCTTGAACGGTGACTTGGAGGAGGAGATCTACATGGAGCAGCCAGAGGGGTTCGTCATGGAGGGCTAGGAGCACCTGGTTTGCAAGCTGCAAAAGTCGTTGTACGGCCCCAAGCAAGCATCGCGTGCTTGGAACCAGAAGTTGGATTCGGCGCTGTAGTGTATGGGGTTTGAGCATCGCGAGTGTGACTATAGCGTGTATCGCTGGCAGCATGAGCATGAGATCCTCATCATCATTTTGTATGTGGATGACATGCTCCTCCTTTCCAACAGCATGTCTGCACTACAGGAGTTCAAGGAGGCCATGCAATAGCGCTTCCAGATGTCTGATCTCGAGGAGGCATCATACTTCCTCGGTATCCAGATCATGCGTGACCGCAAATCACGCTCTCTCTCGGTACAGCAGAGCCGCTACATCAAGGATGTCTTGCCGCGGTTCGGCATGGCAGAGGCTAAACCCATTGCCACGCCGCTGGAGACGCGGCAGTACCTCGTGAGCTTCAATGGAGAAGCGGATGCAGCTGAGCGGCAGAAGTACCAGAGCGCCGTCGCAGTCTCATGTACCTAATGGTGGCAACCAGGCCGGACCTCGCACAGGCTATAAGCGGTGTGAGCCAGCACATGGCAAACCCCGGACCTGAGCACCAGAAGGCAGTGAAGGGGATCTTCCGCTAAATTGCACGAACCATCAGTATCGGCATCACGTACAACGGCAACGACAACAACATCATCGGCTATACAGATGCAGATTGGGCTTCAAACCCCGAGGACCGCAAGTCCATCTCTGGACATGTGTTCGTCATGAATGGTGGGGCCATCACCTGGTGCAGCAAGCGGCAAGTGGTCGTGGCCACCTCAAGCACGGAAGCTGAGTACATCTCTCTCAGTTTTGGAGCGAAGGAACCAGTTTGGCTTCAACGTCTCATGGCAGAGATGAATGGGAGTACATCAGTTCTAGGTCCTGTGCGCGTCAACCAGAGCGCGATTGCACTCGCCAAGAATCCTGAGGTCCATGCACGCACCAAGCACATTGACATCGCATATCACTTCATCAGGCACATGGTGTAGGAGGTGCTATTCAGCTGGAGTTTACTCCAACCAGTAAGCAAGTCGCTGATTTCTGCACCAAGCCAGTGACCCGTGAGAAGCAGCAGTTCTGCATGAACGAATGTGGACTCAACCCACGCTGACTGCGGCAAAGTGGGAGATTGTTGGGAAAGGAGCCATCCGGCTCAGTTTCAGGTCCACAGGAGCAAGTTCCAGGAAATTACCAGGTGCCTGCTCGGATCGTCAATCCGACTTCACCATTGAAAAAGATCAGGTGGAAAATTATGTACGGTCCAAGTTTCAGGCCGATCCAACGGTCAGATTGGGAGATATGAATTCTCGAAGTTTCCGAGGTCATGGACCGCCGATATCTGGGTGACCATGGGTGATGGCTCCATGCCTTAGCCTGAGAAAAGAAAAAGACAAGAGGTCCAGGGTCAAGACCTGATGGGAGAAATATCCAAAAAGGTCCTGGGTCTTAGGATTGCCTTGTCACAGTGTGATAAAGGTACCTCTCCTTACTTTTTAGGTGAGGTGAGAGCCTTCTGTACTAGCCATGGACACATGGCGATTCTCCATGGGACTTTGGGTGATGTGACTACTAGGAGTGTGCCATGAGAGTATTCTCTAGCTTTCTAAGTTGCGTGTGATTGGTCACCCTGATTGCTAGGCCGATTTCCTCTCTTGTGTGAGATTGTAGACTCTAGTGTGTGAGTCTTAGCCTCCATGGCTAAGTGGTGTGGCTTGTGAGAGGGCTCACTTGTCCAAACTCTAGCAATATATGTACTCCATCATTTTGAGTGATTCAACAACAATTCTTTGGCACAGCGGATACCCTTCCAGTCCCACATGCTAGCTGCTCCAAGGCTCCCTCTCTCCTCCAGCTCCAACATTTGGTATCAGAGCCACGTTCTGCTAGTTTCAGCCAGCACAGGCCGTCACTTTCAAAGTGACGGGTTAGGGTCAAGCCTTGACCAAAATTGAAAATCAACCACCAGATGTTCAATTTTGCAAGACAAGCTTTCTAACGAGTCCAAGATCGCGAAGATCCAACGGTCGGATTGAGAGTTATACTATAAATGAGGCCAGCCTGGACTACACTCTTCTCTATGAGTAAGACTGTCGCCTTGTCATGACCATAACTCTTTTGTTTCTTTGTCAAATTTAAAAAGTGGCACATGCGAATTGTAGTATTTTTACCAATCTTTCCATTGGTGCAAAACTATTTGCATTCCATCGATTCGTTTGGGAGAAACGCCGTTTACAAACTGGCTGGTCTGAGTTGGAGTAGGAGCAGAAGCATACCCTGTTTTCAAGAGGGCATATCTTACAAAATCCCCTGTTGATGAGCCTGTTTTATGGGTCGATCTGAAAGAATTTGAGCTGAATTTTACAGTGGTGGGCTTTTTTTTCAAAATTCCCAGTCTGCTAGAATCTACAGTCCATTTTCTGTCAGACACATTTCTGGCAGAAGCAGCAGCAGAAACAGGATAAGCGCCGCCACCCAAGGGCAGCGTTGAGCATCACCAAGGCTCAAAATGGTAGCAGCAGGCGTTGTGACAGCAGCCAAGCCGTTGGAGAGGCTGGAAGGATGCACCAACTTCAAGTTTTGGAAGATCCGTACCCGCCTTCTTTTGGAGGAGAGGGGCTTGTGGGAGGTGGTGAGCAGCGACAAGTGTGCTCCGCCTCCACAGACAAAAGGCATCACCGCAGCACAGGTGGTGACGGGGAAGACGCCGCCGAAAGGTGTATCAGATGCAAGTTTATGTACAACTGCAACAGCGGTATATGAGGAGTGGAAGAAGAAGGACAGGCAGGCCTAGAGGCTCCTTGTCAACACCATCTCCAACCCGCATCTTCAGTATGTGAGTGACAAGCCTACTACAAAAGAGGGATGGGACACATTGTGCAAGAAGTATGAGAGTAATGATCTTGCATTTCTCATTCTCTTGGAGGAGAAGATGATGGCATTGAAAATGCAGGGTGGCGAAGGGATGGAGGCATACTTGGATAGGGCAAAGGAGCTTGGAAAGCAGCTGAAAGCGGCTGGCAACCCTTTGGAAGAGACGCGCTTCATCCTCCTCTTGCTGAGGGGACTCCCAGCGAGCTACGACACGGTGGGAGAGACGTTGGAGTGCTTGCCGACTCTCGACCTGGACTTCATCTGCACGTACCTGGTGCAGGTAGTACTATGTCACAGTGCAGCAAAGCGCAATGGCAGCGGCAGCAGTGAAGCAGCATTTGTGGCCACAAGCTCACGTAACCAGCAGCAGCAGCAGTCTGGGTAGCAGAAAGGCAAGAAGAAAGGCAAGTGCCACTATTGCCAGAAAGAGGGGCACTAGAAGAAAGAGTGCTTCAAGTTCAAGAGGGACCAGAAGGAGCAGTCGCAGCAGTAGCAAAAATAGCAATCTCCATAGCAGCAATTGTAGTCACAGCATCGTTAGCAACAGTAGCAGCAGCAGTAGCAGCAGAACCAGATCAGCATGCGCCATTTTGGCAACATGAACGTGGCCAAGGAGTTGCACGGCCGCCTCTTCATGGCAAAGTGTGACATGTCGCAGAAGGAGAAGGCGGATCTGGCATGGTACAAGGACTCACGGTGTACCAAGAGCCTAACGCATCACAAGGAGTGGTTTATGCAATTGCTCTCCATGCCCCCCTGACCAATTGCTTTGGGTGATAATCGGGTGGTGTATGCTGAGGGGATTGGGATTGTGGCGATGTGGTTGGAGACCCCGCGTGACATTGAAGTGAAAAAATTCCATGGCGTGCTCGATGTACCTGATGATCTGTTCAAACTTCTCTTAGTGTTCTCTTTCACCAACACAGGACTACGAGTCGTCTTTGACGACGACTATGACTACATCCTCTACAAGGACACAGGAGAGGAGTTGGCCAGGTCGGTGAGGGAAGGCGACATGTACCGCCTGTTGGGGGCGACCAAGATCCCGCGAGAGCAGAGTCTTACAGCAGTGCTGCAGGCCACAGATGGAAAAATCTAGCATGCACACTACGACCACATCGGCATGCGTGCCTTGCAGCAACTTCAAACAAAGCAGATGGTGCGTGACTTGCCCACCACCTCTAACTTTGAGCAGCAGTTGTGCATCGCCTGTTTGGAGTGGAAGAAGCATCACGAGGCATTCTCTGGAGCAAGAGAGCGCACGAAGGAGGTGCTGGAGCTGGTCCACACAGACTTGTGTGGCCCGATGCAGACCGAGAGCTTTGGACACTCTAGGTATTTTCTCACCTTCATTGATGATTTCAGCCGTTACACTGTTCGGTACTTCCTTTCCTCCAAGGTCTAGTGCTTTCATAGTTCAAGGAGTTCAAGACAATGGTTTTGGGAAAGGAGCCATCCGGCTCACTTTGAGGTCCACAGAAGCAAGTTCCGGGAAACCACCAGATGCCTGCTCCTATCGTCGGTCCAAGTTTCAGGCCGATCCAACGGTCAGATTGGGAGATATGAATTTTCGAAGTTTCCGGGGTCATGGACCGCAGATATCTTGGTGACCATGGGTGATGGCTCCATGCCTTAGCCTGAGAAAAGAAAAATGCAAGAGGTCCAGGGTGAAGACCTGATGGGAGAAATGTCCAAAAAGGTCCTTGGTCTTAGGATTGCCTTGTCAGAGTGTGCTGACCAGGAAAAAGGTACCTCTCCTTACTTTTTAGGTGAGGTGAGATCCTTGTGTGCTAGCCATGGACACATGGCGATTCTCCATGGGTTTGTGGGTGATGTGACCACTAGGAGTGTGCCATGAGAGCATTCTCTAGCTCTATACGTCGTGTGTGACTGGTCAGCCTGATTGTTAGGCTGATTTCCTCCCTTGTGTGAGATTGTGGACTCCAGTGTGTGAGCCTTAGCCTCCATGGCTAAGTGGTGTGGCTTGTGAGAGGACTGACTTACCCAAGCTCTAGCTCTATATGTACTCCATCATTTTGAGTGCTTCAACAACCATTCTTCAGCACATTTTATGCCCTTTCAGTCCCACATGTTCGTTGCTCCAAGGCTCCCTATTTCCTCCAGATCCAACAAATAGTGGAGAACTAGACTGGCAAGAAGATCAAGGCGTTACGTAGCGACCGTGGCGGAGAGTGCCGGAGCAAGGAGTTCCAGGACTACCTTGCAGCAGCAGGCATCAAGGCGCATCGGACCGCGCTATGCTTGCTACAGCAGAACAGCGTAGTAGAACGTGCCAACCGTACTATCGTTGAGTCGGTGTGCTCCATGCTGCACACGGCTCACCTATGACTCCAGGGCCGAAGTAGTGAGCACTACGGTGTACATGAAGAACCGCAGTCCAACCAAGGCGTTGGAGCAGATGACGCCGTACGAGGCGTGGTTCGACAAGAAGCCGAGCGTGGGTCATCTTCGCACATTTGGCAGCTTGGCGCACATGCATGTTCCCAAGGAGAAGCGACAGAAATGGGACGCGAAGACCACACAGATGCTGATGATCGGCTATGACGTGGCAAGCAAGGCGTATCGTCTCTACAAGAGGGATACTTGCCACGTCATCATCTCCAAGGATGTCGTTTCCAACGAAAGTAACATCATCGGTACCAACATCATCTGTGAAGAGACAGCAGAACCAGCAACTGATGAAGCAGTGGGAGCAGACATTCTCCTTGAACCCGTCTCTCTTCATCCTTCCTCTACTGTGATAGTGGGAGAACCACTCTACTCTCCCATGTTTGACGTAGCAAATACCGCGACCTCATCAGCAGAAGCAGAGGAAGAAGATGCGCCACCACCACCAGCAACAGTTGTACACCTAGTACACGTGGAACTACGTCGTAATGCAGCAAAGCGCAATGGCGACAGCAACAGTGAAGCAGCTTTTATGGCCATGGACTTACGCAACCAGCAGCACCAGCAGTCTCGGCAGCAGAGAGGCAAGAAGAAAGGCAAATGCCTCTATTGCCAGAAAGAGGGGTACTACAACGGGTGGCACTCCAACGTCAGTTGGCACTCCAACGTCTCTCGCATTGTGTCGTAGCTCATTAGGAGTCCCCTCAGCAAGAGGAGGATGAAGCTCATTTTTCCACAGGGTTGCAGGCCGCTTTCAACTGCTTTGCCAGCACCTTTACCCTATCGAAGTACGCCTCCATCCCTTCTCCACCCTATATTTTCAATGCCATCATCTTCTCATCCAAAAGTATGAGAAATGCAAGATCCTTGCTCTCATACTTCTTGCACAATGCGTCCCACCCCTCTTTTGTAGTAGCCTTGTCACTCACGTACTGAAAATACAGGTTGGAGATGGTGTTGAAAACCAGCATGTAGGCTTGCCTGTTCTTCTTCTTCCACTCCTCATATGCCGCTGCTGCAGTTGTAGATGAACTTGCATCTACTACACCATTCTCTGGCATCTTCCCCGCCACCACCTACGCTACAGTGATGCCTTTTGCCTGTAGAGGCGGAGCGCGCTCGTCGCCGCTCACCACCTCCCACATGCCCCTCTCTAAAAGGAGGCGGGTATGGATCTTCCAAAACGTGAAGTTGGCGCGCCCTTCCTAAACGTAAAGTTGGCACGCCCTTGAGTGGCGGCGCTATCCCTGCTTTTACTGCTACTTCTACCAGAAATTTGTCTGACAGAAAATAGACTGTAAAGGCTAGCAGACTAGGAATTTGGAAAAACCAATCCACTACTGCAAACTTCAGCTCAAAACCTTTCAGATCGTCCAATAAAACAGGGTCATCAACAGGGTATTGTCAGAGATATACCCATTTCAAAACAGGGTATTCTGCTGCTCCTACTCGAGCTCACACCAGCCAGCTTGTATATATCGTTTCTCCTAAAAATCAATGGAATACAAATAGTTTTGCATCAATGGAAAGCTAAGGATCAATACTATAATTTGCATGTGCCACTTTTTGAATTTGACAAAGAAACAAGAGAATTATGGTCATTACAAGGCGACAGTCTTACTCATAGAGAAGAGTGTAGCCGTTGCCGACATCGTTTTGAGCATAACTCTCAATCCGACCATTGGATCTTCACGCTGTTGGGCTCTTTAGAAAGATTGTTGTGCAAACTTAAAGATCTACAGATCGATCATCAAATGTGGTCACGATTTGACCCTAACCCGTCACTTTCAAAGTGACGGCCTGCGTTGGCTGAAACTGATAGAACTTGGCTCTGATATCAAATGTTGGATCTGGAGGAGAGAGGGAGCCTTGGAGCAGCGAGCATATGGGACTGAAAGGGCATCAGTTGTGCTGAAGATTGGTTTTTGCTGCTGCTGCTACTGTTGACGCTGTTGTGACTGCTGCTGCTGGTGTTGTGGAGATTATAGCTGTTGCTATTGCTAATCCTACTCCTTCTGGTCCCTCTTCAACTTGAAGCACTCTTTCTTGTAGTGTCCCTCTTTCTGGCAATAGTGGCACTTGCCTTTCTTCTTGCCTCTCTACTGCCCAGACTGCTGCTGCACCTGGTTACGTGAGCTTGTGGCCACAAATGTTGCTTCACTGCTGCCGCTGTCATTGCGCTTTACTGCACTGTGACGCACTTCTACCTGCACCAGGTACGTGCAGATGAAGTCCAGGTCGAGATTCGGCTGGCACTCCAATGTCTCTCGTACCGTGTCGTAGCTCGCTGGGAGTCTCCTCAGCAAGAGGAGGATGAAGCGCGTCTCTTCCACAGGGTTGTCGGCCGCTTTCAGCTGCTTTGCCAGCTCCTTTGCCCTGTCCAAGTACGCGTCCATCCTTTCGCCACCCTACATTTTCAACGCCATCATCTTCTGCTCCAAAAGCATGAGGAATGCAAGATCCTTGCTCTCATACTTCTTGCACAATGTGTCCCATCCCTCTTTTGCAGTAGCCTTGTCACTCACATACTGAAGTTGCGGGTTGGAGATGGTGTTGACAAGCAGCCTGTAGGCCTACCTGTCCTTCTTCTTCCACTCCTCATATGCTGCTGCTGCAGTTGTAGATGAACTTGCATCTGCTTCACCTTTTTGCCGCGTCTTCCCCACCACCACCTCTGCTGCGGTGATGCCTTTTGCCTCTGAAGGCGGAGCGCACTCGTCGCCGCTCACCACCTCCCACAAGCCCCTCTCCTCCAAAAGGAGGCGGGTACGGATCTTCCAAAATGTGAAGATTGCACGTCCTTTCAGCCTCTCCAAGGGCTGGAATGCTATGACCACGCCAGCTACTGCCATTTTGAGCTTTGGTGATGCTCAACGCTGCCCTTGAGTGGCGGCGCTACCCCTGCTTGTGCTGCTGCTTCTACCAGAAATTTGTCTGACAGAAAATAGATTGTAGAGACCAGCAGACTAGGCATTTGGATAAACTAAGCCCACCACTGGAAAATGCAGCTCAAAACCTTTCAGATCGACCCATAAAACTGGATCATCAACAAGGGATTTTGAAAGATATGCCTTCTTCAAAACGGGTATGCTTTTGCTCCTACTCCAACTCAGACCAGCCAGCTTGTAAACAGCGTTTCTCCCAAACAAATCAATGGAATGCAAATACTTTTGAACCAATGGAAAGCTTAGGAAAAATACTACAATTCGCATGCACCACGTTTTAAATTTGACACTGAAACGAGAGAGTTATGGTCATCACAAGGCGACTGTCTTACTCACAGAGAAGACTGTAGCCCAGGCTGACTTCATTTTGAGCATAACTCTCAATCCGACCGTTGGATGTTCGCAATCTTGGGCTCGTTTGAAAGCTTGTCTTGGGAAATTGGATGATCATCACATTTGGTCAAGATTTGACCCCAACCCATCAATTTCAAAGTGACGGCATGTGCTAGCTAAAACTGGCAGAACTTGGCTCTGATACCAAATGTTGGAACAGGAGTTGAGAGGGAGCCTTGGAGCAGCGAGCATGTGGGATTGAATGGGCATCCGTTGTGCTGAATAATGGTTGTTGAATCACTGAAAATGATGAAGTACATATAGAGCTAGAGCTTGGGCAAATCAGCCCTCTCACAAGCCACACCACTTAGCCATGGAGGCTAAGGCTCACACACTAGAATCCATAATCTCACACAAAAGAGAAAATCAGCCTAGCAATCAGGCTGACCACTCACAAACGAACTAGAGATCTAGAAAATGCTCTCATGACACACTCCTAGTGGTCACATATATTTCAATCCCATAGAGAATCGCCATGTGTCCATGGCTAGTACACAAGGATCTCACCTCACCTAAAAAGTAAGGAGAAATACATTTTTCCTAGTCAGTATACTCTGATAAGGCAATCCAAGAATCTAGGACCTTTTTGGATATTTTTCCCATCAGGTCTTGACCCTGGACCTCTTGCCCTTTTTCGTTTCTCAGGCTAAGGCATGGAGCCATCACCCATGGTCACCCGGACGCTGGCAGTCCATGACCCCAGAAACTTCAAAAATTCATATCTCTCAATCCGCCCGTTGGATCGGCCTGAAACGTGGAGTGTAGATAATTCTCCACCTGATCTTTTCAATGGTGAAGTCAAATTAACGATCGGGATAGGCATCTGGTAGTTTGCTGGAACTTGCTCATGTGGATGTGAAACAGAGCCGGATGGCTCCTTTTCCAACAATCTCCTACTTTGCCGTAGTCAAAGTGGGCTGAGTCCACATGCCGTCATGCACAACTACTACTTCTCACGGGTCACTGACTTGGTACAGAAATCAGCGACCTGCTTGCTGGTTGGAGTGAATTCCAGCTTGATAGCACCCTCCTGCACCATGTGTCTGATGAAGTGATATGCGATGTCAATGTGCTTAGTGCGTGCATGGTGCTCAGGATTCTTGGCGAGTGCGATTTTGCTCTAGTTGTCGACAAGTACATGAACTGGAACTGCTACACTGCCACTCATCTCCGCCATGAGACGCTGAAGCCAAACTGCTTCCTTGGCTCGAGAGCTGAGAGAGACGTACTCAGCTTCTGTGCTTGAGGTGGCCACGACCACTTGCTGCTTGCCGCTCCAGCTGATGGCCCCGCCATTCATGAGGAACACATGTCCAGAGATGGAGTTGCGGCCCTCAGGGTTTGAAGCCTAATCTGCGCCCGTGTAGCTGATGATGCTGTTGTCGTTGCCGTTGTAGGTGATGCCAATGTTGATAGTTCCAGCAAGGTAGTGGAAGATCCGCTTCACTGCCTTTTGGTGCTCAGGTCCGAGATTCGCCATGTGCTGACTCACAGCGCTCAAAGCTTGTGCGAGGTCCGGCCTGGTTGCCATCATCAGGTACATGAGATTGCTGACAGTGCTCTGGTACTTCTGCTACATCAAGAATATTTTACAGCACCGCGGTAAAACATCCTTGATGTAGCGGCTCTGCTGCGGCGAGAGAGAGCGTGATTTGCAGTCACACGTGATCTGGATGCCAAGGAAGTATGACGCCACTCCGAGATCAGACATCTGGAAGCGCTTGTGCATTGCCTCCTTGAACTCCTGTAGTGCACACATGTTGTTGGAAAGGAGGAGCATATCATGCACATAGACAATGATCATGAGGATCTCATGCCCATGCTGCCAGTGATAGACGCTGTAGTCACACTCGCTCTGCGCGAATTCCATGCACTGTAGCGCCGCATCCAAATTCTGGTTCCAAGCACGCGACGCTTGCTTGAGGTCGTACATCGACTTCTGTAGCTTGCAAACCAGAGCTCCAGGCCATCCATGACGAATCCCTCCGGTTTCTCCATATAGATTTCCTCCTCCAAGTCACCGTTCAAGAATGCCGTCTTGACATCCATGTGGTGAATCTCGAAGTCCTCAGCTGCTGCATAAGAAAGGAGCGTACACACAGAGGCAAACTTTACAACAGGAGCAAAGGTTTCCGTGTAGTCAATGCCTTCCTGCTGTGAGTGGCCCTTGGCGACCAGCCTCGCCTTGTATTTTGTGAGGTTGCCATCTGTGCCCCTCTTCTTCTTGAACACCCACTTGCACTTGATTACCTTGCGTCCAGGTGGACGCTCTGTCAACTCCCACGTACCATTGTCGAACTGCGACTTTATCTCCTGCTGCACAGCTTGCGCCCAATCTGCTACATCTGTTGCAGCCATGGCCTCCTTATACGACGTCGGCTCATTAGAGTCTGCTATAACTGCGACATTTATTTGGTCTGGTTTTTGGAGCATCCAGAAATGTCCGCGTTCACCAGGCTTGTAGCGCACCCTGAGAGTGTGCTTTCAACGTGGTTTTGGAGCGTTAGCAGGCGGCTGGCGCGGTGCTTCTGGTACAACTGTCCCTGCTGATGGTGCTGCATCTTCTTCCTCTGCTTCTGCCGATGAGGCCGCTGCATCTGCTACATGAGAAATGGGAGAGTAGAGTGGTTCTCCCACTATCACAGTAGAGGAACGTTCAAGAGAGACGGGGTCAGGGAGAATGTTTGCTCCCACTCCTTCATCAGCTGCTGGTTCTGCTGCCTCTTCGCAGATGATGTTGGTGCCGATGACGTTACTTTCATTGAAAACGAAATCCCTAGAGATGATGACGTGGCCAGTATCCCTCTCGTAGAGACGACACGCCTTGCTTGCCACGTCATAGCCGATCATCAGTATCTGTGCACTCTTCGCGTCCCATTTCTGCCGCTTCTCCTTGGGCACATGCATATGCGCCAATCTGCCAAACGTGCGAAGATGACCCACGCTCGGCTTCTTGCCGAACCATGCCTCATACAGCGTCATCTACTCCAGGGCCTTGGTTGGACTGCGGTTCTTGATGTACACCGCAGTGCTCACTGCTTTGGTCCAGAAGTCATAGGTGAGCAAGGCCGTGTGCAGTATGGACCGCGCCGACTCAACGATGGTGCGGTTGGCACGTTCTGCTACGATGTTCTACTGCGGTGAGTATGGCGTGGTCCACTGCGCCTTGATGCCTACTGCTGCGAGGTAGTCTTCGAACTCCTTGCTCAGGTACTCTTCGCCACGGTTGCTACGTAACGCCTTGATCTTCTTGCCAGTCTGGTTCTCCACCATTGCCTTGAACTCCTTGAACCTGTCAAGGCACTGGTCCTTGGAGGAAAGGAAGAACACAGCAGTGTAACGGCTGAAAACATCAATGAAGGTAAGAAAATACCTAGAGCCTCCAAAGCTCTGGGTGTGCATCAGGCCACACAAGTGTGTGTGGACCAGCTCTAGCACCTCCTTGGCGCGCTCCTCTGCTCCAGAGATCTTCACGATGCCTGTTCCCCTCCAAACAGCCGATGCACAACTGCTCCTCAAAGTTAGAGATGGTGGATAAGTCAAGCACCATCAGCTTTGTTTGAAGTTACTACAAGGCGCGCATACCAATGTGGCCATAGTATGCAAGCCAGATTTAGCCATCTGTGGCCTGCACCACTGCTGCAAGACTCTGCTCACGCGGGATCTTGGTCGTCCCCAACACGTAGTACATGTCGCCTTCCTTCACCGACCTGGCCAATTCCTCTCATGTTTCCTTCTCGAGGATGTAGCCATAGTCGTCGTCGAAGACGACTCGCAGTCCTGTGTTGGTGAGAGAGGACACTGAGAGAAGGTTGAACACAACAGCAGGTACATGCAGCACGCCATGGAACACTCCCACTTCAATGCCACGCGGGGTCTCCAACCATATCTCCACAATCCCAATCCCTTTAGCATACACCACCCGATCATCACTCAAAGCAATCGGTCGGGGGGGAATGGAGAGCAGCTGCGTAAACCACTCCTTCTGATGCGTCAGGCTCTTGGTACACCCTGAGTCCTTGTACCACGTCAGATCCGCCTTCTCCTTCTGCAACATGTCAGACTTCGCCATGAAGAGGTTGTTGTACACCTCCTTGGCCACGTTCATGATGCCAAAATGGCGCACACCGGTATGCATTTGCTGTTGCTACTGTTGCAGACGCTGCTGTCACTAATGCTGCTGCTGTGGAGATTGCTGCTTTTGTTGCTACTGCTGCTACACCTTTTGGTCCCTCTTGAACTTGAAGCACTCTTTCTTGTAGTGCCCCTTTTCTGGCAATAGTGGCACTTGTCTTTCTTCTCGCCTCTCTGCTGCCCAGACTGTTGCTGCTACTGGTTACGTGAGCTTGTGGCCACAAATGTTGCTTCACTGCCGCGGCTGCCATTGCGCTTTGCTATACAGCGACGCAGTTGTGCCTGCACCAGGTGCCTGCAGATGAAGTCCAGGTCAAGAGTCGGCTGGCACTCCAACGTCTCTCGCACCGTGTCGTAGCTCGCTGGGAGTCCCCTCAGCAAGAGGAGGATGAAGCGCGTCTCTTCCACAGGGTTTCCGGTCACTTTCAGCTGCTTTGCCAGCTCCTTTGCCCTGTCCAAGTATGCCTCCATCCCTTCGCCACTTTGCATTTTCAACGCCATCATCTTCTCCTCCAAAAGCATGAAAAATGAAGGATCCTTGCTCTCATAATTCTTGCACAACGTGTCCCACCCCTCCTTTGTAGTAACCTTGTCACTCACGTACTGAAGATGCGGATTGGAGATGGTGTTGACAAGCAACCTTTAGGCCTGCCTGTCCTTCTTCTTCCACTCCTCATACGCCGCTGTTCCAGCTGCAGAAGAACCCGCATCAGCTGCACCCTTTTGCAGCGTCTTCCCCGCCACCACCTGCACTGCGGTGATGCCTTTTGCCTGTGGAACTGGAGCTGGCTCGTCGCCGCTCACCACCTCCCATAAGCCCATCTCCTTCGAAAGAAGGCGGGTACAGATCTTTCAAAACGTGAAATTGGCGCGTCCCTTCAGCGTCTCCAAAGGCTGAGCTACTATCACAAAGCGTGCTGCTGCCATTTTGAGCCTTGGTGATGCTCAACGCTGCCCTTGGGTAGCGGCGCTACCCCTGCTTCTGTTGCTGCTTCTTCCAGAAATCAGTCTGACAGAAAATGGACTGTAGATGTCAGCAGACTGGTAATTTGGAAACACGAAGCCCACTCCTGGAAAATTCATCTCAAAACCTTTCAGTTTGACCCATAAAACAGGGTCATCGACAGGGGATTTTGAAAGATATGCCGTCTTGAAAACAGGGTATGCTTCTCCTCCTCCTCCAACTCAGACCAGCCAGATGGTAAACGGTGTTTCTCCTAAACAAATCAGTGGAATGCAAATATTGTTACACCAATAGAAAGCTTAGGGAAAATACTAAAATTCGCATGTGCCACTTTCTAAATTTGACAAAGAAACGAGAGAGTTATGGTCATCACAAGGCGATAGTCTTACTCATAGAGAAGAGTTTAGCCCTGGCCGACCTCGCTTTGAGCAAAACTCTCAATCTGACTATTGTATCTTCGCAATCTTGGACTTGTTGGAAAGCATGTCTCGCAATCTTGAAGATCCAGTGGTTGATTGTCAAATTTGGTCAAGGTGTGACCCTAACCCATCAAATTCAAAGTGACGGTTTGTGCTGGCTGAAACTGGCAGAACGTGGCTCTGATACCAAATGTTGGAACTGGAGGAGAGAGGGAGCCTTGGAGCAGCGAGCATGTGGGACTGAAAGGGCATCAGTTGTGCTGAAGAATGGTTGTTGAATCACTCAAAATTATGGAGTACATATAGAGCTAGAGCTTGGGCAAGTCAACCCTCTTACAAGCCACACCACTTAGCCATGGAGGCTAAGGCTCACACACTAGAGTCCATAACATCACATAAGAGAGGAAATCAGCCTAGCATTCAGGCATAACCACTTTCACACGACCTAGAGAGCTAGAAAATGCTCTCATGGCACACTCCTAGTGGTAACATAACCCACAATCCCATGGAGAATTGCCATGTGTCCATGGCTAGCACACAATGATCTCGCCTCACCTAAAAAGCAAGGAGAGGTACCTTTTTCCTAGACAATCCAAGAATCTAGGAACTTTTTGGATATTTCTCCCATTAGGTCTTGACCCTGGACCTCTTGCTCTTTTTCTTTTCTCAGGCTAAGGCATGGAGCCATCGCCTATGCTCACCCAGATACCGGCGGTCCATGACCCCAGAATCGTCGAAAAATCATCTCTCAATCCGACCGTTGGATTGGCCTGAAACTTGGACCGTAGACAATTCACCATATGATCTTTCCAATGGTGAAGTCGGATCAACGATCGGAGTAGGTATCTGGTAGTTTCCTGGAACTTGCTCCTTTAGACCTGAAACTGAGCCGGATGGCTCCTTTTCCAACACACATAACCCACAATATTATGCAGAATTTCCATGTATCCATGGCTAGTACACAAGGATATGACCTCATCTAAAAAGTAAGGAGAGGTATTTTTCTCCTAGTCAGCACACTCTGACAAAGCAATCCTAAGACCAAGGACCCTTTTGGATATTTCTGCGATCAGGTCTTGACCCTTAACCTCTTGCGCTTTTCTTTTCTTACGCTAAGGCATGCAGCCGTCATCCATGGTCACCCAAACATCGGTATTCCATGACCCTGGAAACTTCGAAATTTCATCTCCCGATCTGACCGTTGGATCAACTTGAAACCTGAACTGTAGACAATTTGCTAACTGAATTTCTCACGGTCAATTCAAATTGACAATCAGAGCAGGCATCTGGTAGTTTCTTGGAACTTGTTCTTGTGGACCTGAAAGTGAGCCGGATGGCCTCTTTCCCAACAAATTCTTGGGGCTAAGACCAACAAATGTTTCTTTCGTGTCTCACTTTGGTGGATAACTATATGAGGAGTCTCATAGGTAAGAACTATTGTTAATCAAAGGTAACTGACATGTATTCATAGTCCTAGAGCCAGACTCTAGCCTAGGCACACAATGGCTCCTTAGATGAGCTACTTTGGATGCAATCTAAATTTTATCATCCCCCTACCTAAATGATGCTCTCTGTGACCACCAAGTGGCGCTTGCCACAAAGAAGGACCTTCAGATGTCTCAGATGTCTCTTAAAACTTTCCTCTCTCTTTTGGTCACAAAGAAAATTAGTCACTATGCTGGGATTTAACCCAGTCACCTCTCGCTCTAGACACTAACTCAGGAACATCTAAGCCACAAGGAGTTGTCGTAGTTAGTGTTTGCTGGCTTTAGTATCCAATTTAGACCAAAGGGACTTGCTCCAAAGGGACTTGCTCCAAAGTAGTGCATGCCTTGTCTATTTGGATCACACTTAGGAGACTTACTCCAAGGGAGCAGTGCATGCCTAGTCTGTCCTCTGCCTGTCCAAGAATCAGCTATGGACAAGGAATATATCTGATAAACAAACTCTCCCTTGTACCTTTGTCCATTTGTTATGAGATATCTTCTCTCTCGAGCTGTCTCAACCTTAGTCTGTGTAAATTAGGATCTCCAAATACCTCAGGAATACATCACAAAACTTCTTGTAACTGTTGGTCACTTGAATTACATGCCTCAAAGCGTCACTATACACAACCTCCACACTTTAGATCTGCTGAATTCCTTGTACTCCGTTTGAGTGATGACATGATTGTCAAGATCTTGAATCAGGTATTCAACTTGATGACTCATCTCTTTCCAACTCTAACAATATGCTACATGAATGAAATTATGGAGTATCGACAAAGGAAGCTACAACTAAAACTACTACCTATTTATACTAGTCTAAGCAACAGAAAATATAAAGTGGTGAGGTGCTCATCGAGCCTCATATTATCCGGTACATCGATGTCTGATCTTTGGCAGTCACGGTCATACCAGAGGCTGGTTGGGAGTACACAAATCTTGGCAGACGTCGAGCACCCTTGATGCTCTTCGACGGAAGAGGAGCCATCGCTCACATTTTCGGCCACTCGACAATTGCGATCAGGCCATCGTGTCCAGCTATGATCATTCAACGTCCAATAACCTGTTATAAAGATCTCCAGCCTTGTCAATGTGAGAGATGTTATTTCTCACACTCTCGGTTCGTGATCCTCCACTGTCAATATCTCCTTTTAAAAAGCTCTTTAAGCTTGTCGATGCGAGAGGAGCTGGTGCTCACACTCTCAGTCCTTGATCCTCCACCATCAAATCTCCTCTTCTAAAGATCGTCCCTTCGGATCCTCCGTCCACCATTATAGTTCTTGTTTTTCCTGTGCCGAGTAGTTAGACATAAACCATGCTACGTTTGTTTATCAGTTGTAACTCGAGGTATTCCACTTTCTTTATTAGGCCTTGGCTTCCAATGATACCATTGGAATCATCTAAAATCTGGAACGTAGCATATTAATGACCAGATCATTCCATTTATACTGTTGGATCTGACATCGGAGTAGCCAAGAAGGAGATAGGCAGTTTTCAACATTCCTTCATTGTGCCATTATCTCCGCAAGAGATGTACAGATGACAAAAAATGCCCCTGCATAAAAATTGAATGGTTTGAGATAGCAACGCATTGGTTTGCATATCCCAGAAAATTCCTCTCTTATGCGAGCCGAGCAAAGCTAAAAACAAATTAGTAATGGGGTGGTACCGAGGGACTTAGAGTACCGTTTGGAGCCAGTGCTCGGACAGTTTCCTATGGCAGTGATGTAGTGCCGATGATACCTCCTTACCTGAACTGTTCAACGGAGGGCTCAGGTCTCCCGCGGCCGGCCCCCACAAATGAGCTAGCAACACTAGCTCATGTTGGCATGGGGGAAATGCAGACCGAACATAATTAGGATGCTTATGTGTGCTGTAAAAATGCGAATGTGGTCGTCATGGACGTAGCCGATCGTCGGCCAAAAACGTATGTAGCTGTAGGCGGACCCTTTTCGAGAGAGAGGACAGTAGGCGCATAGACAATTTATGAAAAAATGTCTAGGAAGGACTAGAGAGGAGAAGGAAGCAAACAAGCAGCGAGTCAAGAAGTCAGCCTGAAGTTTGTAACGAAGCGAGGATGGAGCCGTGAGCGGAGAATCGCAAGGCTAATGGACGATGTGCTGTTGGATCTGGAGGATAGAGGGAGCCTTGGAGTAGAGAGCATGTGGGACGGATAGGGCATCAGTTGTGCTGAAGAATGGTTATTGCATCACTAATAGAGCTAGAGTTTGGACAAGTCAGCCCTCTCACAAGCCACACCACTGAGCCATGGAGGCTAAGTCTCACACACTAGAGTCCACAATCTCACACAAGGGAGGAAATCTGCCTAGCAATCAGGCTGACAAGTCACACACAACCTAGAGAGCTAGAGAATGAACTCATGGTTCACTCCTAGTGGTCACATAACCCACAATCCCATGGAGAATTGCCATGTGTCCATGGCTAGCACACAAGGATCTCACCTAAAAAGTAAGGAGAGGTACTTTTATCCTAGTCAGCACACTCTGACAAGGCAATCCTAAGACGAAGGACCTTTTTGAATATTTCTCCCATGAGATCTTGACAATGGACCTCTTGTCTTTTTCTTTTCTCAGGCTAAGGCATGGAGCCGTCACCCATGGTCATCCAGACATCGGTGGTCCATGACCCCGAAAACTTTGAAAATTCATATATCCCAATCCGTCCGTTGGATCGGCCTAAACCTTGGATAGTAGTCAACTTCCCACCTGATCTTTCGAATGGTGAAGTTGGATTGACGATGGGAGCAGGCATCTGGAATTTTCCTGGAACTTGCTCTTGTGGACCTGAAGCTAAGCCAGATGGCCCTATGTCCAACAATCTCCCACTTTACCACACTCACAAAGGGCTAAGTCCACATGCCTTCATGCAAAACTGTTATTTCTCACATGTCACTGGCTTGGTGTAGAAATCAGCGACCTGCTTGTTGGTTGGAGTGAACTTGAGCTTGATATTGTTGGAACTAGAGGAGAGAGGGAGTCTTGGAGCAACAAGCATGTGGGACTGAAAGGGCATCAGTTGTGCAGAAGAATGATGATTTAATCACTCAGAATGATGGAGTATATATAGAGCTAGAGCTCGGGCAAGTCAGCCCTCTCACAAGCCACACCACTTAGCCATGGAGGCTAAGGCTCACACACTAGAGTCCACAATCTCACACGAGGGAGGAAATCAGCCTAACAATCAGGCTGACCAGTCACACACGACCTAGAGAGCTAGAGAATTCTCTCATGGCACACTCCTAGTGGTCACATCACCCACAAACCCATGGAGAATCGTCATGTGTCCATGGCTAGTACACCAGGATCTCACCTCACCTGAAAAGTAAGGAGAGATACCTTTATCCTAGTCAGCACACTCTGACAAGGCAATCCTAAGACCAAGGACCTTTTTGGATTTTTCTCCCATCAGTTCTTGACCCTATACCTCTTGCCTTTTTCTTTTCTCAGGCTAAGGCATGGAGCCATCACCCATGGCCACCCAGATATCGGCGGTCGATGACCCCAGAAACTTCGAAAATTCATATCTCCCAATCCGACCGTTGGATCGGCCTCAAACTTGGACCATAGACATTTTGCCACCTGATCTTTCCAACAAAGAAGTCGGATCAACGATCAGAGTAGGCATCAATTAGTTTCCCAGAACTTGCTCGTGTGGACCTGAAACTGAGCAGGATGGCTTCTTTTCCAACAATCTCCCACTTTGCCGCGGTCAGAGTGGGCTGAGTCCACATGCCTTCATGCAGAACTGTTGCTTCTCACGGGTCACTGGCTTGGTGCAGAAATCAGCGACCTGCTTGCTGGTTGGAGTAAACTCCAGCTTGATTGCACCCTCTTGCACCATGTGCCTGATGAAGTGATATGCGATGTCAATGTGCTTGGTGCGTGCATGGTGCTCAGGATTCTTGGCGAGTGCGATTGCGCTCTGGTTGTTGACGCGCATATGAACTGAAACTGCTGCACTCCCACTCATCTCCGCCATGAGACGTTGAAGCCAAACTGCTTCCTTGGCTCCAAAGCTGAGAAAGACATACTAAGCTTCCGTGCTTGAGGTGGCCACGACCACCTGCCGCTTGCTGCACCAGCTGATGGCCCCACCATTCATGAGGAACACATGTCCAGAGATGGACTTGCGGTCCTCAGGGTTTGAAGCCCAATCTGTGTTTGTATAGCCGATGATGTTGTTGTCGTTGCCGTTGTAAGTGATGCCGATGTTCATGGTTCCAGCAAGGTAGCGGAAGATCCGTTTCACTGCCTTCTAGTGCTCAGGTCCAGGGTTCGCCATGTGCAGGCTCACAGCGCTAACAGCCTGTGCGAGGTCCGGCCTGGTTGCAACCATCAGGTACATGAGGCTGCCGACAGAGCTCTGGTACTTCTGCCACTCAACTGCATCTGCTTCTCCATTATAGCTCACGAGGTACTGCGGTGTCTCCAGCGGCGTGCCGATGGGTTTGGCCTCTGCCATGCCGAACCGCTGCAAGACATCTTTGATGTAGCGGCTCAGCTGTAGTGAGAGAGAGCGTGATTTGCGGTCATCGTGATCTGGATTCCGAGGAAGTATGACGCCTCCCTGAGATCAGATATTTGGAAGCGCTCCTTGAACTCCTACAGTGCAGACATGCTGTTGGAAAGGAGGAGCATGTCATCCACATAGATAATGATGATAAGGATCTCATGTTCATGCTGCAAGTGATATAGGTTGTAGTCACACTCGCTGCGCTCAAACCCCATGCACTGTAGCGCCGCATCCAACTTCTGGTTCCAAGCACGCGATGCTTGCTTGAGGCTGTACAGCGACTTTTGCAGCTTGCAAACCAGGTGCTCTTGGCCATCCATGACGAACCCCTCCGGTTGCTCCATGTAAATCTCCTCCTCCAGGTCACCGTTCAGAAACGCCGTCTTGATGTCCATGTGGTGGACCTCAAAGTCCTCTGCTGCTGCATACGAAAGGAGCGTACGCATAGAGGAAAACTTGGCTACAGGGGCGAAGGTTTCTATGTAATCGATGCCCTCCTACTGCGAGTAGCCCTTTGCGACCAGCCTCGCCTTGGACTTTTCCAGGTTGCCATCTGCTCCCCGCTTCTTCTTGAACACCCACTTGAACTTGGTCTCCTTACGTCCAGGTGGACGCTCAGTCAGCTCCCACGTGTCGTTGTCTAGCTGCGACTGTATCTCTTGCTGCACGGTTTGCGTTCAATCTGCTACATCAGGTGCATCCATGGCCTCCTTGTATGACGTTGGCTCATCTGAATCTGCTGCAACCGCGACGTTCATCTGTTTTGGTCTCTATAGCATCCAGAAATGGCCGCGCACACTAGGCTTGTAGCGCACCCTAAGAGGGTACCTGCGACCTGGTGCTAGAGCGTTAGCTGGCGGCTGGCGCGGTGCTGCTGGCACAACTGGTGCTGCTGGTGGTGCAACATCTTCTTCCTCTGATTCTGCCAATGAGGTCGCTGTATCTGCTGCATCAGACATGGGAGAATAGACTGGTTCTCCCATTGTCACAGTGGAGGAAGGATCAGGAGAGGCTGGGTCAGGAAGGATATCTGCTCCCATCGCCTCGTCAGCTACTGGTTCTGATGCCTCTTCACATATTATGTTGGTGTCGATGACGTTGCTCTCGTTGAAGACGACATCCCTGGAGATGATGACGTGGCCTGTATCCCTCTCGTAGAGGCGATAGGCCTTGCTTGCCACGTCATAGCCAATCATCAGCATCTGCGCGCTCTTTGCGTCCCACTTCTGCCGCTTCTCCTTTGGTACGTGCATGTGTGCCAAGCTGCCAAACGCGCGAAGATGACCCACGCTAGGCTTCTTGCCCAACCACGCTTCGTACGGTGTCATTTGCTCCAACGCCTTAGTTGGACTGCGGTTCTTGATGTACACCGCAGTGCTCACGGCTTCAGCCCAGAAGTCGTGGGTCAGCCTAGCCGCGTGAAGCAAGGAGCGCGCCGACTCAATGATAGTGCGATTGGCGCATTCTGCTACACCGTTCTGCTGCGGCAAGTATGGCGCAGTGCGCTGCGCCTTGATGCCAGCTGCTTCCAGGTAGTTGTGGAACTCCTTGCTCAGATACTCTCCACCGTGGTCGCTTCGCTGCGCCTTGATCTTCTTGCCAGTCTGGTTCTCCACCATTGCCTTGAACTCCTTGAACCTGTCAAAGCACTGGTCCTTGGAAGCATGGAACTACACAGCAGTGTAACGGCTGAAATCATCAATGAAGGTCAGAAAATACCTAGAGCCTCCAAAGCTCTGGATCTGCATCGGGCCACACAAGTCTGTGTGGACCAGCTCCAGTACCTCCTTTGCACGCTCCCCTGCTCCAGAGGACGCCTCACGATGCGGCTTCCCTTCCAAACAGCCGAAACACAGCTGCTGCTCAAAGTTGGAGATGGTGGGCAAGTCACGCACCATCTGCTTTGTTTGAAGTTGCTGCAAGGCGCGCATGCCGATGTGGCCGTAGCGCGCATGCAAGATTTTGCCATCAGTCGCGTGCACCACTGCTGCAAGACTCTACTCACGCGGGATCTTGGTTGCCCCCGACAGGCGGTACATATCGCCTTCCTTCACCGACCTGGCCAGCTCCTCTCCCGTTTTCTTGTCGAGGATGTAGCCATAGTCGTCGTCAAAGACGACTCGCAATCCTGTGTTCGTGGGAGAGGACACTGAGAGAAGGTTGAACGCAGCATCGGGTACATACAGCACGCTATGGAACACTCCCACTTCAATGCTACGCGGGGTGTCCAACCACATCTCCACAATCCCTATTCCCTCAGCATACACCACCCGGTCATCACCCAGAACGATAGGACGGGGAGGGATGGACAACAGTTGTATAAACCACTCCTTGTGATGTGTCAGGCTCTTGGTACATCCTGAGTCCTTGTACCATGCGAGATCCGCCTTCTCCACCTGCGACATGTCAGACTTCGACATGAAGAGACGGTCCTGCACCTCCTTGGCCACGTTCATGTTACCAAAGTGGCGAAGAAAAGCCTGGTTTTGCTCCTGCTGCTGTGACTGCTGCTGTTGCTGTGGAGACTGTTGCTTTTGCTATTTCTGCTGCTGCAGCTCCTTCTGATCCCTCTTGAGCTTGAAACACTCCTTTTTGTAGTGTCCCTCTTTCTGGCAGTAGTGGCATTTACCTTTCTTCTCGCCTCTTTGCTGCCTAGACTGCTGCTGCTGCTGGTTACGTGAGCTTGTAGCCACAAAAGTTGCTTCACTGCTGCCGCCGCCATTGCGCTTTGCTGCATTGCAACGCAATTCCACCTGTACCAGGTGTGTGCAGATGAAGTCAAGGTCGAGAGTGGGCTGGCACTCCAACGTCTCTCGCACCGTGTCGTAGCTGGTTGGGATTCCCCTCAGCAAGAGGAGGATGAATCGCGTCTCTTCCATAGGGTTGCCCGCCGCTCTAATTTGCTTCGCCAGCTCCTTTGCTCTGTCCAAGTATGCCTCCATCCCTTCACCACCCTGCATTTTTAGTGCCATCATCTTCTCCTCCAAAAGCATGAGAAATGGAGGATCCTTACTCTGATACTTCTTGCACAACGTGTCCCACCCCTCCTTTGCAGTAGCCTTGTCACTCACTTACTGAAGATGCGGGTTGGAGATGGTGTTGACAAGCAACCTGTAGGCCTGCCTATCCTTCTTTTCCCACTCGTCATACGCCGCTGGTGCAGCTGCACATGAACCTGCATCGGCTGCACCCTTCTGCGGCGTCACCCCCGCCACCACCTGTGCTGCGGTGATGTCTTTAGCCTGTGGAGGCGGAGCACGCTCGTCGCCGCTCACCACCTCCCACAAGCCCCTCTCCTCCAAAAGGAGGCGGGTACCGATCTTCCAAAATGTTGGGCTGGGCTTCTGTGACCACGCCTGCTGCTGCCATTTTGAGCCTTGGTGATGCTCAACGCAGCCCTTGGGTGGCGGCGCTACCCCTGCTTCTGCTGCTACTTCTTCCAGAAATCTGTATGACAGAAAATGGACTGTAGATGCGAGCAGAATGGGAACTTTGAAAAACAAAACCCACCACTGGAAATTTCAGCTCAAAACCTATCAGATCGACCCATAAAACAGGGTCATCAACCAGGGACTTTGAAAGATATGCCCTCTTGAAAACAGGGTATGCTTCTGCTCCTACTCCAACTCAGACAAGCCAGCTTGTAAATGGCGTTTCTCCCAAACGAATCAATGGAATGCAAATATTTTTACACCAAAAAAAAGCTTGGGAAAAATACTACAATTCTCATGTACCACTTTTTAAACTTGACAAAGAAACAAGAGAGTTATGGTCATCACAAGGCGACAGTCTTACTCATAGAGAAGAGTGTAGCCTTGGCCGACCTCGTTTTGAGCATAACTCTCAATCCGACCGTTGGATCTTCGCGATCTAGGGCTTGTTGAAACGCTTGTCTTGCGAAATTGAACATCCATTACTCCATGGTCAAATTTGGTCAAGGTTTTACCCTAACCCATCACTTTTAAAGTGACGGCCTGTGCTGTCTGAAACTGGCAGAACTTGGCTCTGATACCAAATGTTGGATCTCGAGGAGAGAGGGAGCCTTGGAGCAGCGAGCATGTGGGACTGAAAGGGCATCCGTTGTGTTGAAGAATGGTTGTTGAATCACTCAAAAAGATGGAGTACATATAGAGCTAGAGCTTGGGCAAGTCAGTCCTCTCACAAGCCACACCACTTAGTCATGGAGGCGAATGCTCACACACTAGAGTCCACAATCTCAAACAAGGGAGGAAATCAGCCTAACAATCAGGCTGACCAGTCACACACGACCTAGAGAGCTAGAGAATGCTCTCATGGCACACTCCTAGTGGTCACATCACCCATAAACCCATGGAGAATCGCCATGTGTCCATGGCTAGCACACAAGGATCTCACCTCACCTAAAAAGTAAGGAGAGGTACCTTTATCCTCGTCAGCACTCTCTGACAAGGCAATCCTAAGACCAAGGACCTTTTTGGATATTTCTCCCATCAATTCTTGACCCTGGACCTCTTGCCTTTTTCTTTTCTCAGGCTAAGGCATGGAGCCATCACCCATGGCCACCCAGATATCGGCGGTCAATGACCCCAGAAACTTCGAAAATTCATATCTCCCAATCCGACCGTTGAATCGGCCTCAAACTTGGACCGTAGACATTTTGCCCCGTGATCTTTCCAATGAGGAAGTTGGATCGACGATCGGAGCAGGCATCTGGTAGCTTCCAGGAACTTGCTCTTATGGACCCGAAACTTAGCCGGATGGCTCCTTTTCTAACAGAAACTTTGAAAATTCATATCTCTCAATCCGACTGTTGGATCGGCCTGCAACTTTGACTGCAGACAATTCACCTCATGATCTTTGTAATGGTGAAGTTGCATCAACGATCGGAGTAGGAATCTGGAAGTTTCCTGGAACTTGCTCCTATGGACCTGAAACTAAGTCGGATGGCTTCCAACACACATAACTCACAATCCTATGGAGAATTGCCATGTATCCATCGCTAGTACACAAGGATCTGACCTCAACTAAAAACTAAGGGGAGGTATTTTTTCCTAGTCAGTACACTCTGACAAGGCAATCCTAAGTCCAAGGACCTTTTTGGATATTTCTCTGATCAGCTCTTGAGCCTTGACCTCTTGCGCTTTTCTTTTCTCAGGCTAAGGCATGCAGCCGTCACCCATGGTTACCCAAACATCGGTAGTCCATGACCCCGGAAACTTCGAAAATTCATATCTCCCAATCCGACCGTTGGATCAACCTGAAACCTGGAGTGTAGACAATTTGCTATTTGATCTTTCTTACGATATAATTCAGATTGACAATTGGAGTAGGCATCTGGTAGCTTCTTGGATCTGTTGGAAGAGGAACCATCCGGCTCAATTTCAGGTCCACAAGAGCAAGTTCCAGGAAAATACCAGATGCCTACTCTAGTTGTCAATCCGACTTCTACATTGAAAAGATCAGGTGGAAAATTGTCTACGGTCCAAGTTTCATGCCGATCCAACGGTCGGATTGAGGGATATGAATTTTCGAAATTTCCAGGGTCATGGACCGCCGGTGTCTGGGTGACCATGGGCGATGGCTTCATGCCTTAGCTTAAGAAAATAAAAACGGCAAGAGGTCCAGGGTCAAGACCTGATGGGAGAAATATCCAAAAAGGTTCTAGATTCTTGGATTGCCTTGTCAGAGTGTGCTGACTAGGAAAAAGGTACCTCTCCTTGCTTTTTAGGTGAGGTGAGATCCTTGTGTGCTAGCCATGGATCTCATAAGGCGATTCTTTATGGGATTGTGGGTTACGTGACCACTAGGAGTGTGCCATGAGAGCATTTCCTAGCTCTCTTGGTCATGTGTGAGTGGCCAGCGTGATTGCTAGCCTGATTACTCTTTTGTGTGGGATTATGGACTCTCGTGTGTGAGCCTTAGCCTCCATGGCTAAGTGGTGTGGCTTGTGAGAGGACTGACTTGCCCAAGCTCTAGCTCTATATGTACTCCATCATTTTGAGTGATTCAATAACCATTCTTCAGCACCACAGATGTCCTTTCAGTACCACATGCTCGCTGCTCCAAGGCTTCCTCTCTCCTCCAGATCCAACCTTTGGTATCAGAGCGCCGGGGTTCGACACCCATTGTGGACACCGAGGCCGTGTCCATTCCTGTGTGGGAGGAATGTAGCGCGAGGTGTGCCACGTGGCTCGAACGTGGATCCTGTGGGCAACGGATGGGATGAGTTGAGGGTCGGAGACCCTCAACTAGTTCGGTTTTGGCCCACTGGGCCAAGCTTCCCATCCGTTTGTTCCAGGAACTTGTTTCTGTGGACCTGAAACTCAGTCGGATGGCCTCCTTCCCAACAAATTCTTGGGGCTAAGACCAACCAATGTTTCTTTCGTGTCTCCCTTTGGTGGATAACTATATGAGGAGTCTCAACGGTAACAACTGTCATTAATAAAAGGAAACTGACATGTACTTATAGTCCTAGAGCTAGACTCTAGCCCAGGCGCACAGTGGCTCCTTAGATGAGCTACTTTGGATGCAATCTAAATTGTATCATCCCCCTACCATAATGACGCTCTCTGTGACCACCAAGTGGCGCTTGCCACAAAGAAGGACCTTCAGATGTCTCAGATGTCTATTAAAACGTTCCTCTCTCTTTTGGTCGCAAAGAAAATTAGTCACTATGCTGGGATTTGACCCAGTCACCACTCGCTCTAGACACTAACTCAGGAACATCTAAGCCACAAGGAGTTGTCGTAGTTAGTGTTTGCTGGCTTTATTATCCAATTTAGACCAAAGGGAATTGCTCCAAAGGGACTTGCTCCAAAGTAGTGCATGCCTTGTCTATTTGGATCACACTTAGGAGACTTACTCCAAAGGAGCAGTGCATGCCTAGTCTGTCCTCTGCCTGTCCAAAAATCAGCTATGGACAAGGAATATATCTGATGAACAAACTCTCCCTTTTACCTTTGTCCATTTCCTATGAGATATCTCCTCTCTCGAGCTGTCTCAACCTTAGTCTGTGTAAATTAGGATCACCAAATACCTCAGGAATGTATCACAAAACGTCTTACAACTGTTGGTCACTTGAAGTACATGCCTCAAGGCATCACTATACACAACCTCCACACTTCATATCTGCTGAATTCTTTGTACTCCAATTGAGTGATGACATGACTGTCAAGATCTTGAATCAGGCATTCAACTTGATGTCTCATCTCTTTCCAACTCTAACGATATGCTACATTGATGAAATTATGGAGTATAGACAAAGTAAGCTACAACTAAAACTACTACCTATTTATACTAGTCTAAGCAACAGAAAGTATAAAGTGGTGAGGTGCTCATAGAGCCCCATATTATCCGGTACATCGATGTCTGATCTTTGGCAGTCACGGTCATACCAGAGGCTGGTTGGGAGTACACAAAGCTTGGCAGACGTCGAGCACCCTTGATGCTCTTCGACGGAAGAGGAGCCATCGCTCACATTTTCTGCCACTCGACAACTGCGATCAGGCCATCGTGTCCAGCTATGATCATCCAACGTCCAATAACCTGCTATAAATATCTCCAGCCTTGTTGATGTGAGAGATGTTATTTCTAACACTCTTGGTTCGCAATCCTCCACTGTCAGTATCTCCTTTTAAAAAGCTCTTTAAGCCTGTCGATGCAAGAAGAGCTGGTGCTCACACTCTCAGTCCTTGATCCTCCACCATCAAATCTCCTCATAAAGATCTTCCCTTCGGATCCTCCGTCCACTATTATGTTTCTTGTTTTTCCCATGCCGAGTAGTTAGACATAAGCCATGCTACGTTTGTTTATTAGTTGTAGCTCGAGGTATTCGACTTTCTTTATTTGGCCTTGGCTTCCAATGATACAGTTGGATGCATCTGAAATCTGGAACGTAGCATATTAATGACCAGATCATTCCATTTATGCTGTTGGATCTGACATCGGAATAGCCAGGAAGGAGATAGGCAGTTTTCAACATTCCTTCCTTGTGCCATTATCTCTTCAAGAGATTACGGATTGTTGGGACAGGAGCCATCCGGCTCAGTTTCAGGTCCACAGGAGTAAGTTCTAGGAAACTACCAGATGCGTGCTCCGATCATCAATCCGACTTCACCGTTGGCAAATTGTCTACGGTCCAAGTTTCAGGCCGATCGAACAGTTGGATTGGGAGATATGAATTTTTGAAGTTTTCGGGGTCATGGACCGTAGATATTTGGATGACCATGGGTGACGGCTCCATGCCTTAGCCTGAGAAAAGAAAAAGGCAAGAGGTCCAGGGTCAAGACCTCATGGGCGAAATATCCAAAAAGATCCTGGATTCTTGGATTGCCTTGTCAGAGTGTGCTGACTAGGAAAAAGGTATCTCTCCTTACTTATAAGGTGAGGTCAGATCCTTGTGTGCTAGCCATGGACACATGGCGATTCTCCATGGGATTGTGGGTTATGTGACCACTAGGAGTGTGCCATGAGAGCATTCTCTAGCTCTCTAGGTCGTGTGTGACTTGTCAGCCTGATTGCTAGGCTGATTTCCTCTCTTGTGTGAGATTGTGGACTCTAGTGTGTGAGCCTTAGCCTCCATGGTCAAGTGGTGTGGCTTGTGAGAGGGCTGACTTGCCCAAGCTCTAGCTCTATATGTACTCCATAATTTTGAGTGATTCAACAACCATTCTTGAGCACAACTGATGCCCTTTCCGAAGAGGGGCATTTTTTGTCATCCGTGTTGGATCTGGAGGGGAGAAGGAGCCTTGGAGTAGCGAGCATGTGGGACTCCACATGCTCGCTGCTCCAAGGCTCCTTCTCCCCTCCAGATCCAACACGGATGACAAAAAATGCCCCTCTTCGGGAGAGAGGACAGTAGGCGCGTGGAAAATTTATGAAAAAATGTCTAGGGCCATGAATGAAGTGACTAGAGGGCCTTCCTTGACCAGGCTGACCTTAAAGGAAGGCCCTCGGTCGGCATGGATTTGCAGCGGGCTAAATCCTTCACCAATGCACTGGCGTGCGGAAAGCTCATGGTGGCCATTCGTTTTTTTGGGCTTCGCCCCTGACCTGAGAGAGGCAGAGAGTTGGCTGTGTGAGCATGGACTGATGAGCATCTTGTTATGCACCTGTGTCAGTTCTACATGTGTATGGACATGGGTACTATCTGTTGGTGTGTGTGGTTTCCACCCGTCAAGAGCGACGACCAGGAGAGCATCGGTACAGGAGAGAGCAACGACATGATCCCTGATGCGGACCCATGAGGCACCGGCGCGTCAGCAGGTGGTGGACCACCCACTCGGAGCTGACCGACGACTGTCCCAGCGTCTTACATGTTGTCTCAGACCTCTGTATTTTTCTACAACCTATACGATTGTATCAGTGGACTGGTCATGGGCCCGATATTAATGTTCTCCATTGTGTGTCCACGGTTCGATGCCGGATGCACGCATGTGACCAGTCATATCGTCCGGCCAGAGATCTTGCATGTTTAGGTTTAAAAAGCGTAGCGTTTTGATTTTTCTATGCAGAGTTACGGCCAAAACAGTGTTTTTGGGCCGGTTTTAGGACAGACCTTGCACTGCCGCGTGCGACACCCGTCATCCGCGGCTGCAGGTATTTATGATGTAGACCTGTCATTTGTTTACTCTATGCATGTGACTATTTCTGGAAGCACATTTCATACTGTGTTTGTGTCGTCTAGCCGAACTCTTGCCGTTTTGCGTTGGACCTGTGTTGACGCCGCGAGTTGACTGGGCGTTGACACCCAGCCAGTGGCAAGCGGGCTACAAAGCTTCCTGGAATCTTCTCGTGGTATCAGAGCAAATTATTATCGCTCGTTCTGCTGTGTAGCAGAGACATAGTACCAGTAGCAGCAATGGCAGTCACCCATAGCACAGCAGCAGATCTTGGAGGGACCCACCACAACTACGTGGCAACGGAGCGGTGGAGGCAACGGAAACAACGGTGGCAGATATAAGCAACAGTAGCCGTAGTAGCAGCAGTGGCAAGAAGCACCTGTAGCAGGAGCGGCTATGCGCAACAGCCATGCCGAGCAGTAGCAGTAACACCGGGTGGCAGTAGCAGCCATTTTAGGCTACCGGCCTATACACAAAAAAAAGGAAAAGGAGGAGAAGCAGCTCGTAGTAGCAACTTGCGGCGACGGCTGCAAGTAGTGGCAGCGTGCAGTGGTGACAGCACCTTGCACAACGGTGGCATGAGCAGCCGTCAGCAGCATTAGCAATGCAGCAGCAGAGGCGGAGGCCAGTAGCAACAGTAGCAGCTACAGGAGCAATGGCGGCAGCTAGTAGTTGTAGCAATAGCAACAGCGTAGGACAGCAGCCACAGCAGCAGCTAGGGCAACAGTAGTAGCAAGCAGTAGGCGTAGCGGCAGCAGCTGCAGCACTGGCCGTGGCGGCGAGCAGCTACAACATGCCACCACAGCTGAACATGCGTGTAGTAGCAGCAAAAGCAGTGCTCGCAGTAGAGGCAGCTGTAGCGGCCGCTGCAGCTACTCATCGCTGCCAACACTCCCTTGCAGCATGAAGTTGCCCCGTAGCTTCAAGTGCAAGCGAACTCGACCACGAGGCGAGCTCGCCAAGGGAGATCCCTCGAGGAATCGAGCCAGACAGCAAAAAAAGGGGAGGTCCTCGAGTGGGGTATTCAAGAAAGACCTTGAGAAGGCATACCCCACTCACGCCGAGCATTCAGTGAAAAAAAAAGGGAAAAAGGGGGTGTCTCCTACTCCCTTTGCTATTAAGAAGTGAGTTTTGTTCTTTTTCTTTGTTTTACCTTTTAGTGTGGCTTGAGGCCACCACTGTTGGCTGACGACGGAAACTGTTGTAGGAGCAGCCGCCGTGAGAGTCGCAGCAGTAGCAACAGTAGCGAAGGTGGCTTGAGGCCATAGCCGTCAGCTGACGACGGCACCCGGTGCAGCATCGGCGGCACCGAAGGCGACTTGAGGTCGCACATTGCAATAGTTGCATCATCACCATCGTATGGCGGTAGTGCAACATTACGGCTGAGGGTGTGGTCGTGATTGATGACATTGCAGCCCGTCTAAGAGACGTTGCGGCATTTGCATCCCTCTACGTGGTGCTTTGTGCCACCGGGATCGAGTGTGTAGGACTATCATCCACACTAAGCTCTCGACATGAGCTATGCAGTGTTTCCGTGGGCATTGCCAGCGCTGTGGTCTGCGCCTGTGCCTCAGTCGTGGCAGCCGCCACACCCACAGTGATTGATGTAGCCGTGGCATGCGCCCCACTTGTCTTCAGGGTTTTCAAGCTACTACTATCAAGATATTCAGCATGGCTGGCGCCAGTGCCGACAATGCCCTCCTGGGTGGCATACCCCTTGGGTACCATCATCCCCACCTCCTCCTTCAGTGGATACATCACCGGGTGACACCAAAGCGCTTCTACGTGGAGATATGGCCGTCCTACAGATGGAGGTCCGGAACCTCCAGCGCATGGTCCAGTAGCTCCTTGACCACATGACTTCTGAGCGAGCTGCCATCCCGCGGCTGATTTCACCTCCCACTTCATCTCCATCCTCCTCCTGATCCTGCATCCCTTCCTCCGACGATGCTAATATGTTAGATCTCTCATCTACATCCATCGCCCTCCGCTCCATTTTGGAGGCAGTCGCCATCATACCAATGGACGGACCCTTAGCCCCTCGCTGTACCGCTCGTGCTTGTACTCGTGTGCGGTGGTGAGCTACTTGTCTTGCACTTCATGCACAAGGAGTACTACCAGATGCGGCTGTGGGAGGAGTCACAGGTGACGAGACCCCCTCGTCACCTGTCCTCGAATTGGTCTGCCGACTCCCCACAACTCCTGTTAAGGTGTCAGTCATGGGGAGATGGTTTATCCGCTGACGAACGCGGTGGAGCTCAGCATTGGTGAGGCGACTGCTGTGGAGCGTAGGATGGTTGAGGCAGATGACGCTACGCATCAGGGTCAGTTGGCGGAGAGTTCGGCAGGGGGAGACGTTCGCCCCGACGGAGAATCTTTGTCAGAGGAGGATTGGTTTGATTCTGAGTCAGAGTCAGGAATGGAGATGGTGATCGTTGATGCCTTGGCAAATGACTTGACGACAGCCTGTGCAAGAACCACATCCGACGATGTGCGCTCTCCCGCATTAGCTGGTGTGGAGACAACTGCCATGGTGCCAGGAGCAGCAGCAGAAGGAGCATGTGGTACACATGCTGATGCTCAGCCACAGCAGACCCCCAGGTGATTCTGACAGATAGTGCTTGGCAGCAGGAGGAGGTGATGGACCGCCAGGACGAGGCAGACTTCATGTACGCGGACCAGTCGTTTGATGTGGAGTGGTCAGACGCAAGGTCGGAGGTAGACATAGAGGCCCAGTGCGCTGTTGTATTTGTAGTAGCCACGGCACGAGCACGAGATGGCCCCTTGGTGACAACAGACATCCGCATGTGTGACATGCCGGCAATAGCAGATTAGCTTGCACAAGTTACCCCTCCAGGTGTGGCTGCCATGGTGGATGCAGAGCGAGCTGTGTACCTCCGGCGCATCGTTGCCCGGACCGATGTCGCTGACACCATTGCGGTTCTAGCTGATGACATAGCTACACACATCCGAGCTATAGTTCCTCTACCCGAGCGCCGACGCTTCGCGGTCGATGAGCACGAGGCAGTGGTGGCTTGAGCAGAGGCGCACGTGCAGACTCTCATGGCCGAACTCCGGGAGGCCAGCAGCCGCTATTACACCGTGGATGTTCTAGCACGATGCGCTATCGAGGAGTGTATGGAGGATGTACACAGGCATCTTCAAGCAGTTGAGAGGTCTCTATAGGATGCATGACTGGGACAAGCGGACCTCTAGTAGTAGGTGGATGATGGGCTACGTACCAGGGGTCGCAAGGAGCACCACGCCACTGACCGCACCTTCGATGACCATGACAACACCGCGCATGCAGATGTACCTACACATGCCTACGTCCGGCCAGCGGCTGACGGCCGGGCGATAGGTGTGTCACGAGCAGTAGGTGCCATCGCAGAAGCTGTTCCTATAGCCCCAGACAATTTACGTGGTGACTCATTATCTTGCGTCCATGCCCTGCCAGAAGCTCGTGGCCAGGCGGCACTTGAGTCGACGACTGATGTATAGGACATTGACTTGTGCGAAGAGCAGGCGCAGCTCCACTCCTTCCTACGGGATGAGATCGCGAGGCTACAAGAGGTTGTGGCTCATGCCGACACGCACACAATCGAGGTCCACCGTCACCCTCTTCCGTTACTGACCGCCTACATGCCACAAATGCAGCAAGCCGGTTGGCTGCCACGTCAGAGCTCGTCGAGCTCCACATGCGCCTTGATGCTGCGGAGGGCGCGAGGGGATGTGCAGCTCAAGAGTTGGAGACAATACAGCAGATGATTTTTTTGGAAGAGACCCTCAACGCTGCACAAGTCACATCTACAATTGACGAAAGCATTGACGACTACGACAGCGACGACGACGACAGCGACGACGGTGCTCTGGGGTGAGGCTCTCTACGAGCACATCCCACCAGCATCATCGTCACACTTGCTATTGTTGTGCAGGGGTATGTGGCCATGGGGGAGCCGTGTTCCCTCAAGGATTGTGCTGGGAGCAACCATCAACTTTTCTCATACTGTCAGCCTCTGCGGCCCAGGGAGAGTGTTGGTGTGTGGGCTTTGGCCTGACACCATTATGAGGATAACAAGGTTACTTGGGATGTGGCACGATGCTCTTCCCGATGTTATGCTGGTCGAGACCCGCGCACCTAGTGAGTTCTACCAGTGTTAAGTGAGAAATTGCTAGGAAGCTTCCTAACCTTACTACTCCTGATATGGCGACACTATCCAGTCAGCTGGCGCACTAGCAAGCAAGCAAGTACAAGAAACAGCAAGGATCAGGCTAGGGAGACATGCAAAGTCTCATAAGCTCCTATAGCTTCATAATGTAGAGAGAAATGACCACTGATAAGCACACACCATAAACACCTGCCGCGGCACACGACGGGTGACACACGCGGCAATGTCAATTTGTCCTAAAACCAGCTCAAAACCACTGTTTTGGCTACAACTCTCTGCACAGGCATCCAAATGCAACAACGTCTGAACCTAGAGATGGAGAATCTTGAGTTGGACAGTACGATTGGTCACACGCACAAGTCTGGCATTGATCAGTGGATAGACAATGCAAAACATGCAAATCGAGCTCGAGAGCCAGTGCACCAAGAAAACTCTAGCATCTACAAAAAAAACCGTAGAGCACCTCAGCAAGCACCCGGGACGTCGTGGAAGCCGTCTGGCAGCAATTGGTGCATGGATCCAACAACCGTCAGTGTTCCGGCACCAGTTGGACCCGCATCAAGTATCTGCACGAGCATGGACACGGCCGAGTGGTCACACTAAGATGTACAAATAGATGGAAACAACTCGCATCACAACACTCCCCCATGACATGATGGTACCCATGTCCATACACGTGCAGAACTGACAGAGTTGCACAACAAGATGCTCAACAGTCCATGCTCACACAGCCCACTCTCAGCCACTCTCAGGCAAGGGACATAACCCGACAGAACGAATGGCCACCATGAACTTTCCGTGCGCAAGTGCCTTGGTCAAGAAGTCAGCCCGTTGCATGTCTGTGCCGACCCAGATGACGGAGATCACCTGTTGCTCCACAAGATCATACACAAAGTGATGCTCAACAGCAATATGCTTTGTTCTTTGCAATGGCAAGTGCACTCTAGTTTTCACAGCGCAGAACGATGCTAGGTACAGACTGACGCAACTCATAAAATAGACGCTACAGCCACACCGCCTCAGCAGCCCTAGCCCCCAGAGCAACATACTTGAGCTACGTGTGATACAACCCTGCTTGCCACTGTGCCACGACACAGCGATGCCACCAAGCAGGAACACGTAGCCTGTTCGACTACGCCCATTACGACTCCATGCCCAGTCACTATCTGTGTAGCCGTCGACTACCACCAAACACTATCCTCCAAAGCAGAGTCTAAGGTACGGTGTGGACACCACGTACTGCACCACTCGCATAGCCGTACGAAGGGCTCTCGCCCGAGGACACTGTGAAAATTGTGCAAGGAGGTTGACGGCGAAATCAATTTTGGGTCGTGTGGTAGTGGTCGAGTACATCAAAGAGCCAATCAAGCGCAAGTACAGGATCACGTCCACTGTCTCCCCCAGGTTTGTGGGATCAGATGATCCACCTTCACAGCATCCTGCCCGTCAGGTGTGATGGGGGTGGAGGCTGTAGGAACTGCACCCAGGAGGTGAGCAAACCGCTCCCCCTGAACACGGGCGTAACGTGCCTGATGTAACAAGAGTGTCCGTCACTGAGGATCACACACAATCTCCATCCCAAAAAACACAACTGCATGACCAAGGTCCATCATCCTGTAGGAAGCCAGGAGAACTGCCTTGGCCTCCTTCACGGCCTCCATACAAGGAGACGTAATCAGGAGGTCGTACATGTAGACAAGGATGGCGGTGAAGCTCTCAGCTAACCATCTGAGAAAGAGAGACGGGTCAGCGTCACTCTGCACGTAACCAGCACGTGTCAGTGTGCCGGTGATCTCCAAGTTCCAGCACCTGGGTGATTGTTTCACGCCGTACAAGGCCTTGCGCAAGCGCCAGACCTTGTCACCAACCTCGAATCCAGGTGGTTGGACCATGTAGATATCCTCCTCTAAGGTGCCATGGAGGAACACGTTGTTCATATCCATCTAGTAGAGCTCCAAGTCATGGTGAGCAACAACCCCAAACAGAGCACGAGCGGTGGTCATGCGGCCAACGGATGCAAAGATGTCACTGAAATCTAGTCCCTCAACCTGCAAGAACCCCTTGGCCGTCAAGCAAGGCTTGTAGCGATCCAGTGAGCCATTTGGCTTCACCTTCTTACAAAAGGTCCACTTGGCATGTACAACCTTCCGCCCAGGAAAGAGGTCGACAAGTTCATAGACACCGTGCTCACGGATGGCTGTCAGCTTGTCCTCACAAGCAACACACCATGAGTCTACATCGTGAGCTTAGAGTGCCTCCTTCAACGTGCCTCGATTAGTTATCATCGAGGGAGTGCTCCGGGTGGCTAAGACACACGCCTCCGGACTCGGCCTGACCACAACAAGGTTCGCTACGGCATTGCAAGCGACCAAGAACTCTTGGGAGACCAAATCGTGGCCGATAGGACATGCTTGATGCACCTCAGTTTAGTCTGCCTGGACACTCAAGCCAAGGGCCTTCGTGCCAGGCTTGTCACTCTGAACACTACAAGTGGGACGCCTGGACGCTTAGGCAGCAGCCCACTGAGCCCTGGAGGCCAATGGTCGAAGATGACCACCGGGCTCGCGGGAATACTTTGATGCTCAGACGCTCACCTCAGGTTGTGGGGAAGGCTGCTGAGCCAAAGCTGTAGGGGACATGGGTGTATGCACGGGAGTGGGTGTGACAGAGGGGACTGACACTGGCACGGGATCAGATGTGCCAGAGGGGACTAACGCTCGTACGGAATCAGCTGTATCAGAGGGGACCAACACCGGCATGGGATCAGGTGTGCCAGAGGGGTCTGACACCGGCACGAGATCAGGTGTGCCAGAGGGAACTGATGAGGCTACTGGACCCACACCCACGATGGTCGGATCGTCAGCAGCCGGAGACCGGACCACAGGTGAGGAGGCCCGGACGGACCCATCCGTAGGACTAGACTCCCCCATCCGCCGGGAGGCCACACAAATACGAACGTGGTCGGCGGCCAGCAACAAAATGTTGGACAAGTCGCGGTAGGTGATAGCCTCAAAGAAGAGAGCATCTTGAGCCTCGACAATGCAATGGCGAGCAGGGTCCCAAAAGCGCCAGGCCTTTGATCGCGGGGAGATGCTGAGGAAGGTACACATGCGTCCCCGAGGTGAGACCTTGGACCCCTGCTGTTCCTCGGTGTACCAAACACAGGCGAAGGACCCCCAAACGTGGACAAGACAGAGATCAACACGATGGCAGAACCACAACTCGTACGGCGTGACATGGTCTGGAAGTGGACCATGTGGCAAGCGGTTCCAAACCCACGTTATGTAGGAGAAGCCCTCAAAGGCAAAGGACTCCGTTAGACCACACTCAGACCACATAGTGCAAACCGCATCCGCCATGGTGCAGTTCCAATGCTCAGACACACCATTTTGTTGTGGTGTAGCAGGGGCGGAAAGCTTGTGAAAGATACCATGCTCAGCAAAGTAGGTATCCATCTCACCTAAGAACTCGCCACCACGATCTGAGCGGAACGTGTGTAGGGTGTGCCAATACTGACGCTCAGCCATCACAAGCTACAGGCGGACCGCAAGTGCTGCATCACTCTTGTGGCAGAGGCTGTAGACCCACTGCATCCGGGTGAAGTCATCGGTCAGGGTGAGAACATATCGACCCCGATCAGAGAGGGACTCAACTGGGAGAGGACCAAGAAGGTCCGAGTGGACCAACTCCAGTGGGCGCAGTGCCCGCGAGGAGGAGCCAAGGTAAGAGCAACGATGCATCTTATTCTGGGAGCAAAAAGGATAGTCGGTCTTGGACGGCTTCTCAAACAAAGTTGCATGAAGACCGAGGACTGGCTGAGTTCGAATGAGCTTGGACACACTATCCGAGCTCATATGGCAGAGGCGACGATGCAACAAGCGCTAGTGCTTAGGGAAGAGAACACAAGTGACAAACACACGCGCAGAGGAGAGAGGGGGAGAAGAAACAGAGGGAATGCAATGAGACACATGATACAGGTCATCAACAACAGAGGCACGGAGCACGATGGCGTGTGTGTCAAGAGCAATCACTGTGGCAGAGTCAGTAGAGTGCTCAACAGTGAGACCCATCCTGGTACATGCACGAATATAGAGCAGGTTGAGCTCAAGAGCAGGGATAAAGAGCACATCAGAAATGTACAAGGGGCCAGATGGACCATCAAACCACACAACCCCAACTCCTTGCACAGGCAACAACTGACCAGACCCTGTGTGAATAGACCGAACGGACGCAACGAGACCAAGCACAACAAAGTCACTACGACGACAGGTCATGTGATGGGTGGTACCAGAGTCAATGATCCAGGTGCCACCGGGCTCACGACCAGTCGTCGACACTGAGCAACATGCCACAGAATAGTCTTCCTCTACTGGACGCTCAGCAGAGGACTCAGGACAACGACGAACAACATGGATCTGTGACTCGTCAAGCCATTCGGTACTCTCAGTTCCATCCTCATCGCAAGCCAACATAGCTCCACCACAAGCATCATCACGGGCAACAGACGCAGTAAGACAAGCTGTGTTGGTTGTGACAACACACTCGCATCTCCCTGAGTACGAAGCGCCAGCAGCTGACGAAGCTCCGCAATCGTGCGATCCCGAGGGTCTACATCACTGCTGCCGCCTAGTGAAACGGATGCATCTACTGCACTCGTGGTCATGGTGCGCCCAGTCTGTGTGTCACTTGAGAAAATCCGCTACGTGTACGCCGCCTGAAGGCCGCGCATGATGCGAGTCTACTCAAGGGGATGCTCACACTCTGTGAAGTGGTGAACGCCTCCACATTTGTAACAGTGGATAGAACGTCCACTGCCGTTATTCGCCGGCTGTTGTTGCTAATGCTGTTGTCCCTTCCCACGTCCCTTCTTCCCCTTCTTCCCCTATGCAGCCGCTGCAACACCCTGAGTGTGGTCGCTAAGGATGGAGGAGGAGGAGGAAGCGGTGGAGGTGGGACTAGTGAGCTGGGATAGAGGCGTAGGAGGGGTTGTAGTCACTGCTACAACAAGTGGACTCTGCTGATGGGTGATGGCAGCCTCATGAGCTGATGTGGCCTAGATGAAGTAGCGATGGGTCCAAGGAAGCACTTGTAGTGACTCTGACAACTCATAGAGAGCCACACAGTCGAAGCCCGTAAAGAGCTTCACGTGGTCCAAATGCACCCCCATCATGATGGTGTCGAGTGCCCACAACTGCGTCCCACCACCGGTCCCAAGGCGCGTGTAAAGGCGCATCGTGCACCTCCAGTAGTCAGCTGCAAGCTCCGTGGGACCCTGGCGGAGGGAGTGAAACTCACGTAGTCGGGTCGCCCTCGTGGCAAGGGTCTCCGCAACGAGAAGTATCAGGGCCAGCTCCCAGTCCTGACGCGGATCTACTCCAGTCCCGGTCCCGGTCTCACCGAGGAAGGGTCGGAAGTCGACCACAGTCTCCCGTGGCATGGCGTAGAGGAGACCGAGCATCGCTCTCGCTCCTGTCTAGACCTGGTGAGCGATGCGTGTCTGGTACTGGCTGTGGTAGAAGGGCCAGACACCCTCAAAATCGGCCCACACCTGAAATAAGGTCTCCCAGCAATCGAAGCCCTCATCGCTATCGTAACGGGGTGGAGGTGTCTCAAAATCCTTCAATCGCCGCTCCGTGGGGAGGGCGCCCTCAGGCTCGGGAGACGGTCGACGAGGTATGAGGAGCCTACCAGTGAGGGAAACTCCACCAAAAGTGAACACTGTTGAACGACGTGGCTGATCCTGACGGCAAGAAGGTGGCGGAGTGAGAGGTTGTGATCCCAGACGTAACTCACGCATGCGCTCCTCAAGCACACAAAGCTCGTGCTCGTGTGAGTCATCCTCAATCTCCTCCTCATCCCAGGTGTCAACCTGTGATGAGTGGTGCTAAGACCGCGGCACTTGTAGGATGAAGACTGCTGAGCAGATGGTGTAGCTCCAGTAGATCCTCCAGGTGGCTACTGTGAGGCCCCCGAACGACCCTGCAATAACTCCGTGATCTCCTGCAACGCGTCGGATTGCCGCTGCTGCTGCCGGCACATCTCGTCCTACGACCGACGAAGCTCGTCGATCGTGAGGGATTGCGACCGCGGACTCATAACGCCCAAAAAGGAGGAAGAGGGGTCAACTAGCCCTTTGCCCTTGTCAAAGACCGGTGCCATCGCAATGCTAAGTATGGGGCCAAACGTCAAAATGATCCAAATAGTAAACTGACAGCCTTTCTCGAGGATTTAAACGGTTCAGAAAAAATGATGTTTTGACCCCAAAATTACTTATGTCAGCATAACCGATGATGACGTCGGCATTTTTTACACTAGCAAAAAACGCTAGCGTTTTTACGCTGGCCTATTTTACGCCAGTGTTTTTTGGAGGTCACACGAACTCCACATGACCGATGGGGGTGACCTCGTCGCCCCCTACTCGCAGTTGTGCAGGGACTACGTAGGCCTACGCAGTGCCACACAGGGCTATGCAAAGTTGCGCAGTTTCTATGCAGCTGCGTAGCAATGCTGTGCAACACTAGTGCCGCACAAGCCCACCGCTGCTGCTGCGGCAGGTCTGCTACTGTTGCGTCTGCCGCAACTGTTGCTATGCTGCTATAGCCGCTGCCACTACTAACGCTACAACAGCTGCAATGCTGCTGCTGTGCGACTATTGCTTCTGCTACTACTGTTGCGTTATTGTTGCTGCTCGCGCCTGCAGATGTCGTCGCTGCTGCAAGCTGCTACCGCCGTTGCGTGCTGCCACTACTCGCAGCCACCATTGCAAGCTACTGCTACGAGCTGCTACTCCCTTTTTTTTACAGACCGGCAGCCAGACACAACTGCTGCTGACACCCCGTGTTGCTACTATTGTCTGGCTGGCTGCTGGACCTCGTCACTGCCGCAGCTCCTCTTCCTACGGTGGTGGCAATTGCGTGGTGACGTGACTGTTGCTAACGTCGGCTACGACGGGTCCCAGGATGTGGCGACGGCGGTGTCTCTCACTAGTACTGCTGGTGATGTGTCTCTGCGGCGCACCTCAGCAAGAGGGGTCTTGCTGCTCTAATACCAAGAGAAATTGCTAGGAAGCTTCCTAACCTTGCTAATGCTGACGTGTCGACACAGTCTTGTCAGGTGGCGCACTAGCGAGCAAGCAGGTGCAAAAAACAGCACGGATCAGGCTAGGGAGATGCGCAAAGTCTCATAAGTTCCAATAGCTTAGTAATGTAGAGATTAATGACAACTGACAAGTGTCAACCGGCCTAGGGCGAACGGACTAGAAAACAGGGCCGACACAATAGCACCTGCCGTCCGCTCCTACTATTTCAGCTAGGAGAAGATATCACCCTCAGGATCACGGTTCCACGCTGAGTAGTTCCTAGGCAATCACTTGCTAGCAAGTGTGTCCACTTATAACTTGATCACTTTCGCGCGAGGTGCTAGTCAAAGACTAACTCCTGGGGCTTAGACCAACCAATGTCTTCTTTATACTGTTCCGTAGTTGGACAACCTTGTGAGGAGCATCTAAGGCCAGATTGTGTAATTAGAATGAGGAATGAGCCTGGTACATATAGTCCTAGGCCTGGCTTCTAAGGTGTGTGGGTAGTGGCACTTTTAAGGTGGTCACTCCACACCACCTCACCAGTCCGCCAATTGGCGCATCCACTGACCGCCAAGTGGCGCACTCTCCTCATGCATGGAGAAATGTCTAAGAAACTTCCCCCTGTGCAGGAAGGTCAAAAAACCTCCTGCACACATCAAGGCTCGATCGCAGGACCTGTTGTCCCTAAGTCCAACATGCTATGCGTTGCGCTACACTTCCGGTGTCTCGCTTGGACTTGCACAACGAACAAGGTTTGCGAGACTTACTCCAAGGGGAGCAGTGCATGCCCAACCTGTCCGTCAAGCCATAGCAGTGGCCAGGGGGCATAGAAGAACAACAACAAGCACACAGCATAATTACCTGCCGTGGCACACGGCGGGTGACGCACGCGGCAGTGTGAGCTTATTCTAAAACCGGCTCAAAATCACTGTTTTGGCCGTAACTCTGCGCACAGGCATCCAAACACAACACCGTCTGAACCTAGAGATGCAGAATCTTGAGCCGGATGCTACAACTGGTCACACGCACAAGGCCGGCATCGATCCGTGGACAGACAATGAAAAACATGCAAATCGGGCTCGAGAGCCAGTCCACCAAGAAAACTCTAGCGTCTGTAGAAAAACTGCAGAGCACCCCAGCAAGCACCCGGGACGTCGTGGTAGCCGTCTCGTAGCTGCTGGTGGATGGATCCACCAACCGTCAGTGCTCTTGCGCCAGCTGGGCCCACATCAGGAATCTGCACGAGCATGGACACGACCGAGTGGTCACAGTAAGCTGTACAAATAGACGAAAATAACTCACATCACAACAGAGACCCATTGCCTCCATGTGTTATGTATGATCCATGCATGGTGTCATCGAGACCCGGACACACAAAAACATTTTCTAGGGTCACGAGGAGACCTTGTTTCTCTATCTCTCTTATATGATGTTTGACACGTAGGTTTGTGTTTGACTTCTTGCATGGTGAAGACCCGGGAACTTGGTGGGATGCACCATTGTCACGAAGAAACCCTGTGCTGTGGTATGCTTGATCGGTACTTGATATGATTGATTACCCGAGCCATCCTTTTCTGCCTTTGCTCAGACATTGTTATGGTGACAGTTGTGTCAGCCTTGGGAAGTGTTGGTGAGTGTGACTTCCACCCGTCACGAGCAACGGCCAGGAGAGCATGATGACATGATCCCTGATGCGGACCCAGGAGACACCGGCGCGCCGGGAGGTGGTGGACCACGCACTCGGAGCTTACCGACAATTACCCCAGCGTCCTGGATGTTGACTCGGAGCTTTTGAAGTTTTTCTACAGGGAAAAATCGCCAGAATTCTGTCAAGCCATAGCAGTGGCCAGGGGGCATAGAAGAACAACAATCTCTCCCTTGCACCTAGGCCACCTGTTGTGGTAGTTTTCTTCCACATGAACCTGTAGCTCTGGGTTGTGTTTGTGCACGTCAGCTTTCTTGGACTTTAGTTCTCATCTCTTGCATCCACCATGCCGACTCCTCGAGCACCTGCAACATGCAAGTCGTTGTCTAGCAGCTTTTTCAAGAAGTCCGCAAGCATTTTCTTGGTTATGACATTCTCCAGTTCCACGACACCCTTGGCGACAAGGTCACACGAGTAGTGGTACCGAATTTCGATGTGCTTTGTCCGCCGGGAGATCATGTCGTCCTCTACCATATTGATGGCACTTTGGTTGTCGATGCGGATGACTGTTACTTCCTCTTGTGGTGCCTTCATCTCATCAAGCAAATTGCAAAGCCAATGTATTTCCTTGCACACTTCGGAGAGTGCAATGTACTCCGCCTCAGCACTAGAAAGCGAGACGCAGTCCTGCTTCCTGCTTGCCCACGAGACCGCACCACCGTTGAGAAGAAAGACAAATCCTGAGGTGGACTTCCTGTCATCAATCTGTCCTCCCCATTCCGTGTCACTATAGCATGTCAGTCGCAGCAAGTCTGATCCTTCTAGACCTCCAAATCAAAGCCCGATGTGCCGAGTCTTTTTGAGGTAGCGAAAAATCCGCTTCACGGCTTGCCAATGTTTTGGCCCAGGGTTTGCCACAAACCTGCTCACCAGAGCCACCGCATAAGTAATGTCAGGTCGCGTTCCCACCATCGCATACATGACACTCCCAACAGCGGACTGGTACGGAATGTTTTGCATCTCCCGCCGGTCTGCCTCGTTGCTTGGTGACATGGAGGAGGAGAGCTTGCAGTCGGAGGGCATGGGGGTGCTGACGGGTTTGCAGTCCTCCATGTTGTAGCGCTTCAAGACGTCCATGATGTACTTGGTCTGGTTCAGCTCGATGGTGCCTGCTTTGCGGTTGCGGTGAACAGCAATCCCGAGGTAGTACTCGAGAGGTCTCATGTCCTTCACCTTAAACCTGCTGGCCAGATTTTTCTTGAGGTCAGTAAGGGCCTCCTGCGAGGAAGAACACATGATAAGATTTTCCACGTACAACGCCACAAGGAGCAAGCCACGTTCGTCCTCTTGCACATAGACGTTGCGGTCATTCTTGCAATGTGCGAAGGAAATCTCAGCCATGAAGCTGTCCATCTCCTTGTACCAGATCCGTGGGGCCTGTTTCAGCCCGTACAACGCCTTCACCAGCTTGCACACCTTACCCTTGGGTGCTTTGACACCTTCTGGTACCTCCATTAGCACCTCCTTGTCGAGCTTCCCATAAAGGAAAGCTTTCCTCACATCCATCTCATGGATCTCAAGGTCTTTGGCGGCAGCGACAGCAAGCAGGGACCTGATGGAGGCAAACGTGACAACCGGTGCGAAGGTCTCATCGTACTCAGACCCTGCACGCTGTGAGAATCCTTTCGCCACGACCCTTGCCTTGTACTTGTCGATGCTATCATCTTGCTTCTGCTTCAACCTGAGCACCCACTTTGAGCCCACCACGTGAGCGTTAGTGGGTCTGTCCACCAGCACCCACATACCATTTTCTTTGATGGACACGAGCTCGCTGTCCACCGCCTCCTTCCACTTGGCCGCATCGGGCCTTGCCAGCACCTCAGCCACAGTGAGCGGCTCTCCCAAAGCCAGACAGGACCAGCTCAGTCCAGTCCAGCTTCCGGTGTCAGCATCGTACTTTGGAGTTTGTTTTCTTTGTCGTGTCCTGCGACGTTTCGTTGCCGGTGGATCTTCGCAATGATGTTGCTCCTGTGCTACTGACTAACCTGAAGTTACGTTTTCTTCTTTTGAAGAGCCACTGGCCTCCGAGCTGGTTTCAGAGGCCTCGGACGTCTCCGACTCTGTGTCGGAGCTCGCTGCTGCGTCAGCCTGGGCAGCCGCTCTCCCTGCCACACCACTGTTCTTCATGGTCTGTGGCACTGGCACCACTTGCCAGTTTTTGGGAGCTTGATCTCCTGAATCCAGCAGCACCAACCACTCTCCCTGTTTTGGAGCTTGCGTGGGGTCAAGCATCTCTTCCTTGCCTAGTTTCCTTTCATCAAAGGTTACGTCCCGGCTGGTGATGAGTCTTCTTCCTGCCAGGTCCCACAAGCGGTATGTCTTGTGGGCCGTCTCATAGCCCACCATAACACACTTTCACGCTCTTGCATCCAGGTTGCCGACACCCTCACCCGCCTGGACCTTAGCCCATGCGGTACAGCCGAATAATTTCAGGTGTGATGCGTCCGGCTTCTTCCCTGACCAAACTTCTTGTGGCGTCATCTGTTGCTTGCCCTTCTTCTTTCCGCGCCAGCCCAGAGCAGCCGCAGGAGTCAGGTTGACGAGATAGCATGCCGTTCTTGCCGCTTCCTCCCAGAACCGCGGTGGAAGCTTTGCATCAAAGAGCATGCTACTCACCATGCTGAGGATGGTCTGATTCATCCGTTCGGCAACACCATTGCTCTGCACCGTGTAAGGCGTTGTGGGCTGGTGGTTGATCCCATGTTGCCGCAACCAGCCCTTGCATGCCTCATACTCTCCGCCGTTGTCGCTCCGCAATGCTTTGACTTTCTTTCCAGTCTGCCGCTCCACCATGGCGACAAACTCCTCAAACTTTTCTCTGACCTCTCCCTTTGTTTTGAGGAAGAAGATCCACACCTTGCGGCTGTGGTCGTCTATGAAGGTCAAAAAATACTTGCTACCACCGTTTGACGCCGTGCAAAAGGGTCCGCACACGTCGGTGTGAATCAGGTCAAGGGCTGATTCTGCGCGGTGACCATTGGGCTCCAAGCGCGTTTGCTTGGTCTTGCCTTGGAGGCAAGGTTCACACAGGCTGCCACACCCAACCGCATCCTTCTTGCAACCACCCATGCCGTGGACCAGCTGTTGTTGTTGGATGACTTGGAGCGTGCTGTTTGCCATGTGCCCAAAGCGTCTATGCCACAGATGAGTGTCTTCGTCCTTTGCGGCAGAGGACGCTTTTTCAGTTTTCGTTGGTGTGCTCTCCTATATTGGTGCCGAGACCACTACCTCCGCTGCACCCGTATGACCCTCCTCTTCCGAGCTCTTTGCTGTCGTTGTCTGCAATACGTAGGGCCCGTCAACCCGTGGAACTTGTGCCACAAGATCTTTGTTGGCATAAAGGACCTTGATGTCTTTGTTCCTGGCGATGACCGCCTTCTTCTGCGTGAACACGACCATCATGTCGTTGTCCGTTATTTTTGATACGGACAGGAGGTTTGCCGCAAAGGAGGGCATGTAGACCACGTCACGCAGCCGTAGATCCTTCTCTACACCATTGAGGCTGATGCTCACCAGCTTGTCTCCCACTCCCTTTGCATTCACAATGCTACCGTTTGCACATCTGAACCGCCGATCGGTGGGGCCGATGGAGAAAAATCCAACCTGGTCGTTGCTAGAGTGATGATCAGTGCCGGAGTCGAGCCTGAAAGCTCCCGGCCTGAGCAGCGCCGCTCTTTTTGCCGGAGGTGTGCTCTGTACCATCATGTTGGTGGCTTCTTTGCCACCCTTTTTGTTGCCTTTGTTCCCACCGCTTACACCGTCTTCCTTCTTTGGCGACCTGCACTCTCTTGCCCAGTGCCCAGGTTTGCCGCAGTTGTGGTTATTTCCCTGTCGCTTGGGAGCCTTGCCGCCATTGTTGCCTCTGCCACCACCGCTTCCGTTGCCGCCTTTCTGACCAGAGGCTGACCCTTTGCTCCCGCGACCGTTGTAGCTGTGGCTACAACGGTTGTAGGCTGAGAAGTTAGCCTCACTGCCGCTACGACGAGTGGCCTCGTTCCGCACGTACTCGGACACTGTCGTGTACGTCAGGTCGTTCTCCTTCCAACAACCCATGACGGTGATCATTGGGCTCCAGCTCTCCGGTAGCGCCATCAGGAGGATCATGGCCTGCATCTTTTCGTCAAGGTCCCAGTTCATTTGGCGAGCCTCGCCAAGGAGTCCTTCAAACTCCTAAAGAAATCAGGGATAGACTCCCCCTCGTTCAGCCGCATGCTGATCAGCCGTTGTAAGATGAATAATTTGTTCGCGAGGGAGGTGGATTGGTGCACATGCTTGAGCTTGGCAAAAGCATCTGAAGCCAGTGTGTACCCCGCAATGATGGGAACATACTTCTTGGCTATCGCGTTGCTGAGGAATGACATGACTATATCATTTTGATCCATCCATGCCTCATGCTCGGGTGTGCCCTCCCCGGGAACCTGCTCCTCTCCCTTCAGTAACTTGGTGAAGCCGCGCACTTTCATTGCTAGCTCAAACTTCCCTCTCCAAAATGGAAAGTCAATCCCCTCGAAAATGGGGATTCCTCCCAACAGTCCAAGACCTTGTGGCAGTGACGTAGCATTCACATTTGCTCTAGTGGTCTGCCCAGTGGTAGCCACTGTTGAGTTTGAGGACTACACTGCGACAGCCTCCACTCCTCTTGATGGGTCAACCAGTTTTGTTGCCCTTATGTGCTTCCCGTGTCTCTGCTACGTTGAGGACGAAGTAGGCTGATGTTAGCTGATGTCTGCTACCGGTTTAAAGGTGCAGTTCCGTTGCTTCCCCCTCTAGCCGATGTTTGCTTGCAAACAGAGAAGTCAAATCGCACTAGCACCCCTAGGGTCTTGCCTCCAAGGGCAGAGCGTCTCTTGGTTGGGACCGAAGGGTCGTGCCTCCAAGGGCAGAGCTTGTCCTTGGTCCCTGTGTGTTCGGTGCAAGTTCAACCGTTGCGGCTGATGAAGCAGACGGAGCTGATGGAGCTGATGGAGAGAGAGTACCAGAGTTGAGCGAAGCGTGCCTTACAACTGGTCAGTGTGGGCCCATAACCCTTTGTCAACCGGCCTGAGGCGAACGGACTAGAAAACAGGGCCGACACAATAGCACCTGCCGTCCGCTCCTAGCATTTCAGCTAGGAGAAGATATCACCCTCAGGATCAC
>SZWC01000343.1:100242-126197 GCA_023375785.1 Penium margaritaceum | reverse complement strand
CGAGGTGCTAGTCAAAGACTAACTCCTGGGGCTTAGACCAACCGGTGTCTTCTTCATACTGTTCCTTAGTTGGACAACTCTGTGAGGAGCATCTAAGGCCAGATTGTGTAATTAGAATGAGGAATGAGCCTGGTACATATAGTCCTAGGCCTGGCTTCTAAGGTGTGTGGGTAGTGGCACTTTTAAGGTGGTCACTCCACACCACCTCACCAGTCCGCCAATTGGCGCATCCACTGACCTCCAAGTGGCGCACTCTCCTCATGCATGGAGAAATGTCTAAGAAACTTCCCCCTGTGCAGGAAGGTCAAAAAACCTCCTGCACACATCAAGGCGCGATCGCAGGACCTGTTGTCCCTAAGTCCAACATGCTATCCGTTGCGCTACACTTCTGGTGTCTCGCTTGGACTTGCACAACGAACAAGGTTTGCGAGACTTACTCCAGGGGGAGCAGTGCATGCCCAACCTGTCCGTCAAGCCATAGCAGTGGCCAGGGGGCATATAAGAACAACAACAAGCACACAGCATAATTACCTGGCATGGCGCACGGCGGGTGACGCACGCGGCAGTGTCAGCTTATTCTAAACCCGACTCAAAATCACTGTTTTGGCCGCAACTCTGCGCACAGGTATCCAAACACAACAGCGTCTAAACCTAGAGATGCAGAATCTTGAGCTGGACGCTACGACCGGTCACACGCACAAGGCCGGCATCGATCCGTGGACAGACAATGCAAAACATGCAAATCGGGCTCGAGAGCCAGTCCACCGAGAAAACTCTAGCATCTCTAGAAAAACTGCAGAGCACCCCAGCAACCACCCGGGACGTCGTGGCAGCCGTCTCGCAACTGCTGGTGGATGGATCCACCAACCGTCAGTGCTCTGGTGCCAGCTGGGCCCACATCAGGAATCTGCACGAGCATGGACACGGCCGAGTGGTCACAGTAAGCTGTACAAATAGACGGAAATAACTCACATCACAACAGAGACGCATTGCCTCCGTGTGTTATGTATGATCCATGCATGGTGTCATCGAGACCCGGACACACAAAAACATTTTCTGGGGTCACGAGGAGACCTTGTTTCTCTATCTCTCTTATATAATGTTTGACACGTAGGTTTGTGTTTGACTTCTTGCATGGTCGAGACCCGGGCACTTGGTGGGATGCACCACTTTCACAAGGAAACCCTGTGCTGTGGTATGCTTGATCGGTGCTCGATATGATTGATTTCCCGAGCCATCCTTTTCTCCCTTTGCTCAGACATTGTTGTGGTGACAGTTGTGTTAGCGAGGGGAAGTGTTGGTGAGTGTGGCTTCCACCCGTCACGAGCGACGGCCAGGAGAGCAGCGGTACAGGAGAGCGCGATGATATGATCCCTGATGCGGACCAAGGAGACATCGGCGCGCGGGCAGGTGGTGGACCACGCACTCGGAGCTGACCGACAATTACCCAAGCGTCCTGTATGTTGACTTGGACCTTCTGAAGTTTTTCTACAGGGAAAATTAGCCAGGATATCCAGTCGCGAAGGGCGGACCCTGCCATATCCACGAGCGAAAAAATATACTTGTCATATCCAGCACTTTAAAAAATAGGAACACGGTATCCGGCTCGCTTGCCATGCTTGATCAGCGACATGCGTCGCGGATCGACCATGACGAGGAGGGTCATGTGACCCTCCTCGATCGAGCGAGAATTGGTCCATCACAACTCTCGCTCCCTTGCGAGGTCGCGATCTCGCAAGGGAGTGAGACTAGCGAGCAAGCAACTCTCGCTCCCTTGCGATATCGCGATCGACCTCTTTTTTCCTTTTTTTCGACAGGCACGCAAACCCTACCTCTTTTACCTGCAAACAACTTTCAAACCCAACCCCGAATCACATTCGGGGTTGAGGGTTTTTAATTTTTTTGTACGGGCACTTGCTCGGCCCCGCAACCGCGCAGCCCATCAAGTTCCCTTTCAACGCATAGGGTGTCTTGGACCCCCTCGCAAACCTCATGCAAATCCCTCCCTCGAACAATCACAAACAACTCAAATTTTGGGTTTGTGATTGTTTAAGTACAGTGATGACGTCAGTGTTGGTTTCTGTGTCAGTACTACATTATGACCTCTGGCCTTGCTGCACACCTACCACACCTGTGCAGGTGACTTACTGGACGGAGGTCCTTGTTACTGGCGTATGCTCTCGCCAGTCCACCCGCCTCAGCCAAAAGACTAGCAAGCATCACCATGCCTGCATGTCTTCACTAATCAAACATACACGCTATTGTTCACTTGCAGGTTCAGCATGTTTGTTGGCGGGTAGTCGGCTAGTGCTATTCGGTTGTTGAGTAGTTGGGGAAGTACTCGGGGTGAGAAATTCCCAACAGCAGGTTGTGGTTCGAACCACAGGTCCGAAGGTTGCAAGCGAAAGTGAGCTCGCTGCATGCTCGCTCGCTCCCCCGGCGTGGATGACTATGCGAGCCTGTTATTCACATTTTTCACTCTCCTAGTTGTGTTTTCACTCTGATCCGCGACACTGCGTGATCTCATGCCATGGATGTCAACATTTCCTAGCATCCTCTTTGCTCTCTTGCTTCCATGTGGTCTGAGCCTTCCTACTGGTATCAGAGCAGTCATGGGGAATCCTAGAGAGCCACAATCTTACCTGTCCCACGCGTTCTCTTACATCCACCGCCGTCGCCATTGCGCTTGCCGTCGCCGTCACACATCTGCACGTGCGACACAACAGCAGCAGAAATTGTGCATGTCCTTCCTGCTACCAGCAGCCGTGCTTCCTCTTCACAAGCACGTACGCAACCCACGTGTTGGCTCTAGTGGGTGTAGAGGCACCCTCAAGGATGCCTAGCTCTCAATGGTTCACGCTACCAAGGTTTGGGGCAGCCAAGGGACACCAATGGTGAAGAGTGTGGAGCACAAGGATCACGGATGTGAGTGGGCAGAACACGTCGCATTCAGTAGAACTGAATCGAAACACGATTTTGTTACTAAGCACAGTGAGATTACATCAGATCCTTATAGCCTGTGATCTAAGCTTTCCAACGCATCCAAGCACGCCCAAAACGGAGGAGTAGAGCCCCTGCTACGGCCGTCGAAGTAACCCTTGGTGGAGCCGCCCACCTTGCGTTGCACGCTATGCAACGGGAGGCGCTTCGACGATGACCCGTCGAAGCGCCTTTCCTCGCCCAGAAGTCAAGGAGAATTTCACCCTGGTCAAGGAGAACTCTCTGGTTGCTTCCTTTATGGCCCTGGTGCATTTGGAGCTCGTTGGGGACGAACTCGGATCACTGGTGGTTGATTATACAGCCACCCATGGCGGGTACCAGATTCCACCCCCCAAACACCCGATTTTCGGGCTAGGCTAACTTTCTGAATACTCACTCAAATCGAGCGATTCAAAGCTCTATCCTGCATAGAAAAATCCAAGGAATCCAAATCTAAAGTCAGATCAGGTGTTTGACCACTCCTCAGTGGTCAAACCAGGGAGTACACTCAACGGCACTCATGGCAAGGGGCACACCATGTCAACAATCTCCCCCTTGCACCGCAGCCTTGATGCCCTGTCCTTGGGCTGTGCCTTGGTCATGGCATCGGCGAGCATGCGCTTAGTGCCACAATGCACAATAGCCGCATCTCCCTTCGCCACCAAGTCCCGCGCGTAGTGATGACGGATCTCGATGTGCTTGGTCCTCCTGTGCAGCACTGGATTCTGGGTCAGGCTGATGGCACTCATGTTGTCAACGTTGAGTACCGTCGACTTCCTTTGCGGTACGCCGATCTCCTTTAGCAGCCGCCTCAGCCACACCGCCTCCTTTGCAGCTTCCGCGAGCGCGATGTACTCCGCTTCGGTGCTGGACAGCTCCACGCAGTCCTGCTTCCTGCTTGCCCATGAAACTGCTACACCACCAAGCACAAACACGTACCCCGACGTTGATTTTCTGTCATCCACATCACCAGCCCAGTCGGCATCCGAGTAGCCGACCAACTCGAGGGAGTCGTCACGTGCTCCCCCTCCAAACACGAGCCGCGACTGTTTTGTCGCCTTGAGATAACGGAGGATCTGCTTCACCGCTTGCCAATGCAACGGCCCGGGGTCAGCAACGTAGCGGCTCACTTGGCCCTCCGCGAAGGCCAGGTCTGGCCACGTCGCCACCATGGCGTACATGATGCTCCCCACTGCGGACTGGTATGGCACACCTGCCATCTCCTCCTTCTCCTCATCCGTGCTCGGGCCCATGCTTGAGCTCAACTCACACGTGGTGGTCATGGGTGTGCCGATGGGGTTGCCCTCCTCCATGTTGTAGCGGCGGAGCACCTCTTGCACGTACTTTGCCTGCCCCATCTCGAGCGTGCGTGCCTTGCGGTCCCTCTTGATGGCGACGCCGAGGTAGTACTCGAGCTCGCCCATGTCGGTCATTTTGAACCGACCGCCCAGCTGCCGCTTCAGGTTCACCAACTCCTCCATGTCCGATGACACGAGGATGAGATCATCCACGTAGAGTGCCACGATCTGGTGCAACCCCGGCTGCTTCCGCACGTACACGCTGTGATCCGCCTCGCAGCGCTTGAAGCCAAGCTCGGCCATGAAGCCGTCCATTTTCAGGTACCACATGAGTGGCGCTTGCTTCAGCCCATAGAGCGCCTTGCGAAGCCGGCACACCTTCCCCGGCGGCGCGTCCACCCCCTCCGGCACCTCCATGTAGACCTCCTTGTCCAGGTCGCCGTTGAGGAACGCAGTTTTCACGTCCATTTGGTGGACTTCATAGTCGCGCACCGCCGCCACCGAGAGGATGGAACGAATGGAGGCGAATTTCGCCACCGGCGCGAAGGTTTCATCGTAGTGTTCACCCTTTCGCTGGGCGTACCCCTTCGCGACCAGCCGCGCCTTGTACCGCTCCACCTTCCCCTCCTTGGTGAGCTTCTTCTTGAAGATCCACTTGGAGCCGATGATTTTTGCGCCCTCCGGCCTGTCAATCAGCTGCCAAGTGCCATTCTCTTCATGGGAGGCGAGCTCAGATTTTATAGCTCCCTCCCACTCAGCCCCATCCTTCCGCTGCAACGCCTCCTTGACGGTCTCATGCTCCTCTTGCGCAAAGAACGCTCGAGCGAGTCCAGTCCAGATGTCCATTCCGGCATCGTACCTCTTTGCCGTCCTCCTTGCGCGTCCGCTTCTCCGGGGCTGCTGCTGTTGAGGCTGCTGCTGCTGCTGCCGTTGCTGTTGCTGCTGCTGCCCCCTTGCGGTGCCACTCGCACCACTGGCCTGCTCCCCCTCTCTCGGGGACCGTGGAGATGCGGGCTCACTCCCCACCTCTTCGTTCAACTCCACTGCTGCCGGCGATTCAGACTCATTGTCCGACTCGGCTGAATATAAATCAGCCGCTCCCACATCGTCCGGATGGTTCTCGCCGGCTGGAGCCGATGGGACGTCACCCTCTTTTGCGTCCTCCGGCGACTCCCCCTCAAGGAGTGGCAGCCACTCCCCACGCTTGGAGAGACCCGCGTCCTTGTCTGTCCAACGGCTGGCCTCGTCGAACGTGACGTCGTGACTCTTCACGATCTGCTGCCTCCGCGGGTCAAAGAGCCGGTACGCCTTGCTCCCGCTCTCGTACCCGACGAAGATGCACCGGCGAGTCCGCGGGTCCAGCTTGCCCCGCCCCTCCCGTGCCTGCACAACAGCATGTGTAACACAACCAAGCGTGCGGAGGTGTGCCACAGTTGGCTTCCTCCCGCTCCACACTTCTTGTGGCGTCTTCCACACCTTGGACTCTGCGTCTTTTAGCGGCTTCGTCGGCGTCAGGTTCATGATGTACGCCGCTGTCCGTGCCGCCTCGCCCCAGTACCGTTGCGCGAGGCCGGCATCACTCAACATGGACCGGACCATGTTGAGGATGGTGCGGTTNACGGAATGACTTTCCCGTTCACCACCGACTCGATGCGAACATTGCCTTTGCCCGCGGCCAACTCTGTTTTGCCGTTGGCCACTGTCATGCGCCGCTCGGTGGCGTCGTAGGTGACGAATGCCGCCCGGTTGCATTGTGTGTGGCGGCCTGATCCGGAGTCGATCACCGTGACTTCCGGATCTGTCAAGTCGGTAAACTCCCTGGCCATCATGGCCTGGGTGTCCTTCTTCCCGCCCTTCCTGGGTTGGTCTGACTTCTTGTTGGGGCAATCACGTGCGTAGTGGCCTTGTTTGCCACAATTGTAGCACTCCCCCTTGTTGTCACCTCTCTTGGTGCCCTGGTTGGCACCCTTCCCCTTCTTGCCTCCCCCTCCACCTTGAGGGCGGACGGCATAGGCGGAAGTTGATGTCGCCCCACTCTCTCTCCCACCACGCCGCATCCATTCGTTGCGGACGTACTCAGCCACCTTCGGGTACTTCAGCTCATCGGCGGACCAGCCACCTACGACGGTGATCATGGGATTCCAACTGTCCGGCAAGGCCAGAAGGAGGATCATGGCTTGCAGCTGAGGGTCGACCTTCCATCCGTTGGCTACGCACTCGGCAGTGAGGGACTCGATCTGCTGCAGGATCTCCATGATGTCATCACCTTCGTTGGCTTAGAGGGTGACGAGCCTCTTGAAGACGAAGAGCTGGTTAGCAAGGTTGGTGGACTGATAGATGGTGCAGAGCTTCTTCCAGGCCTCCGCGGCCTCCGTGCATCCTTGAATCAGTGCGAGCTGCGGAGGAGCTAGCGTTAACACCAACAAAGCAAGCGCCTTCTTGTTGCGCTTCTTGTACTTGTCCACTTCCTCCGGCGTCGCGGTGTCCGGAGGCGCGGTCTCTTCACCGTTGACCAGCTCAAGCAGGCCCTTTTCATCGAGGTAGACCTCAAACTGCCACCTCCACAAGGGGAAGCCATTTCCATCAAACTTGGAGACGACGCCGATGCTCTCTTGCTCGGTCGTTGCCATGGCGTGTGGCGGTAGCGTGAAAGTTGAGGAGCTAGGGTCCTCCTAGGCACGTGGACCCATAACCCTTTGTTGGCTCTAGTGGGTGTAGAGGCACCCTCAAGGATACCTAGCTCTCACTGGTTCATGCTACCAAGGTTTGGGGCAGCCAAGGGACACCAATGGTGAAGAGTGTGGAGCACAAGGATCACGGATGTGAGTGGGCAGAACACGTCGCATTCAGTAGAACTGAATCGAAACACGATTTTGTTACTTAGCATAGTGAGATTACATCAGATCCTTATAGCCTGTGATCTAAGCTTTCCAACGCATCCAAGCACGCCCAAAACGGAGGAGTAGAGCCCCTGCTACGGCCGTCGAAGTAACTCTTGGTGGAGCCGCCCACCTTGCGTTGCACGCTATGCAACGGGAGGCGCTTCGACGATGACCCGTCGAAGCGCCTTTCCTCGCCCAGAAGTCAAGGAGAATTTCACCCTGGTCAAGGAGAACTCTATGGTTGCTTCCTTTATGGCCCTGGTGCATTTGGAGCTCGTTGGGGACGAACTCGGATCACTGGTGGTTGATTATACCGCCACCCATGGCGGGTACCAGATTCCACCCCCCAAACACCCGATTTTCGGGCTAGGCTAACTTTCTGAATACTCACTCAAATCGAGCGATTCAAAGCTCGATCCTGCATAGAAAAATCCAAGGAATCCAAATCTAAAGTCAGATCAGGTGTTTGACCACTCCTCAGTGGTCAAACCAGGGAGTAAACTTAACGGCACTCATGGCAAGGGGCACACCATGTCAACACCGCGAACGCCTCACCGCTCGCGGACAGGCAACGTGCGGCTCTCACAGCAATTCCACAGTCTTAGGATGCCAGCCGACGCTGCCCCCTGCCCTCCGTGACAGCTGCAGACTCTCCTGCGATTGCATCGGTGGACACCACGGCAGCACTTGCACAGCCAGTCCATGTCTTGGCCGCCGCACCACGTAGTAGTGCCAGCTTCATTGCGCCAGCCTCTCAGCAGCTGACCCAGCGGTCACCGGCCTCTATGGCAGTTGCAGCGGAAGTGCTGGTGACAACGACACCTCCCGGCAGTACCCAAGCCCTATGCACGGGCTTCTCTCCAGCCGCCGGTCCTTGCCACCTTGTGACGAGCGCCACTTGGTGGCGCCGTCCGGCACGCTGGCGTCCCTCGAAGCCCCCAGCCCGCTGTCACTTGGGCGTTACTACAAGAGACGATCAGCCCACCGCCACTCGCGCTCACGCTCTCGCTCGCGCCGTGGCAAGGGCAGCCACACTGCATCCAGATCACCGCCGCCCTAACCGCAGGGATCAACGCGTCATACTCCCCCCCCCCCGGCTCTCCATTGCGTGACACCGCCGTCGAAGTCATCACTCTCTCCTACTTCTGTGAGGCATTTCTGGAGGATGCCATTGGCCTCTCAGACGCGCTCACACGCACGGCAGCCATAGTCATAGACGTTGCAGCCGCAGCTGCAGCTACGTTTGCAACAGCAACAAGGGCCGTCCGTGCTCCAGCTGTTACATCCGTCGACAGGGCAACCGAAGCATATACTAAGGCGGCAATAGTTGCTGGTTCCATTACTACAGAAGCTGCTGGCATAGGCGTGCAACTCGCGGCAGCCGCAGCTTCCATTGCATCAGCTACAGCGTTAGCAGCATTTGCCACAACCGCAGCCGCATCATCTATCTGCACCTCTACAGCTTCTACTGCAACATCTGGAGCATCTTCTCCATCAGTCATCTCCAGCATCCTCACCGCCCTTGTCTCTTGCGTAGTTGTTCTCACCACTCTGGGTGCTATGTCTATCACAGGTGTCTTAGCCCTTGTCGTCTCAGTCGCTACAACAATCTCCATCTTGGTTGCAACCTCCATTGCCACAGTACCCCCTCTCCTCTCTTTTCTACGCAGAGTGCCTCCGCCCGTAGCCTCATGAGCTACCTGGCTGCTTGTCTCTCTGTTGCTCGTCTTGTGTCTCTGTCCTCCCTGCAGTGGCTTGTTGTGTCTGACTGGGGGTGGGCTGTCCTGCAGCACTTCTCCTATGTGCCAAAGACACTCTGATTTTCTCCATGCCCACAGGGGCAGGGGAAACTCTGCCAAAAAAATTCAGCAGAGCCCCATAGTCGTCACCATGCCTGGTGACGACGAGTCAGTCATCGCTGAGCTATAGCGCCAGCTGAACCTCGCTCGTGAGGCTCAGTGCGAGGTAGAAGATCGCCTCAAAGTTACAAATGACAACCATGTCGCTTTTGCTTATGAGGTCACTGCCATCGTCCTCAGGCGTCTCCCTACTGTATCAGTCTCCCCTTCTAACGTCCCTGTTGGTGCATCCTCTACCCCTTCTACTGCTAGCACCGTTGCCGACGCCACTGCCACTGACCCTGTTGGCAGCCCTCTTGCTTCTGCTCCCGCCTTTTGTACTGTGTCAGCACAATTTTTTCTCCCAACCTCCTGTCCTTGCCGTCGGCCTAGCCTTCTCCTCCTGGGAGACTCGCTTCAGCGCTTGGGCTCAAGGAGAACGTTTGTGGGAGTACTATTTTCCTGTTGTTCCACCTTTCATGCATGTTGCTGATGAGTCCGCCCGTGCTGTTTGCGCTCTTATCGTTGTTGCACCTGAAACGCTTGTCGATGAAGTTGGCACATACAACGCTGACCTGCCGCTCAGCGTCAGGCAGACCCGGTTGGCGCGTACACCATGTTGCGTCGTCGTTCCACCGTCACTGGTCTGGCTGCGCAAAGTGAGCTCACCATGCAGTTCAATACGCTCCTTATGCGTGCGGACAAATCGGCTAATGCGTAGTGGGCACGTGGGCTCAAAATACTTCGAAAGCTTGATACTTCTGCACCCAGCCAGTTGTCAGCTGTGCTTACGATGGTCAACGGCTGAATTCCTGAGCTGTCAGACCTTCTTTGCAATGTCAATCCCATTGAGTTGCAACACCTTGCCTCCAAGCCCGTGCCTCCATGGTCCCTTCTGGGTGTTGGCGCTCTTTGGGACTTTACTATTGAGAGCCTTGGGGCCTAGTGGACTAGCCTTTAGAACCTGCGCCTCCATCGTTCCGCCGTAGAAGGGGTTGCAGCTGTCACCACTGCCTCCACATCCTCGCCCTCAAGCGCCGCCTCCATCTCCATCTCCACGCCCTCTTTGACCTCCACAGCCATGGCCCTCGCTTCTCAGGGTCCTGGGCATGGTTGGGACAAGGGCAAAGGTGGTAAGGGGAAACCCACTGACTCCGCCTCCTCTCGCGTCCTCGGCGAGGTGGTGTGCTGGAACTGCGGCTCTTCCGAGCGCTCCGCTCGGAAGTGTCCTGCACCACCCGATGACTTGCACCTTGCCCGCGCCATGCGAGCCCACTAGGCACGTTCCAGCGGCTCCACCACCTCTTCTTCGACCAGCGCCAGTTCCAGCTCTAGTGCATCGACTCGCCCTGCCAGTTCCCTCTCTGCCTAGGCCTACACCGCTGCCGGTGTTCTCTAAATGCCTCCTTCGGTCTCATTCCCCTGGGGCTGGCCGCCGCCATATGGCACACCCGTCTACGCCGGGCCTCCCTCTCCTACCTAATTTGCTCCTCCATTGCTCCCTCCTCCCTCGGGGTCCTCTACTCCGTCACCAGCGCCGTCTGTCGACGGCGAGCGCCAGCTGGAGTAGTCCCTTCTGCATCGTCTCCATCTTTGCGATCAGGGAGGTGAGAGTGTGACTGCACTGGCCAGACGTCCTTCATGTCAGTCTAACATTGTTCTTCGTGGGAACCCCCCTGGTCACGTTCTTGGGTTGTCGTCTGCGTCTGTTCCGTGGGTTGAGCATTGGTACTCCTTTGTTCTCTCTCGTCGTCTCGCCAACTGTGCGACGTCCTCCCCTCCTGTCGGTACTATCGCCATGTGTGGTGTCCTTCCCCATGTTCGTGTCTCTGGTGGCTTTTGGGTTCTTCAATCTAAAGCCACCCACCACATGACGTCTGATCGTACCTCCTTTGTCTCGTTGGGCCCTGCCAGTCCTGTTCGCTTTGTGTGCACCGGGTCCGGCCAGTTACTCCCGGTTCAGGGCATGGGTGTTGTCCGTTTTGTTGGTCCCAATGGCATGCTGCTCTTGCCCGACGTTCTGTACGTGCCCTCCTTGGAGCTCAGCTTGCTGTCGTTGATTTCTCTAGACGATCAGGGCATGGGTTTTGTAGCCGGTCAAGGTGTTGGAACTGTTCATCTCCGTCCCTCTGGTCGTGTTGTCCTGCAAGGTATCAAGTGTGACAAGCTTTACCGTGTCCCCTTGCTTGTGCTCTGTGCCTCCTCAGTTGGCTCCTCCCTTGTCCATGTTGCTCCCTCTCTCTCTCCAGACTACGTTCAGCTCTTACACCGCCATCTTGGCCATGTCCATACTGATGCTATCTCCAGCATGCTCCGCCTCCAGCCCGCTCTTCACCTCTCCCCGTCTACATTTGCGTTGCCTTGTCCCTCTGACTGTCTTGACTGTGCCCAAGGCAAGATGCATCGCTCTCCCTTTGCCTCTTCTGAGTCCCAGTCGTCTCATCCCCTTGATCTTGTCCACGCGGATCTCATGGGTCTTCTCCCCCATGAGTTCCTTGGGGGTGCTGGGTGCTATGTCCTGTGCTTGACCGATGACTTCTCTCATTTCTGTTGGATCTTTTCCCTTCGTCAAAAGAGCGATATGTGTCAAGTTCTTGAGACCTGGCTTCTACAGGCTGAAAGGTTGTGTCAACAGTCCCAACGTGTCTTTCGCAGTGACCGTGGCGTTGAGTTCCTCGGTCCCACCGCCCGGCTCCTCGAGTCCAAGGGGGTGTGCTTGGAGACCTCTTCTCCCTACACACCCCAGCAAAACGGGGTCTCTAAACAATGGAATCGGACTCACGCCGATGGAGTCTACACTCTCTTGTGTGAGTCCGGCCTCCCCCCCCCTCTTTGCCTTCGAGGCAATGTGTTACATGACGTGGGTCTGGAACCGGATCCCTCACGATTCCCTCCCTCGCACTGTCACCCCGTTCGAGCGTTGGTACGGCACTCGTGCTGATCTTCGCCTAGCTCGCGTCTGGGATAGCATTACATCTGTTTGGCTCCCTGTTGACCTTCGCGAGGGGAAACTCTCTCCGCATGGGTGCCTCTACCCCTTTCTTGGTGTCTCTACCCAGTCTAAGGCCTGGCGCTTCTGGGATCCGGAGCGCCATCGGGTTGTCGTGTCTCATGACACCCTATTCTTTCATTACGTCTTTCTCCACGACTTGAGTCGTTCTGCGTCCGCTGCTGTCCTGTTGCCGCTCTCTTAGTTGCGGGGGGAGGTCGGTCCTGCTGTCCCTGCTGCTCCTGAAGTCCCTACTGATGTCCCTTCTATGCAGCTTTCTCCCTCATCGCGTCCCCAGGCGTCCGATCCAGTGCCCTTGACGCAGGCCTTGTCGCCCAGCACTCTGGCTTCCCTTGGCCTGCACTCCTCGCCTACCTCCTCTGAGTCTGTCTCCTCTGCTCACTTCTCTGCCCTCCAGTCCGCCGGCACCTGCCATGGTTGCGCCTGCGGCTCCACCCGGTCCTGCACCTGTCGTGCCCTTTGTCCGTGGTGGTCGCCTCTATGCCCTCCCCTCTCGCTCTTCGAGTGTCTCAGCGTCCCACTCCGGAGCGCTGCAGTCTCCCTCTGAGCAGTCGACAGCTCTGCCTACCGACATGGATGCCTTAGGCCTGGCCACAGGTGTTGTCCACCCCAACTCAACCCTTGGGTATACGCTGCTTGTGACGGAGCATGAGCGCGCTCTTGAAGCCAACGTGTTTGGCAGTATCGCTGAGTGTCTGGCCATCACTGCAACGTCACCCCCGTCGCCTGATCCCACCACAGTCAGACAGGCACGAGCAGCACCCGACTCACAGCACTGGGAGGCTGCCATGCGGGATGAGTTGAGAGCTCTAGACAACCATGTTGTTTACGACTTGGTCGATCTACCGCCCGGTCGTAAGGCCATTGACGCTCGCTAGGTGTTCCGGTGAAAGTACAAACCCAACGGTGAGCTAGACAAATACAAGGCGTGCCTTACTGCCAAGGGGTTCTCCCAAGTCCCTAGGGTCAATTTTGATGAAACACTTGCTCCCGTCGGATGCTACACCATTGCTCGAGCTCTCCTGAGTCTTGTCGCACACCATGACTGGGAACTCGAGCAAATGGACGTCAATAACGCCTTCTTGCACGGGCGATTGGATGAGGAGATCTACATGGTCCAGCCTCCAGGGTTCACCGACGGCACTGACAAAGTCTGGAGACTGCACAAGGCTCTCTACGGCCTTAAGCAGTTGCCGAGATGTTGGAATCAGGAGATCACCTCAACCCTGGAGAAAGGGGGGTATCGACGGAGCACAGTCGACACTGCGCTCTTTGTCACCCCAGTCTCGACGCCGTTTGCCGCTATTCTTATCTATGTCGATGACTTGCTGATCACGTCTCCTAGTTAAGAGGCGGTAGCATCCGTGAAGTCCTTGCTACATTCCGCATACAAGATGAAGGACTTGGGTCTGGCCCGTGTCTTTCTAGGCATGGAGATTGAGCGTGACCGCGCTTGTCGCGTTCTACACGTTCCCTAGGCTGCTTACGTGAGGAGCCTGGGGGAGCATTTCGCCCCCTTCCTTGCGTTTGTGCCCATTCCTTCCACACCAATGACGCCCGCCGGACAACGCTTGCTGAAGACACTGGATGTGTCGAAGCTGGGGGAGCCAGTCGATGTGACCGATTACCTGCGAGTGATTGGGTCTCTAGTGTACCTGGCTACCACCACTCGAGCATACGTTGCCTTTGCTCTGAACTTTCTTGCCCAGTTCTCACAGTGCCCCAGGTCACGCCACATGTAGGCCGCCTTGCGAGTCGTCAAGTATGCTCTCTCGACAACTCGAGTTGGGCTGTGTTACAGAGCACAACCAACAGTGGTTGTGGATGGTTACACTGATAGTGACTGGGCGCATGATGTGGATGCTCACAGTCGCACGGGATACATCTTCCTTGTTGGGGGAGCAGCGATCTCGTGGAAAAGTGGAAAACAAGGTTGTGTTGTGCGCAACTTGAGTGAGGCTCAGTATGTTGCTCTTGACGCAGGCACGTGTGAAAGTGTATGGCTTTTTCGCCTGCTGCATCAGTTTTGCGTCCCCATTTTCTGCATCACTGTGCGCTGTGACAACCAAAGCACGAAAGCAACTGCTGAGCACGACGGCATGCATCACACTTGCACGAAGCATATCACTGTTGAACACCATTTTGTGCGTGAGCGTGTAGCTGCAGGTTATGTCCAAATCGTGTGGATTGACACTAGACAGAAGCGAGCTGACTTCCTCACAAAGGCGCTGAGCAGTAACGTCTCAAAGACAGCACTTCACGCTGTTGGGTTGTTGTGTATTTGTGATGCTCCGGGTTGAGTTGGTGTGTCGTGTGTCTGTGTACAGTCGTGTGTCACTACTCGTGATGTCGCTGCTATGGTTGCGGCAGTCTCTTTGCAGTTCGGCTCTGGGTCCTGGGTGAGTGTTTGTTTCTTTCTCAGTACTACATTGTTACCTCTGGCCTTGTTGCACACCTACCACACCTGTGCAGGTGACTGACCAGAGGGAGGTCCTTGTTACTGGCGTATGCTCTCGCCAGTCCACCCGCCTCAGCCAAAAGACTAGCAAGCGTCACCGTGCCTGCATGTGCTCACTACTCAAACATACACGCTATTGCTCACTTGCAGGTTCAGCATGTTTGTTGAGGGGTAGTCGGCTAATGCTATTTGGTTGTTGAGTAGTTGGGGAAGTACTCGGGGTGAGAAATTCCCAGCAGCAGGTTGTGGTTCAAACCACAGGTCCGAAGGGAGCGAGCGAAAGCGAGCTCGCTGCATGCTCGCTCGCTCCCCTGGCGTGGATGACTACGCGAGCCTTTTACTCACGTTTTTCACTCTCCTAGTTGTGTTTTCACTCTGATCCGCGACTCTGCGTGATCTCTCGCCATGGATGTCAACATTTCCTAACATCCTCCTTGTCCTCTTGCTTCCATGTGGTCTTATCCTTCCTACAGGCAGCAGTCCGACGCTACATGTTATGCAGCGTCGACATGGTGTTCGCGCGCTTTTTTTTTTGATACCTCGTTGTTTTTCTACCATACGTGGATATATCACGTTTAAAGTGCGCAACTGGTGGATATGGCGTTTTTAAAGAGCGGTTACTTGATATATTAGATCTATTGGGAATCCTGTGGATATATGGTCACACCCCAGTTTTCTACAGCCTGTAGGATTTTATTGGTGGACTGGCCATGGCCATGGGCCCGATTTGCATCTTGTGCATTGTGTGTCCACCGTATGATGCTAGATGCATGCATCCGGCCTGAGATCCTACACGTTTAGGTTCAGATGGCGTAGCGTTCTAATTTTTCTACGCAGAGTTACGGCCATAACAGTTTTTTTGGGCCGGTTTTAGGACAGACCTTGCACTGCCACGTGCAACAACTGTCGTGCACCGCAGCAGGTATTCATGCTGTGGACCTGTCATTTGTTAACTCTCTCTGCATGTGTTTATTTATGGAAGCACATTTGACACTTTGTTCGTGTCATCTAGCCGAACTCTTGCCGTTTCGCGTCTGACCTGTGTTGACGCCGCGGGTTGATTGAGCGCAGACGCACAGCCAATGACAAGCAGGCTAGGAAGCTTCAAGGAATTTTCTCACTATTGGGTCATGGAGGTGTGTTGTGATGTAAGTTGTGTCCTTCTGTCTATGCAGCTTACTGTGACCACTCGTCGTGTCCATGCTTGTGCAGATCCCTGATAAGGACCCAACTCGCGCCAGAGTTCTGGCGTGCGGTGGCTCCACCCACCAACAGCTGACAGAGAACTGCAGCTGTTGGTTTGTGTGGCTTCCACCCGTCACGACCGACACTGCTAGTTTACCAATATACCCACATTCGTGGTATATAGTAGAGGAGGGCGTGACGACACGACGGGCCTCCGGACTGCACCGAGACTTCTCCAGCACGTACGACAGCGCCGGCGAGACGCGGTCGATGCGTTCTGGTAACCCTGTGGACTTGTCGGGAGCTAGGAGAGTTTTCTCGGTGGGTTGAGACACGCGCACCCGGTGGACTATACCGGTGCGACGAGGAGACCCGGTGACTGTACTAGCGCTTCCAATGTTCGGAAAGCCATGTATGATGTCTGGACGTTGATTCTGAGATTTTCTGGCACTGCTCCTATTTTCTCGGTGGTCGAGACCCGGGCACTTGGAGAGTTGTTCTGGTGCCTCGAGGAGACCACCGTTATTGTTATCGTGATGTACGTAGTGTGTTCTCCCCGCTAACTCGTTTGGGCTCAGCGGGGGTGACGGGGCCCGTGCGGCTAGCTGTCGGCGCCCCTACTTAAGCCCGCTAGGGGCTCATTTGTACTCTCTCCTTGTTCTTTTATATTCAGCGTTCCAGACTTAGCCAAATTCTTGCCGTCTTGCATCACACTCACACACAGAGCTCATGTTCGTTATTGCATGGGCCTGCATGCCCTAAAATATTTCCAATTTGGTATCAGAGCACAGGGGTGCGTGTGAGCAGCAGAAGCAGCAGGAGTGGGCGGAACGTGAAGAGAACGCGCCACGTGGCGCCACGCCGACAGCAGCGTGAGGGAGCGTGAAGCAACTGCACATGAACGCCACAGGGGCGGTGAGCCGCGCACAGTAGCACTAGCAACTACGGCGGCAACAGCAAAAGCAACTGTAGCAGCAGCCACTGTAGTAGCGACGGTAGCAGCAGTAGTGTGTAGCAACGACGACAGCAACAGTAGCAGCGTGCAGCAGGAGCAGCGGCAGCGAAAGCAGCTGTAGCAGCAGCGTCAGTAGCAGCAGCATATAGCAGCAGCAGCAGCAGCCACTATAGCAGCGACGGCAGCAGCGTGCAGCAGTAGCAACAGCGGCGACAGCAACGAGCAGTAGCGGCGGCATCAGCAAGCAGCAGCAACAGCCGCGGCGGCAGTAGCAAGCAGCAGCTGCTGCTGCTGCGCAGAGCAGCAGGAGCAGCAGAAGTAGCAGCAGCAGCAGCAGCAACCGCAGCAGCTGCACCTGCCGCTGCAACTGCTGCTGCCACTGCGAGGAGGGCCTCGCAGCCCTCCTCTGAGGGGGGGGCCTCTGAGGGGGCCTGTTGGCCCCGTTCGCACCCCCCCCCCTTCCTCCCCTTCTCAAGGGGGCCTTCGGAGGGCCCCGCCGAGCCCCTCCGACGGGCCCTTTGGAGGGGGCCCGTCGGCCTTGTGGGCCCCCTCGGCCCCGTCGGCCCCATCAGCCGACCGACGGAGGGGCCGGGTCAGAGGGACGGACAGGACCCCCCCCCTTCACTCCCTCCTCCCCCCCACACCCACTCGCTCACTCGCTCGCTTAGCGAGCGAGCGAGCGAGCATGCACGGGAGGGAGGGCCGGACAAGCCGGACACCCCCCCTCCTTATTTTCTCCGTTTGCCCACCTTCCGGGCAATCGACAAAAAGGGGGGGCAAGTAACAAAACATACAAAAAGGGGTACGCCTGACAGCGAGTGGAAAAAGAAAGAAAGAGAAAAAAATAAGGCGAGGGCTTAAGGCGAGTACAGGGGAGAACTAGAAAAAAAGGGGGGTGGGGGGTGAGGGAAAAAAAAGAAAAAAAAGGAAAACAAAAGGGAGGAGCAAGGGCTGAAGGCGAGCAGAGAAAATAACAACAAAGAAATCTTCCAATCCCTGCCGCCGAAAACTGTAGCCGCAACCCGTCCAGCAACGGCTGCAACACTTGTACTTGTCGCCGCGATAGCCAGGATAACAGCTTCCGTAGCAACAACGGATGTGGCAGTGGAATGTCGACGACTACATAGTGCGACGGCTGCGCCGGCGCTTGTAGTTTCGCCTTCTCAGCCGACAGCGCACTGCCGTTGGCAGCGACTTCTTCGCTGAGACGCGTCCTAGACCGGCGTCTTCCTGGGGCCCGTGAATGGGTGTGCACACTTCACTCCGTAGGATCGACGGCAAATTCGAGTCTTTCCATCTCTGAGGGCTGGGTTATCTACCGCTTGGAGCAGCAGCCACACCTACAGCTGCCACCCCTTCTCGTCCTGGAGTAGTCTTTGCTCTATTAGTGGCAGCAGCATTAGTGGCTGCAGTTGGTCAGACTCTAGTCTCCGGGCGTGCTGTGGTAGTGTAGCTCGTCCGGTCTGGTCACGTTTACTGACCTAGACGCCGTGACCTCCAGGAGTGCCAGTTTCTACTGGCCTCATTCTCTCCCGTGGCTTGGTGTTGACCACCGGGAGTAGGTGCCCTTGGTACCTATCCATCGTCCAGCGCACGAGATGAGTGTGCGGACATCTGAGCAGGTGCCCTGTGCGTTCGCTTGTTACTATTGTGGTGATGGACGTCATGGTTGGCGTCGCTGTTGGACGCGCCCTCCCGGCTGGCATCTACCATGGCTACAGCCTCGTCCGAGCCTGCATCTTCCACAGCATACGGATCTGCTGGCCTTGGTAGATCCCCTAGCTGGACCTCTGGCGAGCATATTCGCCGAGATCCACGGCTTGCGGCAGACGGTGCAGCGGCTTTGTGACCTCGTCGTCACTAAGCGTGCTTCTATTACTCGTTTGTCGACGGCCTCTTCGATCACATCTCCTCCATCCTCTCCTCCTTCCTCATCCGATGGTATACCTTCAGCTCCATCTACCAGCGAGTCACACGCTGCCACCATCCTTTCGATCCTCCAATCTGCTGCGACTATGACGCCACCTCGTGATGACGTGTCTTCATGTAGTCGCTCCAGTCATGTGTGCACGCGGCGTCGGCGTCAGCGCTCCGCACGTCGTGCTCGCGCCAGTCTTGACAGATCCTCCACCTCCTCGGCTTCCGTTGCTATACCTGTCGAGGGGGAGTGTGGTCATCAGACATTTCCTGTGACTGTAACGACAGTAGCTGCACCCCCGCCGTATCGTGGTGCCCGAGCGTCAGCCGAGGCAGATCCAGATGATAGGGTGGTAGTACATGACGTGGAGTCTGATCCCGACATGGTGGTCATGGTGGAGACTTGCGTGTCATCGAGCTCGACTTCCACGTCCGGGCTGGATCCTGATCTTCTATAGCAGCAGGTTGCGTCAGGATGAGTGCAGACCCAGTGTCCCTGGGCGCTGCCACTCGCGGCTCCTACTAGTGGCGGCCCGGCGGTAGCACAGGGGTCCCGTACGGACCGGGATGCCTCTTGCAGACTTTTGGCAGAGCTTGTACAGCAGGCTCACACGAGCCCGGCGGAGGTTCCAGTGCAGGAGATATGCGTGTCATCGAGGTCGACATACACGCTGGGATAGGAGCCGGATGTTCTACAGCAGCAGGTTGCATCAGGAGGAGTATAGGCCTCGCGTCCCTGGGCGGTGCCACTTGCGAATCCGACCGGTGGCAGCCCGGCGGTGGCACAGGAGTCTCGTACGGATGAGGATGCCCCTTATAGACTTCCGGAGACGTTGGTGCACGAGGCTCACACCAGCCTGGCAGCGGTCGCAGTGCATGAGCAGAGTGGATCGGCTGGTCTTTCAGAGGTTGAGGCATTCTTGAGAGCAGCATTACTGAGCGATGTCACCGGGGTATGTACTGTAGCAGACACAGCAGGCTCGACCTTGTCGTCGGTGCTACCTCAGGACCAGCTTCAGCATCTAGAGTCGCCCATGTTCCCAGAGTCTACGGGCTGCAGTACACATGGCAGAGCAGCGACACACATGACGCATTGAGATGATGATCCTTACTCCATCATTGAGCAAGTTACTGCGACCAGTCCTCTCGGTGAGACGATGCGTGAGCGCCAGCTACGCTTGCTTGTTGCCTTGACTGACATTGGATCAGTCGTCGAGCCGGAGTCCTTCAAAGCCGTGTCCACTACGCTAGCAGCTGAGGACAGAGGAGCAGATCCGTACACGCAGATGGAGTCACCTCATCAGCAGGAGCTGAGTTCTACGCCTTTGTGTTCACCTGCTGGTGACCGTGCTGATCACATCGACGCTGAGAGTGGTTGTACCTGCACGGACGACATTTCCACATGCTCCACAGACTCTGACGACTCCTCCTTCTCCTTCTCTCTCCGCATGCGACCGCTCACTCCTCGTATGACAGACACAAGCTGTGGTATGGATACGACACCTATAGCTGCATCCGATGACGCAGCATCTCAGTACATTGCGAGTTTGGTTGACCCCCAGGAGGATGCAGCAGCACCGGCTCCATCGTCTTCAGCAGCAGAGATGCAGATAGAGTTGTACTCGCGAGTTCTACAGTCTGCATGTGCAGCATCCAGTGAGGCAGAGTTCATGCTACGCGAGGCAGACGTGGGCCGCCTCCACATGTCTGATGCAGATTGCGCCGACCTGTAGGAGCGTGTAGTGATGCTGCAGCGGGAGATGATGGCAGCACGTGAGCGATTCTCAGAGGAGGGGAGCATTGTCAGAAACCGGTCCCCGGGTGGAGGCAGTTCCAACGTACCCCGACGGGTCTTCTGCGTTCACGGCTATGTTTTTTGCGGGTTCTGAGTCTGAGCGTGAACTTTCTGGTCGCCTCACGCTATGTTTCTTGGAGTTGAAGGCATTTTCGAGACAGACACTTTTGCGAAGGGAAGAACGCGATTTTGCATTAGTATTTGAACATGGACATGATTTGAACATTTCTAGGGCTAGTCATGAGCTCTCCAACGCACCAAACCGTGCGCGATTCGGATCACTGTAGCTCCCGCTACCTCATCCGGAGCGCAGCACCCCAAGTCAGCCGCTCTGTCGGCGGCGCGCACCACGTCGCCCGCCGAGGCGCCCTCACACATCAAGGACCCATCAAAACGCCATTCCGGAGGCGCAGATGTCCCTACGCGTAGTGGCGGCGCCCCTCGCGCCTTTGGGGTCTGTTTCGATGAGTTAATCATCGAGTTTGGTGATGGGGATTGATGTGGGTCGAAACCTGTTCGCGGACCTCCAGTCGGAATTTTGACTAAATCCACGAGTAACAAACTGTACTACTGAGTTTCGGACTCCGAGCCAGGATTTTGGCTGTCCCTCAGTAACAAACTGCACTCCTGAAATCCGGCGGATCATCCACCGGACGCCTCGGCAGACCTTCCGGAGCAAAATCCCCAGATGGCATTTTGTTACTCGTTCCGGTCGATAATTCACCGGAAGTCGAACCGCGGCCGGCTCCCAGAACCGCCGCGCACACCCCAACTTTGGAAGCCCATATCTCCCTCGTTACTAGTCCGATTCCGGTGAAACAACTTCCACCGGATTCAACAACTCGTCAAATTTCAGGGGCAATCCTCCATTTTAGGATCCGAGCAATCCTCGAGTCGCCAGATCCGTCGACGAGGAATTTCCTCTCTCTGGCGTCTCGTCGGCGCCTCCAGGCGCCGCACTTGGGCATGTAGAGGGGCAAATCTACAACAAGCATCACTACTATCGGCACGAGCCTTCCGCCACAAGCATTTGGCACATCCATACTCGGGGAGGATCTTGTAGTAGCTATGAGTATGGCATTCGACGGAGACACTACCATAGGAGAGCTGAGCGTGCCTTCACTTTCCTCCATGGTCGCTCCTGTCGACTCCGTCATCGTTCCTCCTTGTGCGGCTGCCATCACGCACCTTCATCCACCCGACTCAGCTACTCCTCCGTTGTCACCTTTGTCCATGAGTGGTGACTCGGTTCGTCGCTCCAGCCCTCCTCCTCTGGCAGTACACCCTTATGCCTCAGGGTGTGCTATCCGGTATCGGAGGCCAGCTTCGCCACTTCATCCACGCACGCGTGCTGCTCGCCCATTCCCTTTCCTCCGGCGTACACAGATGCATCGCGGCAGAGCGGAGACAGGAGAGACTGTGAGTTGTGACCCTTGGCAGTCATGCGAGGATTGGTATACCCCAGATGATGCAGCTGCGACGTGAGGAGTCGTAGCCGGAGACACCACTTCGTCTTTGAGGGACGGAGTCGACTCGCAGGTGAGAGGGGGAGCTATCCATGCATGATGGATACACCACATCACTCATCGCCTAGGATCTGTTCAGCTACGGCATCAACATCTCCATCGAAGACATCGCTGTCAGGTTCATCTGCCCAGGAGGAGTGTTGTGTGGACCTCGACCTGACGCGACATCATGGGAGATGCATGGCGAGGTCCATGCTCTGTTGTGAGCATCTACAGCATCCCGCATGTGGCTCATGCTACGTGCCTACACAACTGCATGTAGATGGTAGCGCCCTGTTGCTCGAGTCCCGGACACTTGCTGTGTTGTACCAGTGTCACGAGGAGACCATGTGATCGTGTGTCTTGGTGTGTGGCTATACTGTGTGTGGCATGTGCACGCAAGCTGTTGGTCGAGACCCGGACACGTGGTGCGTTGCACCCGTGTTACGAGATCTTCCCATGATCCTGTATTTGGATGATGATACTATTGTGTTGGATTGCTCGTAACGGTCGAGACCCGGGCCCTGGTACCGCCAGTGTCACGAGGAGATCATCTTGTCCTCTGACATGTGTATGATGTGCATTACACTGGTTTGTGTGTGTGCGCATCACTCCTCTCATGGTCGAGACCCAGACACTTGGTGGGCTGTGCCAGTGTCCAGGGAGACTCTAGATGGATAGCATATGTGTGTGTGTGTGAGTCCACTCATGCATATTATGGCTTGCCATACATTGTTGTCCCATGCCTTCCTTCATTCGTTCTGGCGTGGACGGCTATGTCAGCCAGGGGGAGTGTTGGTTTGTGTGGCTTCCACCCGTCACGACCGACACCGCTAGTTTACCAATATACCCACATTCGGGGTATATGGTAGAGGAGGGCGTGACGACACGAGGGGCCTCCGGACTGCACCGAGACTTCTCCAGCACGTACGACAGCGCCGGCGAGACGCGGTCGATGCGTTCTGGTAGCCCTGTGGGCTTGTCGGGAGCTAGGAGAGTTTTCTCGGTGGGTTGTAGGCATGAGCGGAAAAGTATCCGCTATCCGTCTATCCGGACTATCCGCTGGATATCCGGATAGCGGATACCGGCTCGGAACACCCCTCCGAAGGGGATCCGGATATATCCGGATCGGCAGATATATCCGAATACAACCGGTCGCTATCCGGATACATCGAACTTTCGGATAGAACGGATAATCCGTACCTGATGTGCAGCGCGACGACTGCCGGTAAACCCGGACTGACGTGCGTGTCGCAAAAATCTTACATCGCTTATAATTGTCTTCATATGTCGTCCATACCGGCGACATGCGCGGTGCCTACACTTATTGGAGGGCGGTGTGTGCAGTAACGACGTCGCCGATGCGCAGTAGCGACGTCGTCGATGTGTTGGTCATGCTGTGATAATTGGACCTACGCTTTGGTTTGCGATGCGACTTCGTCTTGTGCGTTGTTTATAACGCCTGCCAATCACTTCACTTTTCATCGCAACGATGGGTACGCCAACTACCGCAGGGACTGCTTCCAGCCATGCACGGCCTCCGAGCGGTGTGCCTGACACCGCGGGGGCACAGAGCACACCAGCGGCAGCCCCTTCTCAGGCGGCACCAGCCGTCAATCAGCCAGCTGCCACGTCGGCACCCGCCGACATTTCTGAGCCGGTGATCGAGACTGACGCGGGTAATCCCATCTGGAGCCACTACGACCTGAGGGATGGACGTGCTTACTGCAAATACGGATGCATGAAGGATGGCGAAATTTTCAGTGTGACAGCTGTTGGAAAGCAGTCAAACCCCGTGTGGAATCACCTCGCTGCTCACCATCCAGATAAGTTCGACCCCCTCGTCGTAGCCGGAAAAGTGCCTGGCGGAATTTTAAAAAAGTGGAGGCCCCATCTCGTTCCTGCATCGCAAACCACCATCGGCGAATCACTTTCCGACGTCGCGACTTTCAGCAAGAACACTCTTCGCAGCTGTATTTGGAAGTTTGTTGTGGAAAAGGCAGAGGCGTACGCAGTCGTTGATTCGAAGTGGCTAAAAAGGGCTTTCAAACACTGCAACCGCGCCGCCGAACTCATGCATCGAACCACCATCTCAACCGACATCCTAGGTGCGCCGAGCGTGTTCCAGCCAGCTGTCGCTGCCATCATCGCAGCAGCGAGCACGGACATCAACTACACATCCGACATGTGGACCTCTCGCTCCAACGATCCCTACTTCGGCATCACCGGCCACTACATCGACAGCTACTGGACAATGCGGAGCATCGTCATCGCATGCCTCCCCATGCCAGGCAGCCACACCGCCGAGAAGCTGTTCGACGCGTTCAAGAAGGTGGTGGACACTGACTTCAAGCTGTGGGATCGCGTCGGATGTATGACCATGGACAACGCATCCGTCAACACATCGATGGTGAACGACCATCTCATCCATGACTGCCCCAACTTCACCGCCGACAAGTACATCCACTGCGCTGGACAAGTGTTGAACTTCGTCGTTGGCGAGGTTTTGAAGCCGAAGCAGGTTCGCAAACTGCTGAAAAAGGCCAGACGAATCGCCAAGTTCGTCAACCATTCCCCTCAACGTGAGCAGGCTCTGAAAGCCGAAGTCGCCAACACGCCGAAGTCGAAATGGCTCGCCCTGGATGTCGACACGCGAACCTGGTGGAATTCCACCGTTGACCTGCTCGACCGACTGCATGGCATGCGACATGCCATTGTCAAATTTTTGGCGGTGCAGAAAGAGAAGGATGTGGCAAAATTCAGGCCCGACGATGATGATTGGGTGCTCATGAGGCGCCTTGCTAACTTCTTGCACCCCATGAAAGTTTGGACGCAGGACATGTCCGCGGAGAAATACCCGACGCTGTCGCGGGTGGTGCCACTCTACAACGAGCTTTTCGACAAGCTCGAGAAGTTCATCGACGCAAGCAGGTCCGCCCACCTAGAGGTCCAACAGCGGGAGAAGGCCGCCACGTCTGGACGCAAGCGGGCGAAGCCCACTGCCGGGAAGCGGACTGCCGAGAGTTCGCGTGCCGAGAGTTCGCGTGCCGAGAGTTTGCGTGCAGCCGCAGCAGCAGACAAAGACAACGACTCCGCCTCCTCCTCGTCCTCTGACTCAGAGGACGAGGCACCTGACCCAGCTCCGGACCCGACCGCAGGCCTCCCGAAGAAGACCACTGTCACCGCCGCCCTTTACCCCGGACTTCTTGCTACGCGCGAGAAGCTGCAAAAGTACTACAACATGACGAGTGAGATCTACACACCCGCCACGGTGCTGGACCCCCGTTTTCGCATTCACTGGTACGACACTGCAGTAGACGTGACAGGACACCAGGCAGCAGCGGAGGTCCGTGAAACGGTGCTGCGCCTCTTGCAGCCGTACTACGACGCCTACAAGACGGAGCGTGGCGTGACCGCGGCGGCGAGGGAGGAGGACGACTCCGCCATCGACGCGGGCACACCTCCGCCTGCTACACTTGTCGCGGCTGCCGGCGACGACGACGACGACGACGAGCTGGACGACGTTTTTGGGGCGCGCAGCAGGGACAGCAACATGTGGAGCACAGCAGTTGCGCCAGAGGTGGAGGAAGCGCACACGCTCGCCAAGGAACTGGACAGCTACTGCGCGGAAGTGTGACTGCCGTCAAACGAGGACGTCGTGAAGTACTGGAAGCACCACGAACACGAGTACCCCGTGCTCGCCCGTGCAGCAAGGGTGGTGCATGCTGTGCCAGCCACCTCCACCCCCTGCGAATGTCTGTTCTCCTACGGGAGACAGAATGTCACAGAGTTCAGGGGCAAGCTGAACGTGGACTCTGTGGAGTCCCTGCAGACGCTCAAGTGCTGGATTGAACTTCCAGAGCTGGAAGACATGGAGTACCCTCCCGTGCCAGAGTTGAGGAAGGACAGTGGGAAGGGGAAGGGAAAGGCTAAGGAGTAGGTTAGGATAGAAGTGTTGGGGTGCGGGGCACGGGGCACCAATTGTACTCTTCCTTGTTTTCAGTGAAAATATGATTTTTTCAATTGCACTGTCCATTTTTGCACCTCTGTTTCGCTCTCCTGTCAAAGTTTTGGACATGTATCCGGAAGTATCCGGACGTATCCGTGCCTGCTACGGATATTATCCGTTAAAA
>SZWC01000343.1:67250-96295 GCA_023375785.1 Penium margaritaceum | reverse complement strand
GTGCGAGGTGCGAGGTGCGAGGTGCGAGGTGCGAGGTGCGAGGTGCGAGGTGCGAGGTGCGAGGTGCGAGGTTTGAGGAGTGAGGAGTGAGGAGTGAGTGAGGTGTGGGCACTCACCGCGGCTGCTCGCATGGTGAGCATGGCCAGCGCGTGCTGCTCTGCTGCGTTCAGCCCCACCCTGACCCCTGCCCCTGACGACCCCGACGACGACGCCCGCGCGTCCAGCGAGTATCGCCGGCGTGGCTCGTCGTCACCGCCGTCAATACCGTTGTCGCTCTCGTCACCGTCCGACTGCACCTCGCCCTCGCTGCGCTTGGGCTTGGCCGCGCGCCGTGGAGCGCGTGCAGAGAAGAAGGCGTGCGCCTGCGGCGGCATCCACGAGCGAATCAGCACGAAACGGGAGGGAAAATGGGGAGCACGTCAGACACAGTATGTGGGAGAGTCGGTGGATCCAAAGCGACAAAACAAGGTCATCACGCATACGATGACAGCATAGGGGCAAAATAGACGCGTGGCCTGATCCGGCACTTCATCCCCGCGTGCACCCAACCAGTGAGAGCGGTCATCACGACGGCTCTCAGATCCGCAGTGCGGCGGACGCATTAATTCGCACCTGTGCTGTGAACGCCTCGCTCTCCTCCGCCGGAACTGGCGCCTCGCTCCGGGATGGCTTGTGCGGCTTGGCAGCGAGATCGCCCGTCATCGACATGTGGTGCGACATGGCGAGCAGCGTTTGGACGGCTTGCGGCAGGTGGGCTATGAGAATCGGCGTGCTGAAAGGGTAGAGGAACAGCTAAGGGTGGAGGTGAGAGCCCACGATATGAGTCGCGAAAGCTGCAAGGTGCTGAAAGGGTCGGATGAGCGCTTGTTTGTAGGCCGACAACGAACGCGGCCGACGTATCTCAAGCGCGGCGATGTCACGGCGTCGCACGCTGGCAGCCAGCGTTGGCATCCGCGGATGAGGCCCTCTCCTACTGTCGGCCGCCGTGAACGCCGCCAAGTGGCTCTGCGTGCGCAATGGGTGCACGAGAAACCCATGCCCATACATCTGTTGAGAAAGGTACCATCTTGCAGAAAGCCTTGACGGACATGTTGGGACAAGCACATGCCCACGGGACAACTCGAGCTAGCTCCTGAGAGAGGGCAGTCTTCGAGTTCCATCTATGAATAATGGTCTTTGAGAATTGTCGGTCGATGGTTGAATATCGACGGTCAAGATGCGAAATGGATGAGGATCACCGACAGAGTCCCGGTGGGCGAGAACTTCTACCCAGAAGATTAAGAAAGCAATGTCGGCATGTCGAAACTTGAGCTCGCTGGTCCGCGGCGTGCCGACTTTCTTAACAGATCCCAAAGAGTTGCTAGGTCCATGGATGGTGCTGCCGACATCCCTACTGCTCTCGTCGATTGCACATGTGCGTCAAGTTCACGTCAGCAGACATCCGTGTGCGACGTCGTCGAATGATCGCGCCACACAATGCGCCTCTCGTGGAATGGCCGGGACCTTTGCTTCTGCCACAAGCCTCACATGCACCTTTCGACCTCTCCCGTTGAATGCAGTGCGGGAGTACAGGAGGCGATGCCGTTAGTCGCCATTGTGCTCATGCCTGCTGTTGTGCACAGCAGCGTCATGGTCCACAACAGTGGCGACCGCCACGGCGCGGCCGTGGCGGAGTACGATCGGAGAGCGCAGTTCTGTCGAGCTGCTTTTGGCGACAGCCGCATCAAGCAGTATCTCCAGCAGCGATCAAGCATTCGTCTCGAAACATTAGGTTTGTCGTCTAAACGGCCTCTTCAATGAGATTTGGAAACTAGCGGCGAAATCCCACATCCTCGGGAACCACGTGCTTGCTGGCTCCACAAGCGGGAAGTACTATACATAGCAGGGAAAGGATAAGGCTGAGCTGGCGATGCGCTTGTGCGAGTAGCGACGTGGAAAGAGCAATTGACAACGCACTTTTCATAGAAGTACACAGGAAAATCTGAGCCACGTGCCACACACTGCTCGAAATGGTAGAGTATGAGAGCGACTGCTATCTAACGGCTCAAAACCTGGTTTTTCTCTACAGTAACGTTACGAGGTACCCCGTTCCGGGTTTTCGAAAACGCTGTACACCCCGCTCGAAGAATTTTGACCTCTATTCGCCCCGTGTTTCGATTTTTTATCTTCATAAGCCCCAAGATCAAAGCTTTCACATCAGGACGCCCCGCAACCAGAGTGTCGGTGACAAGTTAACCCGTTAAGGTACATGGTCATTGTCCAGACATTTCCATTTTGCGACTTCAGTGTAATCTCTCAATGTAGAAATGTTATTGCTATCAAGAATTTTTATGAAGTGAACGAGACCTTCCAAAAAGGCGGGGGGGGGGGGGGGGGGGGGCACATTGCACAACGTCATTTGGGGAGGGGAGGTTTAAAAAACAAACTCGCAAGCAATTCAAAGATGACACCTGACGATTGGAGGCTTTTCCATCTTTTTCTTAGGAAACGTTCCGAGAAATAGAGAAAGTAATAAAGATACCTTAGAGGACTCAATACGGAAATGGGGTATATTGTGACGTTCCAATGTAGCCCTCATGTCGGGGTATATTGTACCGAAACAATCTACCCCGCGGGCCATCGCAGGGTTTCTTGTTACCAAAAAAGTGAAGACAGGGCTTTTGGGGATAAAAAATGAGAGGACGGGCGATTTGTGAACAACTTTTCAGCGACCGGGGGGGGTTGGCGAGTTTGGTTTTTGAACCCGGGATATCTGGATATTTTCGTCTTTTCTCTACCAGGCTTTCACCCAGCTACTTCCCCGATCACCCCCATTTTCGGCCGACCATGTCTGAGACTCCCCCATTCTTAGAACGAATGGCTACGTTGCCCCGATTCGCAAAAACTTCTGGCTAGGTTGCCCCCAATTTTTTTATTAGTGTCCCAACTTGCCCCCATTCTCAGAATTATGCCTACGTCGCCCCCATTAATGGGGCGACCTAGCCAGAAGTTTCTAAAAGTGGGGGAAATACGTCCATAATATTTCATCCTTACTGGGCGTCCAAGCCATATCATCGGAGCACCTAAATTGGAGGCGACATGGCCACAACTTCCCGATATATCCAGATATCCCGGGTTCAAAAACCCGAGAAATAGAGAAAGTAATAAAGATACCTTAGAGGACTCAATACGGAAATGGGGTATATTGTGACGTTCCAATGTAGCCCTCATGTCGGGGTATATTGTACCGAAACAATCTACCCCGCGGGCCATCGCAGGGTTTCTTGTTACCAAAAAAGTGAAGACAGGGCTTTTGGGGATAAAAAATGAGAGGCCGGGCGATTTGTGAACAACTTTTCAGNCGATATATCCAGATATCCCGGGTTCAAAAACCCGAGAAATAGAGAAAGTAATAAAGATACCTTAGAGGACTCAATACGGAAATGGGGTATATTGTGACGTTCCAATGTAGCCCTCATGTCGGGGTATATTGTACCGAAACAATCTACCCCGCGGGCCATCGCAGGGTTTCTTGTTACCAAAAAAGTGAAGACAGGGCTTTTGGGGATAAAAAATGAGAGGCCGGGCGATTTGTGAACAACTTTTCAGCGACCGGGGGGGTTGGCGAGTTTGGTTTTTTCCCTAAATCAGCCGCTCAGTCGGCGGCGCGCTCCACGTCGCCCGCCGAGGCGCCCTCACACATCAAGGACCCATCAAAACGCCATTCCGGAGGCGCAGATGTCCCTACGCATAGTGGCGGCGCCCCTCGCGCCTTTGGGGTCTGTTTTGATCAGTAAATCATCGGTGATGGGGATTGATGTGGGTCGAAACCTCTTCGCGGACCTCCAGTCGGAATTTTGACTGTCCCTGAGTAACAAAACGTACTACTGAGTTTCGGACGCCGAGCCAGAGATTTGACTAAGTCCCTCAGTAACAAAATGCGCTACTGGTATCCGGCGGATCATCCACCGGACGCCTCGGCAGACCTTCCGGAGCAAAATCCCCAGATGGCATTTTGTTACTCGTTCCGGTCAATCATTCACCGGAAGTCGAACCACGGCCGGCTCCCTCGTTACTAGTCCGATTCTGGTGAAACAACTTCCACCGGATTCAGCGGCTCGTCAACTTTTAGGGGCAATCCTCCATTGTAGGATCTGAGCAATCATCGAGTTACCAGATCCGTCGACGAGGGATTTCCTCTCTCTGGCGGCTCGTCGGCGCCTCCCAGCGCCGCACTTGGGCATGCAGAGGGGCAAATCTACAAAAAAGCGGAGCAGCAACAATAACGAGCTGCACACGGCGCATGAGCATCGCAACACAGCCTTTTGCGATGGACTCCACCACAACTGCATGCAGCCGGGCCACTTTAGGGCTCAGTGTCCCGAGGCTGCTGGTAGTGGACAAGAGACTGCGGCGTTTGCCGCAACAGTAGCACCTCATGGGGATGTTGTAGTAGGAGGCCACGGACAAGTCTGTGGTCTGGACCGCGGTCATGGCAATGGACCCTGTCGTGGAAATGGACAAGGCCGTGGTGCGGGCTTTCCCCACCCCTGAGTGATGTCAGTGGGGACCACTCAGGGGTAAATCTGGAGCACGAGTGTGGATTCATGTTTTCAGATGATGATGTTCAACAACATGAATTTTTGACGTGTTCAAACTTCTCTATTCTTTTCTCCCCCCACGTCATTGAACCTCATTCTACACTTGCTGATCGACATTGCCCACTAAATCGTGCATCACCGGACAAGATGCATGACCGAACCTGATTAGTGGTGGCGACACCAACCACTGCGCACGAACTATTGGACGCAGTGATTGAAGCAAACGTCATGAAAGCAATGAGCTCAATCACGTTCGCAGTACCGTTAGTCGACGATTTTGACCCAGTCAGATTTAAGGACTGGAAGGTGCTAGCTTAATTTACACGTTCCCACAAGATGTAGACTCGAGTGGGTGAATCATGGGAGATACGACACCCACCGTCCCGATTATGTGTTTATCACAAACTCGGCTTGCCTTCATCGAGCATGTTCACTTCGATTGGTGGAGGTAACATGATGATGCAATTCAAAGGACACCTAGCTGGTGCTCTTGTGAACGTACTTGCTGACACTGGAGGAGATGACTCCTTTGTAGACCTTGGCTTTACCCAACAGGTTGGCCTGAAGTACAAGCCATGGAATGGCGTACTTGTTGTCGGTGACAACCGTACGGTACTCGTGATCGATACATGTAAAGCAAAGATTTGTATTCAAGGGTACACACAGAGTGTCACATTGAAGGTAATCAACCTTCTTGACCCGTTTGACATGGTGCTAGGCGATCCCTTGCTCCATGAAAACAAGGTTCTAATGTTCTTTGAATCAAAGCGTTTGATCCTTCAAACAGGACTGCGTCACTTTATGTTGATTTCGAGTACAGAATCATCACCGACCTGACTCAAAGTCCAGGCCAGCTTGTCTGCAATGCAGGTCACTAGACATATTTGACAAGGTTGTTGATACTTCTTGGCCCAGTTGCAGGAAGTGGAGGACGACATGAGGGAAGACACACCGTAAGAGATGAAATCTCTATTGGAGGAGTTCTCAGATATATTCCAAGACCAAGCGGTTGGATTTTCGCCTGAACGACACATGGGCCACACGATTCCGCTGCAACTGGAGGTGACTCCTCCATTCATACCCATGTATCGCCTTAGTCGAACGGAAAGGCAAGAAGCACAACGCCAACTCAAAGAGTACCTTGCAAAGGGATGCATTGAGCCAAGTAGCTTGCCGTATGGTCCGCCGATCCTTTTTGTGAACAGAAAGGATGGTGGTTTACGCATATGCATTGACTATCCTACCTTAAAGAAGCTGACGGTGAAAAATCGATTCTCCTTACTGCGGATTGAGGAATTGTTTCTCCAACTCCAAGGGGCAAAAGTATTTTCATCCTTGGATTTTTCTCAACGTTACCATCAAATCCGCATCACGGAAGATGATGTTCCCAAAAGTACGTTTCAAATGTACATGGGACACCATCAGTTCCGGGTGTCATGCTTGAGGCTAATGAACGCCCCGACAACCTTCCGAGAAGAAATGAACCGAACGTTCACCAAGAAATTTGGTCAGTTTGTCTTTGTTTACCTGGACGACATCCAGATTTTTTCCAAATTCATGGAAGAGGACATAGAACATCTGCGCAAAGTCCTTACGATCCTTCAGGACGAGAAGTTATACGAGAAATTGAACAAGTGCAAGTTTGCGTAAGATGATCTTGAATAACTTTGACACATTTTCAGCAAGGACGAAATCCGTGTCGGCCCATGAAAGGTCCAAGCCGTGGTGGACTAGCCATGACCGGGAAACATTGGGCCGATTCGTACTTTCCTCGGTCTTGCAAACTACTTTCGACGGTTTATGCAAGGGTATTCAACCATGGTAGCACTACTAACCAGACTTACATGAAAAGACATGCGTTGGGAACGGGCATCTGATTTCAAGAACACCTTTCTCAAATTCAAAAAGCTTCTATCCATAGCTCCTGTCCTAGCTGTCTGAAATCCATCGCAATCGTGGGAGGTTCAATGTGATGCGTTGGTAGTAGGACATGGAGTTGTCCTCATGCAGAACGGTCATCCAGTTGCGTATGAGAGCCGGAAGCTCACTCCTGTGGAAACATGATATACAACTGGGGATCAAGAGCTCCTTGCGGTAGTACACGCTTTTAAGATGCGACGTTGCTACCTCAAGGCTGCTGAAGAGGGTGTGACGGTCGTGACCGACCATAACCCATTGGTGTTTTTCAAAACGCAACTGAACCTGTCAAGACAACATGCGTGTCGGGGTTAATACCTGAGTTGATTCTCATTTACATGAGAATATCGACCAGGATGCATCAATGTGGCCGATCCACTAAGCCGACAGCCTTTGGAAATTACAGCAACCACCAAGGTCGATGGGTGCTTTATGGCCATTGCGATGGCAACAGTTCAAACACCAGAGCCCCCTACACCTCTATGACAACCACCTCGAGAGATTATCCACTACAATGGTTTGTCATCAGAATCCAGATGGGATATTGTGTGGATTCTTGGTTTCAAGACTTTTGAAATTTAGACAAGTATGGATTGGTGGAGGCCGTAGGAATCTTTTGGCATAGAGAACACGTTGTTGTGCCAGAGTCGAGAGACCTTCGAGCAAAGATTATCTCTTAATTCCACGACCCGCCGGTTGTATGTCATGTGGGACCTCGAAAGACCGGACATGCACTCTCGGACCACTATAGGTGGCCATGATGGAGTGTAGATGTTTGTAAGTATTGCATGACATGCAACCCATGTCTTTGGAATAAGGCTAGTGACAAGAAGCTTGCCGGACTCCTTCCAACATCTTCCCATTCCAAGGACTCCATGGGAGTGCGTCAGCATGGATTTCATTACTGGTCTTCCGGACACAGCCCGTGGGCACGATGCAATGCTAGTGGTTGTGGATGTTCTGACGAAGATGGCACACTTCATTCCTACAACCACTGATGTGAACACAAAGGAGACCGCTCGTCTCTTCTTTGAGGATGTCGTAAAGTACCACGGATTACCGTTGCGTATTATCTCCGATCAAGATAGAAAATTTGCTAGTAAGTTCTAGCGAAAGATGCATGAGTACTTTGGTAGTGAGTCGCAAATGTTAACATAATTTCACCCTCAAACTCACGGACTGATGGAGCGCATGAACCACACTCTCGTAAAAATGCTCTGAATGTATATGGACCTTGCCATGAATGAGTTGGATGAATTCCTAGCACTGGTGACAATGTCATGGAGATCATGCAGCAGATTGAATCACTCGCACGGGAGGGCGTGGCTACTGGTTGGGAGGTCGACTCTCAATTGCAAGCTATGATCCTCCTCCTGGCCTTGCCGGACAATTGGAGTCCCATGATCACAGTCCATAATGTCTGGCCTTCCGACGAGCTAAAGTACCCAAAGGTTGTTGAGCACGTCCGCAACGAGTGGGTGTGGCGTGGCGGTCGAGAGAGTGCAACGGCATAAAGTTCTGCTTACATAGTTCATCCTCATAGTGGAGGCCGAGGCGACAAGTGGAAGGGTGAAAAGCAGGGTACCAAGAAGTGTGAAAATAAAGTGGAGTGCTTCAACTGCGAGAAGGAGGGCCACTACGTGTGTAACTGCCCCAAGAAGAAACCAGACCGGTTGTAGCGGGGTGGGAAAAAGGACGAGCAGGCCCTCATGGCATACAATTCCACCAACTTGAAGGATCCGGGTGTTGTGGTTCTTGACTCTGGATCAGGCCGCCACACACAGTACAATAGGGTGGCATTCATCACCTACAGTGCCTCAAAGACATGCATGACGGTGGCGGATACAAAAACATAGGTGGCTGCCGGCAAAGGGAATATGCGCATTGAGTCCATGATTGATGGAAATTCTGTCACAAGCACAATCCACGACGTGCTCCACATGCCCAACTTTGAGGCAACCTTCTCACCGTCAGTCGCCTCAGTTAGACTTGAGGAACTTGAGACTTTAGGTGCTCTTCACAAAGAAGGAGGCCATCATCCCCAAGGAGGACAAAGGCGAGGTGATTGCGCACGCCAAGAGAGAGGAAAACTTGTACCCGCTACGCATCAAGATCCTCAGCAGCCAGGCGGGGTCCAATACCGCTAATCTTGCAACGAAGGATGAAGGAGACCCGGACATGTGGCACCGCCGACTTTGTCACATTTCTCCATAAACGGTGAAGGAGATGGAAAAGAGGGAGGTGGTGCAGGGTCTCCAAATCAGCGGCCTTGATGGAACCAAGGAGACCGTGTGTGAGCCATGCACCGTAGGCAAAGCATCATGGCAGCTGTGCGTAGCCAAGGAGACGTATGCATCGGCAAAGGTTCAAGTGGTACACACAGATGTGTGTGGACCACTTGAGAGCTCCATTGTTGGAGTTTTCTAGTTCCTCACCTTCATTGAAGACCACAGCCGCAAGCTCTACCTCTACCCCATGAAGCGGAAGAATGAGGTCCTTGAGTGCATGTAGGAGTTTGTGGCACATGTGGAGCGGCGGACAGAGTTGAAGGTGAAGGCGTTCCAGAGTGACAACGACGGTGAATATGTGGGCTGCCTTGGGTGGATGAAGAGCAAGGGGATTGAGTGCCAGAAAATAACTCTACACTCCCCATAGCAGAATGGCATCGTAGAGAGAGCGATTCGCACAATCCTTAACATGGTGCGATCCACGTTGAACAACGCCTGCCTTGAACAATGGTATTCGGCGGAGGCAGGTCAGACAACAGCGTACATAATGAATCTTACACCAAAAAATCCGTTGAAGAAAATGGAGAGCAAGGCGTGGAAGACGCCACAAGAGGTTTGGAGCGGGAGGAAGCTGACAGTGGGTCACCTCAACACATTTGGTTGTGTTGTACATGCGATGGTGTAGGCACATGAGGGGTGGAGTAAGCTGGGCCCGCGTACTTGTCGGTACATTTTCTTTGGGTATGAGAGTGAAAGCAAGGCATACCGGCTCTTTGACCCAAGGAAGCAGCAGATTTTGCGGAGTTGTGATGTCATATTTGACGAGAGAAGCCATTGGATGGACAAGGAGGCAGGTTTCTCCAAGAGGGGGGAGTGGATGTCACTCTTGGAGGAGGAGACGCCAGAGGGTGTGAATGAGGGTGACATCCTTAAAACAACACCAACCGGAGAGGATCGCCCAAGGGATGGACGAGCGGCAGACTTTGTTCCGACCAGTTCAGATGAGGAGTCCGAAGCACCGGAGCTGGACGTGGAGGCGGGGAGTCAGCCTATGTCACCAAGGACTCCAAGAGAGAGGGAGTAGGCGCTTGGAGAGGATGGCGCCAAGAGGAGACAGCAAGAACAACCGCCTCAACAGCCCCGCACGAGGAGCCGTGTGCGAAGAAGGACCAAGCACATAGAGATCCGGCATCACTTTGCACGTAACCGTGTTGCAAAGGGTGATGTGGTGCTTGTGCACTGTGGCACAAAGCACATGCTTGCTGATGCCATGACAAAGGCGCAACCCAACAACAGGCATGATGCTACTTGCATGGAGCTTGGGCTTTTACAACCCTCTTGAGTTACAGCTTGAGCATTGTCAACTGCCATGGGTGATCCACAAGGGGGAGATTGTTAGAGTTGTGCTCCTCACCATGGCAGGAGTGACTCCAAAAAGGAACACCGAGAAGACAAGCCCAAGTGGCTTAGTGGTTAATGGTGTCTACCTCTAGAGGCAGGATCCTGGGTCCAATTCCCACAAGATGAATTTCTGCCCTGCCTCAAGGGAGGTGAAAAATAGGTGCCAGGAAGCTAGCTCAACCTCTAGAGTTCATCTTTAAGTTCCTAGAAGGCTAGGTGAGGGTCCAGGAAGGTGGCACACCTTTTAGAAGACGTAGCTTGGTCTACATGGAATATAGAGGTGTCCTGGTCTCCTGGATGCCTTCCTACCTACTAGAATCGAAATGAGGAATCTAGGATGGGGCAGAAGCTTCTGGAGGAGGAAAGGGATGCCTTCCTCGGTGGGAAAAAGGACAGCCTATCAAGGGAAAATCTAGAAGTCATAGAATGTGATAGGAAGCTTCAGATCTGGCATGCTTTGGTGTTCTGGAAAGCTAAGATTAGTGGCTATAATATGACACTACTTGTGATCCTTGATCAAGAGTTCATTCCCAAAATTGAGGCCAAAACTATTGCCACAATCTCTGACCAATTGACTTCCATCCTTGGAACCAGTTGCCTCCACAGTTTCAGTCTCTCCAAATACAGTTAGTGTTGTGAACCAGCCAGTGCTAGGGACCCTCCAGGGTACACACTCATCCTCAAGCCAACAGAAACCAAGTGTTCATGATCACACATAGGTCTACCGGACCTCTTTCAATACCCGTGGATTGGTTTGTTAACTCAACCAAGCTCCACCAAGCCCATGCAACTTGCATGCTAGCTTTACCTTAGGGTTGGTAGGTACCAAGGTCCTAAGACATGGTTGCTGAGCACACTTGTTTTTCCTTTCAAAGATTGCAGTCATATTTTAAGGGGGCGGTATTGGTTGTCTGGCATGCGCAATTTTCATCAACGTTTGTCATTAGACACAACAATGCTCTGACCTCGTTCATCTTGGAATCAATCATCATCCCCTCTGTTTGAAATAGGTACCGTAGGCTTCCACTCATGTCCTTGTAAAAAGCACATTGCTTTTAACTAGGTTAGTTGAGATAAACAATCTCAATGACCATGGATTCTATCCCTAAACAAAGTATTCATGGGTTAACAGACCCGTTCGGTATTCACCAAATGGGTATACCACGATCACAATCCATGCGGTACAAGCTGGAAGGACACCTTTTGGTTGATATTTCCATGTGGTTGTGATCAAACACTTCCAAATCAAGTCCAATGATCCAAAAACAACCAGTTCCAAAATTAATATGTGTTTATGTCATCACATCCTAAGGTTCCATTCGGGAACCCGTCAATGGATTGCCAAGTCACAATAAATGTGTTACTTCATCGGCTTCTGTTGTGTACATTCGTTATTTCCACTCAACATAGTATTTTCAATATACCTCATCCGAGGCACTCGTAAAGGGGATCGTCCTCATTAAAGACATCCAACAAACAACCACCACTCTGAATACCAATACAACAACATAAAAAACATATTATAATTTCTTTCAGCATTGTTCTTCAATTGAAGCATCCTGAAACCAAGGGAGATCAATCGCTTTACCATGACCTTTCGGGTCATGAAATCGTAGTCTGACTACATCGAAGTCGTTATGATCTCTCTAGGAAATTGTTTTTGATCAAACAAATAGGATACCCAGAGATACACCATGCCTTGAGTATGATTGGAATCCATCTGCATGATGTTTGAAAAGCATGATGTACACGACTAGTGTACTGTGTCATTATTCTCTCCACTTTGAGATATTTCTCAAAACACTAGAAGAATCTCATGAGAAATACTATTCATGAAGGCCCATCGTGAAGAGTCATTTTACATCAATATTTGGTTACAACATACTGGTCATTACTTTGCCTCAATGTTGATTATGAATCGCTATGTGGTCGGTCAGTAAGGGTGCACACCGGATCTGATCCGTGGATCTTGAGATAGATCCGCATCCGCGGATCGGATCATGACGGAAGATCCGGAACCGCGGATCCGGATCTGGATTCGCGGATCCTTGGACTCTCGGATCATCTGATCCATCGGGCCGCGGATCTGTCATTTTGTTTTGGGTGAGACACTGCAACTTGGGAAAAGGCAACTATCACAAAGTCCACGACTTTGCTCAACATCTCTTGTACGTTGTCTATTTTCACATTTCCACCCTATGCCACTTGTATATTGTTGCACCCACTACCTTCTTTCGCTGTTTGTTTGAAAGATTGTTGTTTGTTTGAAAGTTTTCACATAGCGGAGTACTGCTATGGTGCTAATCATTACTAATAATTCTAATTGCACTTGTTGTGCTCGGGACTATGGTGCACAATTTCATTCATTGCATCATGGTGCAATACGCACGCAGGTATCAAGGCACACACCTTTATTCATTGCATCAAGGTGCACTTTGTACACAGATATCAAGGTGCACCATTCCATTCAATGCATGAAAATGCACTCTTTACACAAGTATTCTGCACAATCCTATTCATTCCATCAAGGTGCGGTATCAACAGGTCATACATTTCAAATCAGCAAACGGGCAAGTGCATCAAATAGAGCATAGATACTAAGAGAACTGAAGAGAAAGATAAGCTTTGGATCTGAAAATGTGCTTCACAAAAGTGGTCTTTGAAAGTCTATATTTCTACGACATCGTCATCCCCACCCGTGTTGTCCACCCCATTCCCTTCCCCCCAAGGCCCAAGTCCCCCATGTCTTCATCCTCCTTGTCGTTGGCGAATAGGCTCAGCCCTTCCAACTCATCTACTACTGATCCAAATAGGGACTCCCGAGCCTGTCGCCGAAGCTCGTTCACACGGTCCTCCTCATCCTTCAACTCCTTAGCCACCATGCCGTGTCGACTGACAGGGAAGTCCCGAAGCGTAGGCTCGTTGATGGCTCTTCTCGTCAATAGGTTTTCCATGGTGAGATGTGCCAAGGAGTGCCGGAAGTCAGTAATGACGTGCCTGCCCAAAGAAAACAAGTGCTCAGAAGGTGTGGAAGTGCCAGGGATGCAAAAAAGTCCATGCCAAGTAGATAGAACGTGGGAAACGATGTGTGCAACTTTCTATAGTGCTTCGGAATGTTCGTCTTTGGATGCTTCTTGTCCAACTTGCTCCATCTGTCCACCTCGTCCTCCAGTCCAGTCTGTTGCATGTCTGCTGCAGGTGGCGGGACTGGCGTCTCAAACATGTCCGCCATTGGGTCAGCTAGAGCTACTTGCAGGAGTGCGTCATCCTCCGCTGCTCTGCCTGGGGGCGGAGTTGCCGCACGGAGGTAGAGTTGGAGCTCTGCGCTCCAGAAGACCCCGGGCTGTTGTTGACAGCTCCTTCACGCAGTGCTAATGCTGCTGCTCTCTCCTCTACCTCAGCATGCTCTTGCTCCACCCGATCATGGTAGGCACGCATCAGCTGCAGAAGCTTCACATGCAAAGCTGCTGCCGACTGGATACCCATGAGACCATGGGTTCTGGTGTAGTAGTGGAGCCTAAAGCGTGGTTCTGCGGCTGTGGCCAAAACATGGCGGTCAGGCACAAGCCGGGCGCACTTCTCTAGTTTTGCAAGTGCGTTCTCCAACCCCGGCAGCAGGCTGGCCAACAGCTTCTCCTTTGGATCCAGCTTTCCTGCAGCACCCCTTCTCTTGCTTTTTGCCACTGCTACCTTTGCTTTCACCTTCCATCATGAGAGCTTGTCAAATATGGACTCAAAGAACGGGATGTCGAGATGGAGGGTGGGGTATTTGCTGACACTGACGTCGTCAGTGTAAGCCTTGAAAGGCTTGAGAATCGCGATCATGAGCGCGATGAGGGTCCACTCATTGGAGCTCAACTTCAGCACCTCTCAATCCCGCTCGTACCTGTCAAGCCAGCTTGGCAAAACAGGCTTTAAGTGCAGCACACGCTCCATCATGTCGAGGGTGGAGTTCCAACGTGTCTCATTGTCAAGATGCAACGATTGATAGGTCAAACCCTCAGCCGCCACACGGTTCATGAGTGACTGCTCACGAGGCATGCTGCGGGTTGCAAAAACAGCGATCCTGCGTGTAGATGAGATCACTTCAGCGACAGCGGGCAGGTTCATGAGATGATTCACCGCCGGATTCATGATGTGTCTAAGCAGCAAATATGCCCAGCCTTCTTGAATGAGCAGTCTGTAGCGGGGATGATGTGACTGTCAATCATGGCATCGTTTGTGCTTTCATTGTCCACGGTCAAGCGGAACATCCTGTCCCAGAGCCCTCAGGACTTGAGGGCCTCAGACAAGACTTCAAACATCCTCACTGTAGTGGGACTCTTTGGTACAGCCGGGAAAGAAAGAGCCACAACCTTGATTTTCCACTCTTCCATGCAGTGAGCTCTCACCCCAACGTACTTCATCCTGTTGTCTCCTTTCCAGCCATCAGTTGTGAAAGAAACTGCAGATATTACCTCTGACAGCTGTCGGCGGATTCTCGTGCTTAAGGCTACTGCAGCAAGAACGATCTGCCTGGAGATGGTCACGCGTCCTGGCATCACAGCTGCTGGAAGCTGGATTGGCGTGCGCGAAAGCTTGTTGCAGCCAGTAGGACTCCATGCTGAGGAAGCTCATGTTTTTGTTGATGACGTGTTTCAAGATGCAAGTCTGGAAATTCATTTTGTTGAACACAACGCCGACCGCAGCCACGCCCCGCACAATGATGGTGTTCTCCTGATTCACGGGCACACCCTCTTCGGCTGCGATAGCAATGGCAACCGCCTGGACAGTGGCCTACTTCAACGCATGAGCAGCGGCTTCCTCCTTTAGGCACATGTAGATGATGGAGTGCTTGTTCTGCATGTGCTTCCACATGTTTGTTGTGCACCCCTGCTTGCGGGAGTAATATTTTGGATAATGGTTGCACTGCACACGCGGGTCTTCTTTGGTCCCGGTCTTAGTGAACTCCTGCCACAACACGGACGACTTGCCTGTCTCTTCCAGGCCCTTGCGTTTCTCCCCATGTGCCTCATCACCACTGTCTTCCTCATCGTCTGAAGCTGGGCGACGCAGTGTGCCAGACTCGTCCGCGGCACCATCGTCGGCCATGGTGCCAATGGTGTTGGACGCTGATTGACGCACGCCGTCGTCAGCGTGAGTCTCTGGGTCAGAGACTTTGGCTGAGACTGAGTGACGAGTGTCAAGTGACGAGCACTCTGACTCAGAGTGCTCGTAACGTAAACAAAGGACAAATGGCGCCCCAGGGAAGAATCCTAACTTGGATCTTGCGATGCGATGGCCAACCCGCGATGCCAACTCGCGATAGGTTTTCAATAAAATATCCGGATTGCATTGGACGAAACCCGTAGTTTGTAACCGGAACATGATTAAACCCATCGTATGTAGCACGAATCTTCCACACGTGGTTGTGAATTGTCCGGAGTGGACACCGGGCTGTGGTTCGTTTGTTGCTCAAACGAACGAACACCGGGCATGCGCAACGCTCATGGCACCTCATGCTCCCCGAGGTGTGCATGTCACGTGCTTTTTTCCGGCATGCCATGCAGAGATGTACGATGGATGGATGCAGTGCACACGACGCTGGAAGATGTGAGATATTTCTCTAGCTAGGCTGCCATGGAAAGCACAAGGTGTCACACAGTCAGTGGTTCGTAACATGTTTCGGCGCCGCATTGCATTGTCAGCGGTCGCCACACTTACAGGCCGTCCACATCATGACATGCAGTCGCGCCTTGTCCAGGTGCAATCCCGCCCACAGCGGGAATAATGGCCATAGCGTTGGTTCGAACTAGACCACCGCTCGATCCCCCCCCCCCCCTTGAAGCAGGATCCGCGGTTCCAGGGATCGGATCCCTGCCGCTGATCCGGAACCACGGATAGATCCGAGATCCCTGATCCGAGAGTAAGATCCGCGGATGCATGGATTTGGTGTGCACCCTTATCGGTCAGACCACCCAGATGTAGGTGCTAACACACTGTTACCATAAAGATATCGGCTTATAGATCGTTACCACGGTCATAAACTTTGGAAGCAAATCCTGGACATTGACGGGATCCCAACAATGTCATAGTTGGTTTTGTAGAAAACTGAGATTGTCATAGTACTATGGAATTCCAATGGTAGAAAATGAGTTTTGTCCGTTTTCTTTGAAATGAAATCTTCATAGAACTCTGGATGACTTCATGTCACCGACATCGGTTCATGCACTTTTTTCTATCAACGTCCACTCATCGAGTGTCATTAGACAGAAGGTGTCACCTTCAAATTTGTTCACTTTTGACATTCGGTCCATCTCGTCATACGCCAGAAAGTGACCCTTGCAGTTTTTGACCAACCCACTACAGCGTTTTAAAACATTGAGAATCCATAAAAGCCTCTTTGCTCTTTCTGGCGCATTTACAATCCCCACTGACAATCATCAATATCTTTTGAACCGGGTTGTCAGTACACTTGTGTACATTTTCATGTTCGGTACCAGTCGGGTACCACGATTTGTATCCATCACTCACCGACTGATAGGGTGTCAATGTTTTTGCCATTCAGAATGTATTCAAGGATATCATCCTTGAATCATTCAATCACGGACTGATGTTTGCATTGGCCATGACTACTGATGCACAGAACATCCAAGAGATAGTGATGCATCCAGTACACACTTTGTACAAGTAGCATGATGTCAGTTCTCTAGGAGTGAAGTCAGAGAAGTTAACATCTCATGACATAGTCATGAATGAGGCTTAGTCATCAAATGATCAAATTTTCCTTTCAACATTGTAGCGCAATGGGACGTGGGATTGTTGTTGAGCACGTCATGCGCCCACCAAACCAGTTGTTTGGTAAAGTGGTATTGCCATTTTTTTCCAAAACATCAGCTGATATCGTCAGCTTGATCAAACGGCACAAATCCATTACGACCATTCTTCCATCCAACTTGTCCATAACATGATGTCGTGATCTATGAACCAACAGTTAGTGGATGTTGTTTTTGTGTATATCGTGTACAGTTTCCATGCATACCGTATACCTAGTTCATGCAAGTCTTGCGGTCATGCGAGTCATGCATATTTTGGAACTAGTGCTCAACCGATTGGGCTTTTGTAGGACGTTCCATCTATGGATATGGAGGAAATTGTCCTCGTCACACACGTGATTTATCCTTTAAAACTTAGTCCATACTTCTTTGAAGAATACCTTTCCATACTAATATCGGCAGGGCAAAGTTTCTAACTTCCAATGGTCATCATTGTCAGTGACGGCCGAGATTGCTGTGTTTTTGTTACACCATTCGAGCTCTACATCTGACCACCACAGCCGTCTGTATTTGTTTCTAGTCATGCCTGTCAGTTCTGTACTCAAAGAATTTGACAGTATGTCTATCCTTGACTTCGTTGAGATGCCTTACAAATGTCAAGGGACGTGTTTTTGGCACTTCAAATAACATGCTCAATGCAATTTCCCACAGAGCCACCATGCACATAGATTATATGCTTTCATTTGGTGGTCTACCGCAAGTTGGCACGACTAGGTAAAGTGTTGGCTAGTTCTTGCTAGTGAATGCAACGGGGTGCGATCCACACTCATGCTATTGATGCCGTTGGAAACTGATAACATTTGTTGTACCATCAACACTAGCATTGCTAGTCCAATCGGAACTCATAGCCATAGTGCATTCGACACTCATATCAGTGGTGCATTCGACACCCATGACAAAAGTACAGCCCGTATCTTTCATCAATCGTGCAATCCGTGTTCATGACAATGGTGCATTCGGCACTCGCGTAATCATTTTAACCAAAGAACTCGTTGGCCATGCATTCAAGATCATGGTAACCACGTGTTTGGCACTTGCATGAATGCTACGATTGCATTTTCCATGTTGGTCATATTTCAGGTGCAACCTGCACTTGTCAATCGACCACCGTGCATGGATTTCCACCATCGCATGTGTGTTGAGTGCGATCGACACTCTCATTATTATTTTGTCGAAATACACTCACAAATGATTTACCCGGCATCCTTGGTGCAATCGAAACCCACATGGATACGCAATCGACACTTATTTTGGTCATATCCCTGTAGACCATGAGGAGTTCGTTCGGTACTAGCATCATGAATGCTTTCAACATCTATCATTGAAGTGCAACTGGCACTTTTTAGTGGTGTGTTTGACACCGAAAAAATTACTGCAACGACCACTTGTGCTATTGCGCGTAGTGCAATTGGCACTTTCTTCGATGATATGGTTGACGCCCGTGTAAATGTGCAATCGACACTTGTTTTATACCGTCCATACATTTTGCATCGTTGCAGCACGTATGTGAGTCATCGAGTGGTCATCACACGTACTATGCCTTTACTATAGTGACATACATCAAGACAAATTCTGGATTCTAAATAGAATATTATTTAGAATCCAGAATTCGTCTCGATGTACGTCACTATTGTGGTTTTGCAACCCGTTGTACATCGTAGTGGCTCTTTCGTGCAAACAAAATTTGTTCATGGCATGTACAATGCACGTTTGGCCGTCTCGTGGTTTTGAAAGATCAGCCCTTCCGGGTTTTGTCACATAATACCCGAAAATGTCCGGTAAAATCTACAAAAATCTGGACACCATCGCTGCTACATTTCTCACGTTGAAACATTTTCAAGTAAATTTTGTTCAGGACATGGAAAACTGTCCGTTTTCTTCCTTTTTGTGCTTTAGAACGAAAAAGAAAAAGGACATCAGAACTGCTGATTTTCGGAAGAGGTCAACTAGATGTTTCAAATTTATACGTCAAAACCCACCGTCAACTTGACGACACACTCGGGTTGGACGAATGTTGTTTTCACCGTTTCGAATGTTTTTGAAAATGGTTAACATAGAATTCCTCAATTTGAGGATTCATGAAACATGAGCAAAATTTTGGCACCTCAAATGCCTCTTTTTCTTTTATTTGATGCTTGGAATCTCCCTAGTGCCACTCAGTGGTGTGTTGGGAAGACGATCGGTCTTTTCCTTTTTCCATGAATAGGAAAATAATTCAAGATAATATTTGAGAAATTCTCAAAATATTGTAGAGCTGAGACCAAGCTCCTTGCCGTGTTTTCACGACGGTCTGAATCGGGTTCACATGACAAAGCTATCTCTTTATCTATGGATCAGTTATCGGGCGTGGGAAGGAAAACCGAGTACATTTTTGGGTGTCGAACCCACCTGTAAAGTGGAGTGTGTGACTTAGCGTTGAAAGGCTCAGCCGGCTCGGAAAAAGTCATCATTTTAAGATTGAATGACCGTCTTCCGTCACTGGAGCGGTTTTCCCTTGCCCGAGTCATCATGGCTCGCCACACCTTTCAAAACTACATCATTATTTCTTTATAAAAATGTGATTCATTTACTATTTATAATAATTTATGTATTCCATCAGAAAGAATGGTGGAAACTTTGTGAACACGATTTCCTTCGAGATGGTCGTTTGGATTTGATTTTGACTGTTTGCTTCACGCGCTTGCGTCAAGTTTGACGCGACCTCATGGAGGCTATCGCGAAACAGTGTCCACGGAGTGTTGCAATCAGGTTGTGATTGCAACAGTCTGTCTTGGTTGTCATTTTAAGGTTTTTTTTGTTTTAATTTATTCTTTGTTACATTCCTCCCCCTTTGGTTACAAATCGTTCTCAATTCAGTTTTCTCTTTCGTGAAGAGGTGGTTTGCACATGGCCATCTATCATCGATGATAAAAGCACCAGTCCATTAAGAGGATAACATCATGATTTAGCACACTTCATAACTCAGAGATTGTTCAGATTTCAAAGAAGAACATAGTGGCCATGCTTCCTCCCCCTTTACAGAATCGACCCGGTGACAGGTGCCTAGGCGTCCCCGTGGCAGGCTCCTTGGAGTAAGCCAAAAATGAGCCCAAGGGCCAGTGCCGTTATCCTTTCAAGGGGACCTGTGCCGGGGTGGTACCCCCGAGGGCAGCCAGTTCCTCCCAATATGCCGCAATTGCCATTGCTGGAACTCGCGACTCTGGCTCCCAAAGTGTTGTGGTCAGGTCTACAACCGGCCCGGTGGATGAGGTACTCATTAATCACTCATATGTGTAGACTGTGCTCACGGTCTTGGAGGATGCGGTGCACCTCACACTGGGCTTCCATGGCGAGGATAGCAAGAGAGGGTGGCTGAACACATCCCTCTGTAGTATATGGTGCAAGGAGATCCACGTGAAAGTTATCATGGATGCCCATGGCTGGTGGGAGGGCCAACGGTAGGCTACAGTTCTCAACTTTTGTGTTATTGTGAAGGGTCCCAGCCACTTCGGCAACATGTTTCATGCATCCGGCGTTTTCAGTCGTAAATTCCGCGTACCTAAAAGTACACGATCTCCGATGGAGAACGTTAACTTGTGACGTCTCTGGTCAGCATAGGCCTTTTGGCACTGACAAGTCGTATACAAGTGAGCCTTGGCATCTTGCCAGAGGGCGTCCATAAACTCGGCAAAAGGCCTGGGTAGAGGACACCTGAGCACCGCTACCCCTGCACTTCACCATTGAAGCGGGTACCACCGAATGCCGACTGTGGTTGAGGAAGAATGGGATGAAACCGGTTGATTCATTGACCACATTGTTCACGGCAAAATCAGCTGGGGCCAAGTAGTTGTCCGAGTCCTCTATTGTTGGGTTGATGTACATGTGGAGCATCTGTTCGAGCGTGTGGCTCATACGTTTTGTTTGCCAATCAGTTTGGGGGTGAAATGTCAAGGACATGCTTTGCCGCGTTCCAAACCATTCATGCAATGCAAGCCAGAAAAGGCTGGCAAAGTGTGGATCTCGGTCAGAGATGATGCGGATGGATCAGCTGTGGTACTTAATGACGCCTTCATAGAAAAGCCTGGCAGTCTCTTCCACTGTGAAGCGGGTCGTTGTGGGCATTTCAGTACTTCTTGATGTCACTGCTACACCCTGGTTACGAGAAGTGCTGAGCCAGAGCATGTCCTATCTTCTTCAACCCCCATGTGGCATAAGGAAGGAAGGATATGAAACTCGAACAGGATCTTTTGTTGCAAGTTGTTGGCATCCAGAACCACCACCTGCTTGCCATGCAAGTATAACCCGGCAGCCTCCACGAGGCCATGGCATTCAATGTTCTTTGGCTCGGTGAACCAGGGGGTCCAAAGTGTAGTCCATCTGGATGGGATTCTTGAAAGGGTTTACACTGACCAATGATCGTGGGGGTGGACTGAGTGGGTCTGTGTGCGATGTTGTCTCCATTGCAATAATGGTAAAGTGCCAGTTTTTGATCGCATTATTGCTCAGCATGAGGCTCATGTGTGAAGGGTTTCGACTCAATGGGTCTGCCAAGTTAGCCCGCCCTGGTTTGTACTACCAGGTGAATGTAAAATGACTCAATTATTTACTTTTTTCACCGTGCTTGTCATCGTGAAAGGTTTAGTTGTGTCTGGAAGTATGTGAGAAGATTGTGGTGTGAGGCCATCATGATTTGTTCCTCTGCACCCTCAAAGGTAACATCACCATACTTTGAAAGCATGCACGACTACAAGAAGCTCTTGATCCCCAGTAGTGTACCTAGTCTCTTGTCTAGGAGCTTGTGGATCTCATAGGCAACAGGGTGACCATCTTGCATGTGCACCACTCCCAACCCTGTAACCAATGCATCACAGCGTACCTCCCATGATTTCTTTGGATCCGAGAGTACAAGTACCGGTGCCGAGATCAGCATCACCTTCACAGCCTCAAAAGGCTCGGTGCATTTTGGTAACCAAACCCATGTGCTCGCCTTCTGGGTCCGGGCGGTGAGAGGGCTGACTAATGTGGAGTAGCCTCTCATAAACCGTCGAAAGTAATTTAGGAGTTGAAGGAAAGAGCGGAGCTGACCCAAGTTATTGGGTTGAGGCCATTTTTTTCACGACCTACACCTTGTGAGGGTCAACCTAGATTCCCTCACCGTTGATGACATAGCCAAGGTACTCGAACTCTGGCTTTTCAAACTTGCACTTACTTCTCTTGATAAATAAGCGATTCTTGTGGAGAGTCTCAAGCACCATTTTTAGGTGTTGCTCGTGTTCTTTGTGGTTGTTAGAGAAGATGAGGATGTCGTCAAGATAGACCACGACCGACTTGCCGCGGTGTTCACGGAAGATTTTGTTCATCACTGCTTGGAATTTTGTAGGTGCGTTTGTTACTCGAAAGCAGAGGACCAGGAAATGGTAGTGTCCAAGATGATTTCTGAATGCCGTTTTGGATACATCCTCATCCATGATCCGGACTCGATGGTAGGCCTGCGATATATCCAGAGACGTGAAGACTTTTGCTCCTTGAAGCTGGTCAGATAGGTCCTTGATGTGTGGGAGCAGGTAACCGTATAGTGAGCTTGTTCAATGCTAGATAGTCCACACACATCTCGAGGCCACCATCTTTCTTGTTGAAAAACAGGATAGGTACTCCAAAGGGTGAAGATCTTGGCTCAATCCAACCCTTACAGAGGTATTCCTTGATTTGAGCTTGCGCTTCTTGCCGTTCTGTTGGGCTCAAGTGATACACAAACCGGAAGGGAGGCACAACCCTGGGTTCCAACAAAATGGTGTTTCTATCTATTGGTCGATGTCGTAGCTCATTTGGCGGTCCCTAAAAAGTTCCTGAGAATTCTGAGATTATGTTTGTGACCCCTTCGGGCACCTCTTGATGCGTCTCGCCGTCCATTTTCTTCAGGGTTGCAAGAAAACAAGGGCATCCTTGTCAAAGTCTTCTTTTCACTTGGAGCATCGAGGGGCTCGATTGAGCTTTTGTTTCAGATTGTTGAATTTTTGGGATGGGAGATTGTATGACCATTCTCCTTCCATTGTTCATTTGTAGTTTCTTTGAGTCAACTCACATAAGTACCTTGTGGTTTACAAGCCACGGATTCCCGAGAACAACGTTGAACGGATCCATGAGATCAAGCACGGTAAGGTGGGCACTGGTCGTGAAGCCGGGCAGTGTGAGCCGTACCGCACAGTCACCAAGGATTGGCACCTCCCTGTCATTATTGACGACCAAAGTACCAGTGCAAGGCGTGTACTTCAATTGCATGTGCGTGCAAATACAATGCTTACAAATGAGTCATCCACCCCACTATCCACCAAGATGGGTACAGAGATGCCTGCCAGCTTCCCATCGAAGTGCATAGTCATGGATGGATTTGAATTTCATATAAAAAGACTCACTGATGGCTTGCCCTTGATGTGGTAGATCCAACAGGCATGACTGTTTCTTTGCAGCTCAATCATACCATCAAACTGTTCCCACATATGATGCCCTTTGATAAACATGGCTAGCAACTTCCATCCTTTGCATGCAGACTTGTTTATTTGTGGACCCACAGGCATGACCTTTGTTGTTGATGTCAGAGAGTTCTTCTTATGAGCCTTGTGTGCAAATTCTATCACATATGGCCAACTTTATTTAGTGGCTACGACCAGGCTCGTGTCATTTTCAAGGCTTTCTTTAGTCACATATGAGAGTGGACATGAACGATCATGGCAGAGGGACTCCGGATTCACTATAGGTATGTAAACAGTTGAGAAGTGTGTGTCCATAAACTGTTCAGGTTTTTAACATCATCATCGCAAAACATGAATATCATGTCCTCATCATTCCCATGATCTACAACAACCCCAGATAGTAGCCCAGCGGTAGCCTCTTGGGATCGTGAAAATCCTGCTCACGACCATGCTGGGGATGGTGGACGCGTCCCCCAGCACCTCCCTCGAAATCGTGGTCATCATCACGAGGGCGTCCAATTCCACGTTGACCACCTAGTTCTCCCTGATGGTGGATGGCTGCAAATGCCTGTATTGGTGCTGACCCCTATGAAGGCGTCATTGGCCGGCAGGGGTATTTGCGTTACCATCGCACTGCCCATCCTGGTGATGACAGGAACCGTGGAAGAAATTATGGCCACCTCCGTTGAAGCGGTTTTTCCCTCTGCCTTGGCACGCACCGTGACCATGCTGTTGGCCTTGTTGTTGTTCCTACTACTGTTGGTGGTCACGTTGGGGAAATTCGTACCTAATGTGCCCAGCCTGGTGGTATTTTCTGCAGATGATAGAGGAGCAGGAGTTGTTCTCCCCATGGTATTGGCAGAACGTCTTGAAGGGCTCAGACATGGCATCTGCTATGCTCTTTGGTGCACTACCCGCTGGCGCTGATGGTGCCACACGCGTGTTACAATCCCATAGGCTCAAGTTCTTATTGTATACCTCGTGTACCTTGTGCTGTCAGTGTGTGCATGGACTTCCACTCCTTGGCATTGTCATGAAGGTAGAAGAATTACAGCTTAGGGCTGGCCAAACCACTATAGAAGAGGTCAATCTTGGCTTGCTTTGTCAGGTGGTGATCTTGGACCTTCTTTCCAGACTTCACAAATACCTCAGCATAGTGCTCCACTGACATGCTCCCCTACACGCAGCTCTCGAGCTCCTTCTTTGCCTTCTGCGAGTTAGCTGGCTTAGAGTACAGCTCACGCATCAGTTTGTCGTACTCCTCCCACGTGGGGTCCGAGTGTTGCAAGGACACGAACCGCGTCGTCCATGTGGTTGGAAGCGCATTCCACAACGTTAATGCCTTGTTAGAGAAATCTGAGTCTCTTGCTTCTCACGTTGATTCCTGTGACTCACCTCACAGGTTCAAATCCCCCCATGAGCATTATTCCCCAACCCAGCTCACCATTTTGCCCCTCACAAGGGTACCCCGCCTATTTACCCCTTCTTGGGCTACCCCGCCCATTCACCCCCAAGCCTACTCTATGCATGATCCAATCTAGGGACTGGCCCGCCTTGCCCCTCTTCCCAAACAGGCTACACCAATGAAACGGCATGACAACACCTCTCTCCACCAAGCACGGCCTCACCGATCCAACTGTCCCCACCACAGAGTGGTGGGGACACATGGATGGATTTGAGTTGGTTGGTTGTCTCATGTCTGCCATGGTTTGCACCCGTCCTGACCTGGCCTACTCTCTCAGCATCCTCTCTCACTTTGTTGGACTAGGCCGCTTCTCCACCTACTACTGGCGTGCTGCAAAGCGGGGCCTCCGCTACCTCCACTCCACTCAAGAGTATGGCCTCACTTTTCGTGGATCCCCAGAAACCTATCTCAAGGGTTTCACCGACTCTTCTTGGACGGACGACCAAGTAGATCACCATTCTATCCAAGGGTATGGTTTCTGCCTTGGTTGTATTCTCATCAGTTGGTGATCCACTTGCTCTTCTTCCATCTCTCTCTCCTCTTGCCAGGCGGAACTCTACGCCGGCACCATGGCAGCAGAGGAGGCCACCTGGCTGCGCACCCTCCTCCGCGATCTTGGCCATCCTCAGCCTCAGCCCCGCTTGTGGTGTGACAATGCCAGCACCATCGCCTTCACCAAGAATCCGGTGTTCCATGCTCGTACCAAGCACATCGAGCTTCAGTACTTCTACATCTGCAAGCAAGTGCAGGCTGGTCACGTGGATGTCCGCCACGTGTCCTCCATGACCAACTTGGCAAACATCTTCACCAAGGCCCTCTCCCACAAAGACCACCATTGCCTCCTTCCTCTCCTCGGCCTTCACCCTCCTCAGCTTCAAGGGGTGTTAGCACCAATATTCTAAGGGATGTTTCAAACAAATCTGAGTCTCTTGCTTCTCACATGTTCAAATCCCCCTATGAGCATTATTACCCAACCCAGCTCACCATTTTTCCCCTCACAAGGCTACACCGCCTATTTGCCCCTTCTTGGACTGCCCCTTCCATTTACCCCTAACCCTACTCCATAATGCATAATGCATAATCCCATCTCGAGATTGCCCCACCTTGCCCCTCTTCCCAAACATGCTACACCAGAACTTTATCCCGCATTATTCTTCTCCAAAATCTGGGCAACCTAACCTCCTGACCACCTCACCTTCCCACCACCTGACCTTCCTACCACCTCACCTTCCCACCACATCACCTTCCCACCACCTCATTTTCCCACCTCACCTTTCCAACACCTCACCTCCCCACGTCACCTTCCTACCACCTCACCTCCCCACATCACCTCCACACTTCACCTCCTCCCTACCTCACCTTCCCACCAGCTCACGTCCCCACCACCTCACCCCACTTGCTGTTTAGCTTCCTGTTTTACTACTTAGGTCACAAGTTGTCCTAGCTCTCACTGATTTCATTCAATCTAACACATTTGTTGTGTTCTCATTCTCAACACGCCTGCATCAGGTTCCTTTGGTATGGACTTGTCTGCTTCACTGTCCTTGCTGGTAGTGTCATGTTCATCTCGTTCATCATCAGCTTCACGATCCGTTTCAATGAAAACATGATCTTCTGGCGCATCGGGTGACTCATCTCCATGCTCGTCACCTTTGGCAACCCTGTCGGGGTTGTCACCATCAGCGATGTTCTCCTTGGTGGCCTTCAACCTCTCATCATTTGCACGAGTAATCAGGGCGGATGTAACCTCATTGCCAAAACTGAGCTCGACGGCGAGCAACTGAGTTTTCCCATGGCCTTACCAAGCGGCCGCGACGGGAGTCTCGCGTTGCTAGCCATGCTTAGGAGATGTTAGCTCTCCTCCTCTTGACAAAGCCAGCCGAGCACCTCCTCCTCTAGTCAACGCCTCCTCGCGCGACTTCGACAGGTGGGCGCCGGGCGCTATTGTCTCACGATGCTCCTTGGATCCCAAGGGCGTGCATTCATTGGAGCGGCAGGGGCTGGTGCTCGGAGCATGCCCCAAGGTTACAGAAAGTCTGGTCCCAAGGCTGGCCATCCTCGTGGCAAGGCCTTGCTTCTGCTCTCTCACTCTCCAACCTCCTCCTCCAACCCAACTCTCCCCTCTTCCTTTTTTCTAAACTTGGTGGAGGACGCATGTGTGCCTCGCTTCAGACCCGTTGTGGACCGAGGTGTCTCCAAGAGAAAGCTCCTTCACCTTCTCTCTTTTCTTTCTTCAAAAAAGGGAGAGGAAAGGCAATGTTAATCAACACCAACTATCTCATTCAAGTCATAGATTGGCAGGTTGGCGAAAGAACTGCAGACTATAGTGAAAATTACAAGGTAAAAAACACCATGGCCACAGAAATATAGTACAATGATATAATCAAGAAGCATTATGTGATACCGTACTTCGTGACCATTTTGCCCTCAAAAACAATTTTCAGGGTGTAATCTTGGTTCGTTTGTGGGAATAAATATTTTTCTGTATTTGATTTGTGTGAAACCACCTCGAGTCGTTGTCTTGCATTTGTCTTTGTTTTGTCTTCCAGCGACCTTTTTCCACTCTGTCCCTTGCATTTTCTGGTGTCGGTGACTGTTTGACACCGGAAAACGTGAGATCGAGTGACCTCCGACGGTCACGCGACCGTACTTTGGAATTCTCTCAATAGGCCAGTGTCGAACGTCGTCAAATGAATTATTATTTTATATTCATTTTAGGATAGGTAATTTCCTCGACAGAGCCGAATAAAAGAAATCATCCTCCCAGGATAATTATTTAATAACAAAATCATCAGGCAGTAGGGCAGTAGATAATTTTACGGATCTAGCAAAAAGAATGGTGCTGAAAATGGAGGAACAGAGGCCAAGTTATGGCTCTCCCTACTCCTTTGTGCTCGGAGAACCCGGGATTGATGAGCCCTTTGTTCTTCCCAGATTAGGCGCCCACCGAAAAATGGCTGGAAGCTCCTGGCTTGCCCCTTGTGTCTCCCTTGTTGATGTAGCAAGAGGTTGATTTGGCAGCTTGCTGGTCAAGTAAGCCTCCGAGAGAGTAGTGGAGTGCACAAGTAGGTGGTGTTGGTGGAAGTAGGGTACACGCACATGGAGGTGGTGGAGTTTGGGCACATCCGGACGGCGTTCCACCATCACCATTATGAGGTCTCCTGCTCCTCGTCTTTCAATGTTCCACTTCACGTTCTGTGAGAGAAGTGTCACAGTGGAGTGGGGATGAACAATGATGTCAACAGTGGAATTGGCTCTGGTACCAATGTAAAGCGAAGGTGTGTGACTTAGGGTCGAAAGGCTCCGAGGGCTCGAAAAAATTTGCCGTTGTAAAAGTGAATGACCGTCCTCCGTCATCGGAGCAGTCTTTCCTTGCCCGAGTTGTCATGGTTCACCACGCTTTTCAAAGCTATGTCATTGTTTCTTTCTGAATTTATGATTTGTTTATTCTTTATAATCATTTATGTATTTCGTTAGAAAGAACGGTAGAAATTTTGTGAAGGCAATTTCCGTCGAGATGGTCGTTTGGATTTGCTTTCGACTGTTTTCTTCACATGGTTGCATCAAGCTTGATGCGACCTCATGGTGTCTGTTGCGGAATAGTGTCCACAAACTGTTTCAATCAGGTAATGATTGTGACAGTCTGTACTGGCTATAAATTTTAGGTTTTTTTTTTCTTCTAAAAGTTTGTTATGCTACACCACCACCCCTGGGTCGAAAATACAACAGGAACCAGTTGCGCCTCTCGCATGCGTTACGTTGCGTTCAAAAATATTTCCTAACCCTTGCGGGCCATCACCTCCACCAAACGTGGAAGGAGGGAGGATACTTCCTCCTCTCCCCTCCGTCTCCTGCCTGCCGGTCGGGAGGTGTCTGGTGCTCCCCTCCGAGTCCCTTTGGCACAGACATTGCCATGGGACGGGGGAGGGGGGGGGGAGTCTCCCCTCACCTCCACATTGGCGTCCTTGGTGCCATGGAAGAGGGGGAGGAGAGGGGATGAGACGCTCCCCTCACTGCTCTCCTGGTGCCGCCGGTACCATAGACAAGAGGGGGGGGACTCTCGTCCCTCTCCTCCCCTTTTGGCACACTCGGCGCTTTGGGAGGGGGGAGAGAGGACCTTTGAGGGGGGGAGGAGGGGGGATCACCCCCTCTCGTCCTTTTGGACCGTTGTTCCTTGCGAGGGGGGGGGA
>SZWC01000343.1:45630-67189 GCA_023375785.1 Penium margaritaceum | reverse complement strand
CCTCCTCCTCCTCCTCCTCCTCCTCCTCCTTGGCACTGTCGACCCCAAGGTCGAAAGGGTGAGGAGAGCCTCGTCCCTCTTTTCCATTTGGCGCCGTGGACACTAACGACCGGTGAAGGGGGACTCGCCGCTCTCGCCCTGACGCTACCTGTTGGGCTGCGTTTCCTTTGGCGTTTTTTTGTTGAAGAGCTCTTAATTCATCAAAGCAAGCCTTTGTGTACCAACTTTCCGGCTCATTTCCCGAGGTCCGCTTGGTCGCTCCACAAATCGGGCGACGCTTGGTCGGACGGGTCCAAAATACTTTCTCTCGATGTATTTGCTGGATCGACAGGCAGCGATCTTTTCAACGAGAATCAAACGACCAGATGAACCTTCAGATTATTTTCTCGCGGAAGCCTTGGCTCTAATGCCAATGTAGCAGCAGTGGGCTGTTTTGAGACTAACTTCTAAACCCAAAACGTAGGCCCTCAGAAAGTGTAGTCCAAGGAGAAGGAGCCAATGGTCGCCTCAACCATTGTGGCTGAGACGAACTACGCCACAAATGAATGTAGTCGTCATAGGGCATGGACATAAAACAATAATCCTAACCCTCGTCGATCCATGTCGCATGGCCACACTCGAACAGGACCCTAGCGCCAAGTTAAGAATGGATGAGGAGTGACGCAACAGAATTTCCATCGTGGCACTCCGTTCACCTAGAATCCGGCCACAGATATTTTTTAGGCTAGATTAAAATCAGAATCTAGCCCATTATATTTTTTGCGGGCTTTTAGCACCTCAAAACTTGAGCCTCGAGTACCCGAACAACGCCATAGTTATTTAACGGCCATTTTCACCTTCAAAATGGTCCATACACTAGGTCTGCAAGAGTTAAACATACTCTGCAGATAATGCATACATTTCCAGGTGTAGAAAAGTGTTGCCTACGGAAATCTCAAACTTAGGGCAACCTTCAATGAGAAACGTTAGGCCAGGTTGGTGCTTAGCCTTGACAGGATTTTCCAGTGGATCAATCATGTTGTCACCATGGATCTTTAGCATTTGCCATGCACTAATGCCTACATCGTCGCTGTGTATGGTTTCGACTCGTCAGGTCATCGCCTCAGACAAATTTTCCTTGAACAAAACAAATGTATGCTCCTTCCTGTGGATGGCTATTCCCTTAACCACTAGGCTAGAAGGGCCTTGCAGACCCTCATTCCTCACCAGCAGCTAAGATAGTTGAATTTTTCCCCACATCCTACCGAAAAGAAATTGGATTGTATCCGCCAGACACCTAGAAAAGAATTCCAGTAGGGCCCATGCCAAACTCAAATTGTCGAGGATGGCCTTTCGAACCTCCTCTTCACAAATTACTTTCTCCATACTATGATTCGTAGATTATTTGATCTCTCATTCCACACTATCCTTGGAACATCCTCATCTCTATCCTCTTCCATGATCTAATGTCTTGAGGGGCCGGGCTCAACCCTGCGGCTATCTCGGTACTGAGGTAGCCCCCCACCTTAGACCGTCAGAATCAGGAGTAAATAAGGATAAATTCACCAAATAATCCTCTTTCCTGTTCTGTCCTTATGCGAGGTGATGTGCCGATGAAAGTGCACTACACTTTGAGCCTATCTCCTTCCTGCCCCATTGGAAGCTCAAACCTAATGACGCTGTTTGAAGTTATAAGCCAACCTGAACGGCTGGATGATCATTTTGATGCCCCGGCGATTCTGGTCGTCCACTTTTCCTAAATTTTGCAACTGTTTGTTCATGGTTCATTGGCGGCTCTCAAACTGAGACATCGACCGTGAAGGTTTTGTTTTGTTTTCCGTTTTAGATGGTTCTGGTTGTAGAAAAATATTGCCCCTCGAAAGCTCACCGTTTGGGCGGCCTGCAAGGTGAGGCTTTTACGTCAGGTCGGAGCTTGGCATTGACGCGATTTACCGACGGAGCACGTGAGAAACCGGCCCTCGGGTGGAGGTAGTTCAACATGGCCTTGAAGGTTCTATACTTGGTGTCCACAGCTTTCTGTTTAGGTGCGGGTTCACAGTCTAAGCGTGAACTTTCTGGTCGCCTCACGCTATGTTTCTGGGAGTGGAAGGGAGTTGAGATATAGTCACTTTTGCAATGGGAAGAACACAACTTTGCATAATTTTTCGAACATGGACATGATCTGAACATTTGTAGGGCTAGTCATGAGCCCTCCAACGCACTAAACCATTTGCAATTCGGATCACCATAGCTCCCCGTACGTCAGTCAAAGTGCGGCATCCCAAACCAGCCGCTCAGTTGGCGGTGCGTACCACGTCGCCCGCCGAGGCTCCCTCACACATCAAGGACCCATAAAAATGCCATTCCAGAGGCAAAGATGTCCCTACACATAGTGGCGGTGCCCCTCACACCTTTGGGGTCTGTTTTCATGAGTTAATCATCAAGTTTGGTAAGGGTATTGATGTGGTTCGAAATGTGTCCTTAGACCTGCAGTCGGAATTTTGACAGTCCCCGAGAAAGAAACTGTCCTTCTGAATTTCGGACTCTGAGCCAGGATTTTGGCTGTCCCTCAGTAACAAACTGTACTACTGACATCCGGCACATCATCCACCGGACGCCTCGGCAGGCTTCCGGAGCAAAATCTCCAGATGGACTTTTGTTACTCGTTCCATTCAATTATTCATCAGCAATCGAATCGCGGCCGGCTCCCAGAGCCACCGTGCACACCCAAACTTTGGACGCACATATCTCCCTCGTTACTTGTCTGATTTCGGTGAAACAACTTCCACCAGATCCAGTGACTCGTCAAATTTCACAGGCATCCTCTATATTATGATCTGAGCAATCCCCGAGATGCTAGATCCAATTGCGAGGATTTTCTTCTTCTTTGGCATTCCCCCGGCGCCTCCCGGCGCTGCGCTTAGGCATGCAGAGGGGCAAATATTCCCCTCAAGGCTAGCGACTTCACAAAAAGACGAACTCTATGGTCACTGAAGGCCAATTTAGCGGGAGGGCCGGTTCAGCCCTCCTAGTACTCGTAAATCGCGAGGGCTTACCGGTGGCCAGCGCTTGGCTGGCCACCGGCCAGCTGGCAGCCGGCTGGCAGCCGGCTGGCTGGGTGGCCGGCCGCCGGTGAGGTGACGAGCCGGCCACCCGCTGGCCAACCCCAGCCGTCGATCGAGCTGGGGCTCGATCGGCGGCCGAGGGGCCACCAAAGCCTCCCGAGCGAGGCTGGTGGCCCTGCACCGTCGTCCTCACCCTCCCCTCCTCGCCTGCAAAGGCAAGACGGACAAGGGGAGGGGGTGAGCAAGAGAGGGGGCGATAGTGAGGCAAAAAGACTGGTACAAAATTGCAAGCATGCTGTACACGCGACGATTTCGTGTCATCGCGTCAAAATACATCGAAGTCGCAAGTTAGCGGGGCAAAATAGCCAGGATATCCATAATCCCGAATCACGGACCCTCCCATATCCACGAGCGGAAATTTATGTCCCCCATATCCAGAACTTTAAAAAACAAGAACGACGTATACGGCTCCCTCGCCATGCTCGATCAGCTACATGCGTCGCTGATCGGGCATGGCGAGGAGGGTCATGTGAAAGTCGATCGTGACCCTCGCTCCCTCGCGAGATCGCGATCGAGCGATGACCCTTTTTTTATTTTCTTTTTCGACGCGCAAACCCCCTATTATGATTTAGGATTTTCTTTGTTTTGCACGGGTTGAGCCCGCGCAAAACATAAAATCCTACATTGTAATAGGTTTTTTGCGCGTCGAAAAAGAAAATCGACAAAAAAGGGTCATTGCTCGATCGCGATTGAGCAAAAACGCCCATTTCAAATTTATGTTTTTCTCATGGCACACAAAACACCTTAGGTTTGCGAGAAAAACACCTTAAAACCCAGCCCCGAATTACATTTGGGGTTGAGGGTTTTATTTTTTGCACGTGCATCTGCTGGGGTGCCTCGGACCCCTCATGCAAACCCCACGGAAACCCCTCCCTCAAACAATCACAAACACCTCAAACATGGGGTTTGTGATTGTTTAAGGGACATGATGATGTCATCAATTCGAAGCTGCATTTCATGCAGCGACGACATGTTTGCGTGCTTTTTTTATACGGCGTTGTTTTTCTTCGACCGGTGGATGTATCATTGTTAAAGTGAAAATCAGGTGGATATGGTGTTGTTCAAGAGCGGTCTGTGGATATGGCGGTTCTATCGAGAATTCGATGGGTAAATGGTCACACCCCCGAAGTTAGCACGACCTCGACATATTTCTCGGTAAAAATCGTTCAAACCCAAGAGTTCGGGGTATACACTCCCTGTTCTGGTCCCGGAACAAGGGGATGAGGTTTAAAAAGTAAACGCGCCTCCGGAGACTCAAAATATTCAAGTCTCCTTGCTGGGGTCGTTGATGACGATTGCTCCTCAGTTCTTCGAGGGAGAAAATCCCTCACGCGGACTGAGATCGCCATTCTGCAAACTCCAATGACGAATCTCATGAGGCATTGGAGACAACGCCCGCTACATTGGTAGCTAAAGCTAGTACGCCCTAAGTGACTAACTCCGCAACGTTTTCGGCGGTTGAACAATACATTACACGCTACCGGCAGGGCACAACATCAACAAAAATGGCAAAAGGGGGTACGGGCTCCAAATGTTACCGTTTGGAGTGTCTTAAATAACGTTGGGAAGCTATCAATGAGGTGTACCTATACATTCCCCCAGCATTTCCCCATCACCAAAGAGCCACGAGTTTTTTTTTGGTACGGGTGGGGTGTTGCCTTGCTTCCAAAAGCACGATTTGGCCATTTCTCAGGCTTTCATGCTTGTTTCCTTGGTCCAAAAAATTGTGCAGGGGGGATCCTCATCTCCAGCCATCTCTACGGGCTGGTAGAACGTCAAGCAAGGGGGAGGCATCCCCTTGAAGGTGTTTGGAGATACCTCCATCGCCGTGGGCTCATGGAAGACGCTCCAAAACGGCTCCCAGACGCGAAACCAAGGAAGCCAAGAACGCACCCGACGAGCATGTCGACGCGGACGTGGACAGTCTCCGTGCGACGAGTGACGCGCTCCGAGGAGGCAACCCGGACGTCGAGCATGACAAAGAGCACGATGACGAGGATGTTGATCATGATCATCATCATTGTAAGGAGCTCTCGAGCCAGTCGCTCAAGAAAGGCAAGGCACACGCCGAGCCGGAGGAACCTGCCGATAGTAGCGACGCTATTGATAGCAGCAAGCATGTCGAAAGCAACTACATGGGAAGCTCTCGCGAGAATTATTCACGTGGTAACGTCGACAAGGATCGTCACGCCACTCGCCAAGACCTGGCGGAGGCAGCCGCCAAAGTGGCCAGGCAACTGCGAATCAACGTCGAGAACAAGGATGTTCCTTCTCATGGAGGAGCATGCGGTGAACCCGCCTCGTACGACGCTGAAGCTGTGGAGAACCTTCGCCACCACTCCAACATGGTGGAGGATGACAGTTTCATCCACAATATGGGCCTCCTTGGGGATTCATACGTGAACCGTACGCTCCTCAACTGGGCAAAGGTGCATGGCCAACGCAAGGCCATGGAGACCATGGCCAAGGCTCTGACGACATCAGAGCTCAAGTCGATGTTCGCAAACTTCCTCTTCCATGTTGGACAAACCATCTGGGACCTCGACAGGGACCGACAGCTTCAACGCATCGTGGCGCACACAATGACACTGCAGTGCAACAACCTCGATGAGGCGTTCAAGAGCGTGACCCAAGCAATAGGGGTACAAGAGCGTGACCACGACATGGTTGCTGATCCCACCACTAGTGGCGATAGAGGCCAGCCTGCCTTGACGACCTCAGGACATATCATGAACACATCATTCATCAACAGTGTGGAGGTATTCCACAAGGGCCGCAAGCTGACCGACTGGCTGAACCGCATGCAACACATGCTGCGCGTGTAGAAGGCTCCAATCGATCAGTGGGGTGACCTTGCCTTGACGCGATTGGAGACCAAACTCTTCAACAACATGATCGGTTGGTGGAGTGCGCAGCACCCTCACCTGGAGTGGCAGCCCGTGCCTTGGGATGCTTTCTGCTCCATGGTGTGCAAGAAGTGCACGCAATGCTAGGAGGCCCAGTGGGCCTTCACCAAGCTCAAGGACTTCAAGCAGCTCGACAGCTCGTTAGAGACGTACCTGAGTGAGTTTACCACGCTCATCGAGGAAGCCGAAAGCTTCACATAGAGCGATGGTATGCCCCCGTTCAGGTACCCAGAGTGCCTGATGCTGGAGTTCGTACGTGAGGGTCTTGCAAGCGAGAAGCTCTAGGACAATACCACTACCACCGCAACAGGTCAGGCTTGGACGACCTGGCGTATGCTACAGGACTACTTGAGCGAGGTGCATGCAGCGAACCCGAAACACTTCTAGGATGCACGGTCGGCTGCGCGTGCACAACAGGGACGCGAAATGTGCATGGACGCTGCTAGGGCTAGGGGTGCAGCCGGGCAGCATGGTGGGTCTAAGGTCAAGCAGCCTACAACCCCCCAAGCCAAGAAGACTGGCGGGCAGAAGACCACCAACCACAAGCATAGCTGTGACAACGATGAGCAGCACGTGGCACGTGAGCGTCGCAACACCTCTTTCTGCGAGGGCCTCTACCACATCTACATGCAGCATGGCCACTTCAGGGCTGACTGCCCTGAGATGGCCACCGGTGGTGGAGAAGGGGCCGTGGCACTAGTTGTAGCAGCAGCACCACGTGGAGATGTTGCGGCAGGCGGTCACAAACAAGGTCGTGGTTACGGTTGTGGCCGTGGCCATGGGCCGGGTCGTGGGAACGGCCAAGGCCACGGGACGGGTTTTTCCCACCTCTGAGTGACACTAGTGCGGACCACTCAAGGGGAAAAATGGATCATGAGTGTGGGTTCATGTTTTCTCATGAGGATGTGAAACAATGTGGATTTTTGACGAGTTCAAATTTCTCAGTTGTGTTATCCCCTCCTGTTGAACCATATTCCCTACTTGTTGATCGACACTGCCCACTGAATCTTGCATCTCTGGATGAAATGCATGATTGTACTTGCTTAGTGGTCGCGACACCGACCACCTTGCATGACTTGTGTGATGCAATCATTGAAGCAAACACTCCCAAGGCGATGAGCGCAATCACATTTACCGTACCATTGGTCGACGATTTTGATCCAACCCGGTTAAAATATTGCAAGGTGCCCGCCGAATTCATAGAAAACCACAACATGTGGACCCAATCTGGTGAAGCACTTGAGTCGCGGCGCCCACCGTACCGATTTTGTGTTTACCACAAACTTGGGTTGTCATCATCGAGTCTTTTCACTCGGAAGATTGGGGGCAACATGACGATGCAGTTCAAAGGGCATCTGGCCAGTGTCCTTGTGAACGTGCTCGCTGACACCGAAGGAGATGACTCCTTTGTTAGCCTCGGCTTCACTTGACGAATGGACCTCAAGTATGAGCCATCGAATGCCTCAATTTCTTTCGGTGACAACCATACGGTATCCTTGATTGGTACCTACAAAGCAAAGATTTGTAATTCAAGGTCATACTCAAAGCGTGATGCTGAAGAATCTGAGCTTTCTTGACCCTTTTGACGTGGTTCTAGGCGATCTTTGGCTTCACAAAAATATGGCGTTGATGTGCTTTGAGTCAAAGCATTTGATCCTACGAAAAGGGCTGTGCCGCTTCACCCTTGTTCCCCGTACGGAATTGTCACCGACCCGACTTCAAGTCCACGCCAGCTTGTCTACGATATAGGTAAAGGAACGGATCCGTCAGGGTTGCCGATGTTTCTTGGCCCAACTGCTGAAAGTGGAAGATGAAGTGAAGGAAGACACGCCACTGGAAATCAAAACCCACTGGACTTCTTGGATGTGTTCCAAGACCCACGGGTTGGGTTTCCACCAGAACAACACATGGGCCACACGATTCCAATGCAACCGAAGGCGAATCCTCCATTCATTCCCATGTATTGCCTAAGTCCGGCAAAGAGGCGAGAGGCCGAATGCCAAATGAAGGAGTACCTTGCAAAAGACTGGACCGAGCTAAGTAGCTCGCCGTACGGTGCGCCGATCCTTTTTTTGAACAAGGATGGTCGTTTATGCATGTGCGTGGACTACCGGGCGTTAAACAAGCTAACGGTGAAAAAATGATTCCCATTACCGCGGATTGAGGACCTCTTTGACCAAATCGAGGGAGCGAAAGTCTTCTCATCCTTGGATTTGTCGCAGGGGTATCATCAAATCCGCATCTCGGAAGATGATGTACCTAAAACGGTATTTTGGACACACTTTGGGACATTATCAGTTTCAAGTTTTGTGCTTTGGGCTTACGATTTCCTCGGCAACTTTCTAAGGAGAAATGAACTGAACGTTCACTGAGCAACTTGGTCAGTTTGTCTTGGTTTACCTAGACGACATCCTGGTTTTCTCTAGAATAATGGAAGAGCATCTAGAACATTTGGACGAAGTCTATGCGATCCTTTGGGAACAAAATTTCTTCGCAAAGAACTTGTGCAAGTTTACACAAGATGAGCTCGAGTACCTCGGACACATATTGGGCAAGGACGGTATCCGTGTCGACCCACGAAAGGTCCAAGCTGTGGTGGATTGGCTGCGCCCGGCAAACGTCAGGCATATCCGGTCATTCCTCGGCCTTGCAAACTACTTTTGATGGTTCATGCAATGGTACTCGACACAGGTAACACCGCTAACCAGACTCATGCAAAAAGATGCACTCTGGGTTTGGACACCAGACTACAAGAACTATTTTCTCAAAGCCAAGGAACTTCTGTCCACCAGGCGGTGGAAAGAAAGTTCTTCCAGATCCATCGCACCCTTGGGAGGTACAATGTGATGCGACGGTAGTAGGACTCTGGGTAGTCCTCATGTAGAACGATCATCCAATTCCGTATGAATGCCAAAAGCTCATTCTAGGTGAAACGCGGTATACGACTGGTGATAAAGAAATTATTACATTGGTACACGCTTTCAAAACGTGGCGTTGTTATCTTTAGGGTGACGAGGGGTGTGTGACGGTCGTGACCAACCATAACCCGTTGGTATTTTTCCAAATACAAACGAACCTGTCAAGGCGACAGGCGTGTTGGAGTGAATACCTGAGCCGCAACTCGTTCACATGGGAGTATCGGCCAGGGCGCATCAACGTGGTTGATCCACTAAGCCGACAACCTATGGAAATTAAGACATGTTGAAGTAGCAAACATTCTTGCTCCTTTGTTAGCAAACCTAGATTAGTCCTGCCCTTTCATTTATGCTATAGCCTAACCTCTGGGTGACCTTCACACTAGACACAGATGTGACTGTTCTCTTGCTTCCTGGGCTACGCTTGGCAGTTTTCACGAGCGAGCCTGTGAGCTCTGTGTGGTCCACCACGGTTGGTGGCGAACCACACAAGCAGTGCTGCGCGACCCGATAGGGGTCAGTCACACTCGCTCGCCACTCTCATTCTTTCATAATAAAGTTTTGTATCTTCCTCGATCTCCGTTCTATGCCTAACTCCGGCCTCCACCCCTCCCCCCCTCACAACTCTCAAGAGCCCTTGTCCCTCACAGCTTTCGAGAGCCCTCCCCCCTCACAGCATCGAGAGCCGGGGTCTGTCCCGCAGCTAACTCCCGGCGTCCCCCCTCACAGTCACCGAGAGCCACCCGGCTTTCGATGACAGCTAACTGTGAACGAGTTGCTCGTAGCGGGTGCTTTCCTTGTGGACAGGCGTTCATGAATTTTGTCGTGGCCATTCTTGGTCCTTCTTTCTCTGGCACTCTTACCTCCTTCCTTCTCACTCTGACCCTGCAGCACGCCTATCAGACGCCTGGTGCTATCCGGCCCGCTCTCCTTGATGGTCTTCACGTGTTCAAGACTGCATCCCAACCTATCACCGCTCTTGCTCAGCCCATCCTCCTTGACGCTCTCCCTGGCATCCTCCCGTCCCCAATCGTCCATGCTTTTGCCGTCCCGGCTCCCGCTGGTGGCGGTGGTTGTCGCCCGTCCATCCTCTGGAACGGTGATGTTATGGGTCATCGCCATGACGTCTGTCCCCTTCCCCCGGTCCCCGACCTTCATGAGCGGAATTTTCACGAGTGTGCTCTTCTGTGTGGTCGTGCCATTGGTTCTCCTTCTGCACCGCCCCTTGGGTCCCTCGGCGCAACTCCTCTCACCCCACCTGGCAGCCTCGCACCCCTTGCCGCTGCTGCTCCCCCTCTCACTGAGGATGACATTGTCGCCTAGATTCACCACGTTCTTGCGGAAGGTGTCTTCGGCGGTCCTCTGCCTGCCGGTATGTCCCCATTGTTTGATTGCATCGCCACACCAACCTATTCCCCGCTGTCTCTCCCTCTCTCCCCGTCACCCTCTTCGCCGGCGGACGTGGCTCCTCGTACAACTGCCTATTGCCTTCTCTCGGGCACTGAGCGTGTCGTCTCTCCGTCTTCGGTTGTTGATGGGGCCGCCATGGATCACATGTACCCTGTTCATGAGTTCTTCACATCGTTTAGTCTTGTCTCTGTCATCACAGCTATTTTCACCGTCGATGGTGCACCCCCTACCTGTTTTTGGTATTGGTACGGTCTGCTTGACGTCCCCTACAGGTGACTTGTCTTTGTCCTCTGTCCTCTATGTCCCTGTCCTTGAATATTCCCTCCTCTCTATTCTAGCACTCGAAACTTGCGGTTTCTCTCACTTATACGCTTGGTCTCATCGCTGTCACTGATCGTGCCAGTGGGCGTATTGTCCTTCACAGTAGCCACCCCTTGGCAAGGGCCTATATCAGGTTCTTGGCACCCACTCTGTCTCGGCCCATGCGGTCGACGCTGTCGCACTTGTTGCCCTCTCTCGCTCTGTTCACTCTCATCTTCTCCACCGTCGCCTCTATCATCTCTCGGCTTCCGACGTCACCTCTCTCCTTCACCTCTCTCCTCTCTCCTCCAATGGGTTGTCCGACCCGTCCTTCCGTACCCCGTGCGCTGCTGACTACATCTTTTGTGCGGTCGGTAAGATGCATCGTCTCCCTTTCCCGTCCTCCCCTTCCCGCGCTTCCGCGGTCCTCGAACTGGTTCGTGCCGACGTACTCGGTCCTCTCCAGGATGAGTCCCTTGCTTAGCACGCTATGTACGTACTTAGTATGGTTGAAGACTAATCCTCTTGTACGGAGATATAAATCTCCGTACAAAGAGTGATATTGCGGCAACCATCCTATCGTGGTACGCATCTGTCCAGCAGTAGAGTCGTCACCAGCTCATCCACTTTCGCTTGGATCATGGTGGTGAGTTCTTCGACAACACAATGGCCTTCATCGATTGTGAGAAAGTTTTTTATGAGCTTTCTATCCCCTATTCTCCTCGGTAGAATGAGGTTGCGGAATGCTGGAACCGCACCCTTATTGAGGGCGTCTGCACCATGATGGCCGAGGCTGGTTTCCTTGACCGTAGTCGGAGTTTCTGGTCTGAGGCCGCACGCTATCGCACTTGGATGTGGAATCGGATTCCGCACGGACATCTTTGAGAATGCAGCTACGAATCAAACGCAATCAACGGCGCTGCAAATGGTGGTCAAATGGCCATGGTAGGTGTAGATCTAGCTCGCGGTTGACAAAAAAAGTCCAAGTGTCCTAGTAACAAGGAACACCCTTGTTACGGGTGAGGCTCGCTAGTCGAACCTCACCCGTCGGCCGGTGAGCGAAGCTCACCGGCCAACAGCGAGGTCGAGGGCGAACTCGTCCCTCGACCCGGAAAAGTCGCGGCACTGGCCGCACCTACCCACGAACGGCCAAACTAGGCCAGATGTTAGCAAACCTATTCTAGTCCTAAGAAACAACAGTCAGGAGGTCTCGATTAGGTTTGTTAAGCAAGGTGATATAGTATCCTAGTGCACGTCGAAGGACTCAATTAGGTTAGGCAGCAGGCATGGGTCGACGACCGGTAGGTGACAAATGACGGCGCGGCCAAGGAGAGGGAAGGCCGTGCGTCGTAGGTGGTCTCCGGGTCTAGCGTGGATCACCACCGGCCGTCGGGTCCACATGCACTGCACACCCACGGCCACACACGAGGCAGAAATATATACACAAGGTTATCACGACCCCTTGGCCGAGGGTGTCGCATGCATGCAACCAAGTTGGTGGAGTTGGACAAGAAGAGTTGAGGAAGGTAGGGCTTTGGTGAGGAAGTCTGCGAGTTGCTCATCCCCGCTCACACCACACACTTGGACCACACCAGATTCTACTGCCTCACGTACAAAATGGTGCTCAACACTGATATGCTTCGTGCGTGGGTGCAAGACGCCATCATTGGCTGTGATGCGACGTGCAGCTGAACTGTCACTGTGCAATGGTACAGGTCCCACAGGCATGCCCAGTTCCCCCAACAGTCGACGCAACCACGTGGCTTCACATGCTGCCTCACCCAACGCCATGTATTCTGCCTCCGCAACACTTCGTGCAACACATGACTGTTTGGCACTTCGCCAAGAGACAGTCGTGCCCCAAATGCGAAACACATACCCTCCCCGACTACGTGCATGTCTGTCCCGTGCATAATCACTGTCACAGTATCCATCAAGCAAGATGCCCGTGCCAGGGGTGAAGACAAGACCCAGCGAGGCAGTGTCAAACACATAGCGCAGCAGCTTGAGCAATGCCTTGTGGTGTGTTGTGCGGGGTTGCTGGCTGAACTGGGCTAGGGTGTTCACAGCACATGAGATGTCAGGCCGTGTGGTGGAGGAGAGGTAGGTAAGACTGCCGATGATCTGTCTGTAAAGCGTAGGATCAGTGTCAGGGCCATAGTCTGTGGTGTGTGCATCGAGCAGGTGAGCGTACACATCAGGACTCATGGGGGAGTGTTGTCGAGGNGATGAGAGCAACGATGACATTGTTAACCCAACGAATGAAAAGAGAGGGATCTGAGATACTTTGCATGAACCCCCCGCTTTCTAACGTGCGACGTATCTCCTTGTTCCAACATCGGGGTGCTTGCTTTAACCCATACAGGGCTTTCAACAGGAGCCACACCCGGTCAGTGCCATCGTCAAAACCTGGTGGTTGTTCTACATACAGCTCCTCATCCAAGGGACCATTCAAGAAGGCATTTTTCACATCCATTTGATGAACCTCCCAGTCCTCGTGAGCAGCGACTCCAAGCAGGGCACGACTCGAGGTATACTTGCCCACAGGTGCATACGTGTCTGTTAAGTCTTGGCCTGGTATTTGGTGAAAGCCTTTGGCCACCAGGCGTGCCTTGTATTTCTCCAGAAGGCCGTGCAAGTCCTTTTTGGCCTTGTACACCCACTTCAAGTCGATTGCCTTCCTCCCGGGTGGGAGGGGGACGAGCTTGTAGACGCCATGCTCAAGTAGAGCATTCAACTCATCGGCCATTGCCTTTTCCCACTCCGCAGCATCAGGAAGACTCCTTGCTTCTTCCATTCTCAGTGGCTCTGTGAGGGATACTTCAGTGCTGGTGGGGCCAACAGTGTGATAGAACTGCCGGTAGTTGACTCTCGCAACGTTACGTTGCGATCGACGGACAGGGTCTGGCTGTACATCAGTGTCTGTGTCAGGAATGGAGGAAGACACTGGGGTGTGTGGTGTTGTGTGCGTGTCCGTGGAGCTTGATGACGCCTCATGGGTGTCAACGTTCCGGTCTGGAGACTGTGGCCTGACTGGTTGTACTCTGTCAACAGGAACAAAGACTGGAACACTGACATATTCTGGGTATCGGTCTGGGACTGTGAGTTTTGGTGCCTCCTTCAGTGTTTTGAAGACCTTGTATGGCATGTGCTCCAAGAATGATGCATCCCGACTCTCAACAAATGAGTGATGGACCGGATCCCAAAACCTCCATGCTTTAGAGACATGGGAGACTCCAACAAAGACACACCATCGGCCACGTGGACTTAGTTTATGACTCCTTTGTGGTTCTGCAAACCACACACAGGCCATCGTGCCCCACACCCGAGCGGGACGCAAATCTGCCCGTTGTTTGAACCACCTTTCCCAAGGGGTGACTGACTTTGGCAGAGGTCCCTGAGGCACCCGGTTCCACACCCAAGTGATGTATTTAACAGCCTCTTCCCAGAATCCGAACGACAGGCCTGACTCAGCTAGTAAAGTGCGCAGTGCGTACCCCAATGTCCTGTGCCACCTTTCAGCCACTCCATTTTGTTGTGGAGTGTATGGGGCTGTGGTCTGATGCACAATTCCCTTTGCCTTGAGCTCTTTTTCAAGGGAACCAAAGAATTCCCCGCCTCGATCTGTGCGCAAAATGCGGAGAGAACAACCGGTTTGCCGTTCAGCCAGTGGAATCCACTCTATGATTGCTCTTTGTGCGTCTGCTTTGGTTTTCAGTAAAAAGGCCCAACGGAAACGGCTGTAGTCGTCTGTGAGTGTCAGTATGTACTGTGACGCATATTATACTGAGGGAACTGGCATGGTTCCTGTCAGATCTGCATGTACCAGTTCCAGTGGGTTCTTACTCACATGTTGAGACACAGGAAAGCTCTGTCGATGTGCTTTTCCTTCTTGACAGTCTAGACAAGCTGTCGTCTTCAGGCCATGAGGACAGTCTTTGGGGTTTAGACCGTGAGCAGGTTGATGTTTCAGCAGGTCAGTGATCAGTTCTGTGTTGATGTGAGCCAATCGCCGGTGTATGAGGTCTGTGAGATGTGACTCCGTGCTAGTCATTACATGCGCTTGTGCTCGGTCCGATGGAAAGGCAGGGTAAAGCGTCAGTCGGTACAACATGTCGTTATGAAGGACCCCGTCAGCCAGCAATTCCCCAGTTACACCATAGATCATGCACTTCTGATCACGCGTGAGTGTGGAAATGCCTGCTTGCTTGTCTAATTGCCCTCCCGACAGCAGATTCACCTTTAACCGAGGGACATACAGGACACCAGTCAGCCACATAACCCCACCAGGCGCTTGGAGCGCAACAGTCCCAATGCCCTCAACCCTCAGCACCTCCCCAGAGCCAGTTTGCACACCATGCACATCAGGCGTGGCATACAACGACACAAATAGACGACGATGGGGAGACATGTGATGTGAGGATGCAGTGTCAAGCAACCATTCATGCATGGGCAGCGTGTGTGATGTGGTCACATTTGTGTACCCAAGTCGCGGACCTGGGTGCTGAGGTGTGGCTGAGGGCTCTGGCGGGTGCAGATCTGAGGGCGCCCCCTGGGAATCACCAGCGGGCATCGCCTCCATCGTGTCGTAGACGTGCTGTCCCCATTCGGGCACTGGAACTGGTGCCGTGGCAAACGGCGGGACATAGTAGGGTCCGGGATATGCGAATGGTGCTGGGATCGGCTGCTGCTGCTGCATGTACTGCAGCTGCGGGGACACTCCCATAGTAGCTGCTGCAACCGCCTGACCTACATGCTGTCCAGTCAGGTTAGGTCCTCCGGTCTGCAGGGGTGGCAAGTACATGGGGCGGAACTGCTGCTGCTGAGGCTGCTGCTGCCACTGCTGCTGCTGCCACTGCTGCTGATGCGGTTGCTGTAGCTGCTGCCTAGCCATCATTTGGCGTTGGAGCGTGGGGCATCTACGCCAAAAATGCCCGGTCTGGTTGCAAAAACTGCACCGCTGTGTCTCACGCCCGCCCCAGCGGCCTCCGCCACGACCACCACCACGACTGCCACCACGACCACCACTGCCTTGGGAACCACGGCCTCCACCCCCAAGGCCTCCACTCTGTGCATAGGTGTTATGAGCGGCAGCTGCAGCCGCTGCCAAGGTGCTCTGGTGCATGTATGCAGTCGGTGCGGCAGACGACATGTCGCGAGCTTCTCCTTTCAGGATGTCTTCATAGTTCCGCAGTTCCTCGAAAACAATCGAGAGGTCGATGTCCTCGATCTCAGCCACTGGGTGGCGACGAAAGATGTCACGTCGAAACTCCTTGTACTGTTCGCCAAGGTGAAGCAGCACCACGTCCAACCATTCAAGAATGGAGCAGGGTGCCCCTAGGCCAAGCAAGCGTCGACGTATGTCCATTGCATCGTCCCAATACTCGGTGATGGGTACTCCAGGTTTGGGGTATAGGTTGCGCAGACGGTCTCGAAGGGTCACGACTAGTGTCATGCCCTGCTCCTCATGGCGGGCAGAGAGATGCCTCCAAGCATCATGCGGTCGAGGTGCACCGCTACAGGGATCTGAAGGGTCTTCACCCTTTCCTCCAAATCGGAAGTGCCGTAATGCATGTGATTGATTGTCAAGAAGAGCGCGGAGCAGGGCGTTGAAGGCGCGCAGCAACGCGTGAGCACTTGCAGTGTCCGGGGGCGGTTTGAGGTAGTACTCCTCCAATCCATACTCCGCCGCCCAGGACAAGAACAGATCCTTCCAGGCTAGGAATTCTCTGCTGCCCAGCTGCGGCGGGGAGAGTTCCCGCTGTCCTAGGCCTAGCTGCGCCATGGCCGCGGCGGTAAGGGTCACGGCCGCTGGATCGCCGTTGCCGCCGCCCTCTACTTCACTCATGGTGCCTTTAGACTTGCGTCCTGCGCTCCTCTAGCCTTCCAGAAAGTAGGATCGCACCCTCCCGACCTGCTAGTGCGGCGAGATGGGCCGGGCAAATTTCGGCAGCAATTCGCCGGGCCCACTTTGGGCCCAGATTTCTGCCGAGAGCCCTAGGCTCTTTAGGAATCCGCCTAGGTAGTCCCTGGACCCTGCACAGCAATCCCAGCCACCCCGCCGCCTTGCCCAACCCAAGAGACACAGGTGGGCACTCCGGGGTGAGGTAGGGAAGGACGTGGAGGACGGGAATGTCGCTCACGCCCTCCCTCAGGCCTTTATGGTGTGCGCGACGGCCTGCCTGGCCTCGCGCGCAGTCCCTGGACGCCTTCGCTGCCCTCTTATGGCCTGCGCGTCCTGTTCTAGCCCGCCGACCCCAGCCAAACCTGCGGACCTATGGCGGCCGCCACCTTTTTTTGGCTCCTACGGTCAGCTCCAGTGCTTCTTAGGCCCTGGCCATGGCTCTGATACCATGAGAATGCAGCTACGAATCAAACGCAATCAACGGCGCTGCAAATGGTGGTCAAATGGCCATGGTAGGTGTAGATCTAGCTCGCGGCTGACAAAAAAAGTCCAAGTGTCCTAGTAACAAGGAACACCCTTGTTACGGGTGAGGCTCGCTAGTCGAACCTCACCCGTCGGCCGGTGAGCGAATCTCACCGGCCAACAGCGAGGTCGAGGGCGAACTCGTCCCTCGACCCGGAAAAGTCGCGGCACTGGCCGCACCTACCCACGAACGGCCAAACTAGGCCAGATGTTAGCAAACCTATTCTAGTCCTAAGAAACAACAGTCAGGAGGTCTCGATTAGGTTTGTTAAGCAAGGTGATATAGTATCCTAGTGCACGTCGAAGGACTCAATTAGGTTAGGCAGCAGGCATGGGTCGACGACCGGTAGGAGACAAATGACGGCGCGGCCAAGGAGAGGGAAGGCCGTGCGTCGTAGGTGGTCTCCGGGTCTAGCGTGGATCACCACCGGCCGCCGGGTCCACATGCACTGCACACCCACGGCCACACACGAGGCAGAAATATATACATAGGGTTATCAATCTTGCCCCCGACACTATGCCATTCAAGTTGTTCTTTGGTCAGCGTGCGGACCTGAGACAGGTCGTAGTGTGGGGCACTATGGCCACTATCTATCTCTCCCCTCCTCTTAGTCCGGCAAGCTTGATCTGCCACGCTGTCTCTGTGTCACACTTGGAGTTGCTCCTTGCTCTTGGGCGCATCGGTTTTGGAATCTAGTCGCGCATCACATTGTCGATTCGTGTCATGCTCGCTTCTTTGAGCAGCTAACATACAGCACATTCCATGCGAATCATACCCTTCCCCCTCTGATCTCCACTATTGCGTACTCCATCGACTGTCTCGTCTGTGCCAGGTCCTGACTGTCTCTTGATCCCATTCCGACGTCTCTTGCCCGTATTCCTTCCTCCCTGGTTTCCCCCAGTGATCTCCCTTTCTCGTCTTGCCCTCCCTCTCACCTCCTCCCTCACCCGTGCGTGCCCTCGTCAGTCATGCCCGATCCACCTCCCGTTCCTCATCCCTTCGTTCCTTTGGCTCCCTCTCCTTTCCTTGACCCGACCCCCATCCCTACAGGTGCCTCGCTTCCCTCCCCGTCTCATCTTCCCGTGTCCGTCACGTCTCATGTGCCCTTGCCTCTATCCGCATCCTCCGCGCTCCCTACGCCTCCCGCATCTACTTCCGTGCCCCGAGCCCCTCCCCCATCCGCACCTCCCGTGCCCTTCCCTCCTCCCTTGCCTCCGTCACATCACCGTGGCGGCCCGCCGTCTGTCTCCGCCCTTCCTATCCTCCTACCCTCGCCGGATCCTTCCCTTCCCCCTGGTTTCTTGCCTGTGCCCCCGCCTGTCCCTCCTGCTTTGACCGCTGCCCAGGCCCTTGGCTCCCCCCAAGTACCTATCTTCGCTCAGTGTCCTAACCCCGTCCTCCTTTCTATTGAGAATATCCTCGAGGAGGATGCTCCGCCTACCTACCCAGGTGGCTCCTCACGTGACCCCGTTCCCCCCATCCTCCTTTCACCTCGTCCACCGACCCCGCCTGCCTCGCCGATCCATCGCCCCACACCCTTGACTCCCCTTCTCAGTGTCCTAACCCATGCAACCCTTCCCCCCTTTCCCATTCTCTCCCCCCTTCCTTCCCCACCCCCAGTTTCCCTGACTCTTCCCTCTTCTCCTTGCCCATCCCCTACCCTATTCTCGCCGCCTCGTGCTCACCCCTCTTCCAGGATGTGCGAGCATGCTACTTGGACCTGTCCCTCTATCCTTCCTCCGCCTCCTCCTGTTGCCCTCGTTGACCCTCTTCCGTCTTCTTTCCGTCCCCTCTCTACCCCTCCTTCCCTTCCCTGCCTTCCTCCTCGACTCTTCCTCCCTCTGACCCCGTGTTGGGCACTCCCCCTCCTCCTTCACCTGTCTCCTCTCGCACTCGCTCCTGCACTGCTCAAGCTCTTGCCTGTCACTTCGCTCCTCCCCTCTCCCCCTCGTCTCCACTTCTCGTGTGTCCTTTCATGCTTCCTCCCTCTGTGTCCCTCCCCTCTGGCTCCTCCGAACCTCCCCTTCCTCTGTTGTCCTAGGCCCCTCCTCACCCTCTTCCCCCTCTCCGTCCGTCCCCGCGCTGTCGTCGGCCATCACACACTGCCCTCTCTTTCTGTACACCTTTCACCTGATTCAAGTCCACTTCTTCCACCTCGAGTTTTGCCATGCGCTGGCTGCAAGCACTGACCACCACTTCGTAAGTGCTCCCGCAACTGTTGCTCACGCTCTTGCTGTCACATCATCTCCTCATGTGGTCTCTCACCCCCCCACCCGCGACCGAATCTGACCCTCTGACACTTGCCAACGCCCTCTCCCGACTCGACGCTGCTGTTTGGTGCACATTGTGTTTGGCAAAGTTTGTTGCACTCTCTAACCACGACGTCCTTGAGCTCACCGACCTTCCCCCTGGTCGCACTACGATCAAGGCCAAGTGGCTCCTCTGCAAGAAGTTTACCGCATCCGGCGCTCTTGACCAGTACAAGGCGCGCCTCACCGCCAAGGGGTACTCCTAGATCCTTGGCGTTGACTTCGGCGACACTTACGCCCAGGTCGGTCATTTCACAATGAGTCGCGTCGTCATCTGTGTGGCCGCTTCTTTCCAGTGAGAGCTGCAACAAATGGTCATGAAAAATGCCTGTCTCCTCGGCCGTCTCGAGGAGCTCTACATGGTTCAGCCTCCCGGTTTTTTGGATGGCTTGACGAAGGTGTGTCTTCTTCGTCGTGCATTGTATGGTCTTCGTCAGTCGCCTCATTGTTGGAACGAGGAGCTCTCCTCCAGTCTTGTCCATGGGGGCTTCCGTCCCAGCCAGTCCGACCCCTCCCTCTTTGTGGAGGGCACACCCACGGTGCCAGCCTTCATTCTGGTGTACGTCGGCGACCTCCCCATCACCTTCCCGTCCTCCTGTACAATCATCACGGCCAAGGCCCTCCTCTCCTCGGCATACCGCATGAAGGACCTCGGCCTCGTGACCATGTTTCTCGGGATGCAGCTACAGCGTCTTCCTGGCTCTCTCATTTTCCATCAGGAGCGCTATGTCCTCACTCTTACTGATTGATTCTACTCTGTCGTTGACCTGTCGTGACCCCTTCCCGCTACCTCCTCTCCCATGCCACCGGCCACCCAGCTTGCCCTCTGTGTTGCCCACGACACCGCGTCGAGTGACCCTGAGTCTTCTGTCACCTTTCAGTCCATCGTGGGGGTGCTCACGTACCTGACCGGTGCCACTCATCTGGACATCGCCTGCACGGTGAATGTCCTTGCTCAGTATGCTCAGGAGCCCCGCACGGCACACCTCCGTGTGGCTGCGTATGTCTTGCGCTACCTCATCGGGTCTGCCCGCACTGGCCGTGTCTTTCCGGCTGCATCTGGCATGCCTCTTCTTGAGGGCTACACACACAGGGATTACGTTCGCAATGTGAATGCTCGGAGTCGTAGTGGCTTTGTCTTCCTTCTTGGGGTCGCTGCCGTCTCCTGGCGCAACGGCAAGTAGGGTTGCATCGTCTGCAGCACGGGAGAGGCCAAGTACATGGCCTTGGGTGGCACAGCCGCTGAGGTTGTGTAGCTCCCCCACCTCCTTATCGAGCTCCGTCTCCCCACGCCGCCTGTGCCCCTCTCCACAGACAGTGAGAGCGGTCTGGCTATCGCCAAGAACGCCGGTGCACTTCACTGTTGTACGAAGCATATCAACGCCGAGCACCACTATGTGTGTAATTTTGACACCGCTGGCGATGTCTCTATGCACTTCATCTCCGTGGAGTTTCAGCTTGCTGACTTTCTCACCAAGGCCCTTCACTAGCCCTCCTTTGCCTCTAGCATTGCCGCAGTTGCTCTTGGCACCCTCCCCCAGGCTAACTTATTATCCTCCCTCTATCTTGTCCTACTGTTGTTGTTGGTGTCACATGGTCATCTTCTCGATGATGGTCTCTCCGCTAGCTTTTCATTTCCCCCCCTCCCCCCCCTCTGCTCGGTGCAGGTTCTTCTCGCTTGCCTACCTCGCCGCCGGCGTTCCCCACATTCTTAGCCCTTGTCCATGCCTTTGGATCACCCTCGCTCTCCCCCCGTGTCTCCCGTGCACTCTACTCCTCTGGTGTTTTGTGTCTCTGGTTGGTGGATGTACAGGTCCTTGACTCCTTTGCCGTGGCGGCGGCGCCCGTCGTTGGGCGGATCGCCTCCGCTGGTTGGGCGCTCACAACATTGTCCATGCTTCTGGTGGGGTGCTTCTGGTGGGGTGAACCTGGTGTGGTGCTTCTGGTGGGGGCTTCCGCTCTGGCGCTTCAGGGGGTGCTTCTGGCCGAGTGCACCGTGGCGGGTGCTTCGGGGGGTACTCCCGGCTGGGTGCTTCTGGTGGCGCTGTCCGTGCTCCCGATGGGGTGCTTCCGGTACGCGTGCTCTTGGCTGGGTGCTTCGGGCGACCTGCAGGTCGTTGCTCTCAACGGACGTTGTACAATAGGGGTGGCTGGTGTCTCCTACGCAGCGCCTCTCTCTAATCTGGC
>SZWC01000343.1:17929-32875 GCA_023375785.1 Penium margaritaceum | reverse complement strand
TGGGTGCAGGACCAGACACTCGCTGAGCTCCGGAGTCCAATGGTCGAAGACGACCGCCAGGCTCACGAGAGTAACCTGGGCTCGAGGGGCGCACCTCAGGCTCAGGAACGGGTACAATCACAGCCGGGGAGAGTTGAGCCAAGGGAGCTGGTGATGTCGTGTGAGGAGAGGCGTGTGTGGGAGACACAAGACTCGGTGTGGCAGTAGGGACAGATGAGGCAGGACCACACACAGAGGCAGGAGTGCCGGCGGACACAGGAGTACGCACAGGTGTAGGATCATGGGTACCGGAGGGAGGCGAGGGAACCGGGGTAGAAACCAGTGGTGCTGGAGAGGTCTCTGGGCCGACAGCGATGATCACTGGGTCATCAAGAGCCAGAGACCGTGAAGTGGAGGGAGCTCGAACGGACACATCAGCCTGACGAGGGGTGCTCGCAGGCGAAGACTCCCCCATTCGCCGAGAAACCTCACATGTAGGGATGTGCGTGACAGACAGCGACGTAATCGACGTCAGATCATCGTAGGTGAGGGACTCAAAGAAGAGCGCGTCGCGTGAGTGAACAATGCGACGATGGGTAAGGTCCCAAAATCGCCAGGCCTTCGATCGCGGGGAGATGCCGACGAAGGCACACAAGCGACCCCGCGGTGAGACCTTGGACCCCTGCTGGTCCTCGGTGTACCACACGGAAGCCAAGGACCCCCAGACGCGAGTGAGACGAAGGTCAGCACCATGGCCGAACCAGAGCTCATACGGTGTGACGTGGTCCGGAAGAGGACCGTGCGGGAGGCGGTTCCAGACCCAAGTCATGTAGGCAAAGCCCTCAAAAGCGAAGGACTCTGGGAGACCACACTCAGACCGCATAGCACGAACCGTATCCTCCATGGTGCGGTTCCAACGCTCAGAAACACCGTTCTGCTGAGGAGTAGCAGGAGCGGAGACCTGGTGAAAAATCCCGTCCTCAGCGAAGAAGCTATCCATCTCGCCTAGAAACTCGCCGCCACGATCCGATCGGAAAGTGTGCAGCGGGTGGCGGGACTGACGCTCAGCCATCACTAGCCAGAGGCGAACCGCGAGAGCGACGTCACTCTTCTGGCACAGGCTGTAGACCCACCGCATCCGGGTGAAGTCATCAGTCAGAGTCAGGACGTATGGACCCCTATCGGACATAGACTCGACAGGAAGAGGGCCAAGAAGGTCCGAATGGACTAGCTCAAGAGGGAGAAGTGCGCGAGAACGTGAGTCAGGGTAGGTGCAGCGATGCATCTTACCCTGGGCGCAAAAAAGACAGTCGGTCTTGGGCGGCTTCTTGAAAGAAGCCGCATCAAGACCGAGAGCGGGCTGTGTCCAAATGAGCTTCGACACAGTGTCGGAGCCCACATGACACAGACGGCGATAAAGCAATCGCTGGTGTGCAGGAGACAGAACACCAGTGAAAAAAACAGGAGCTGAAGGGAAGGGGAGCAAAGAGCAAAAGTCCGGGAAACACGGTACAGGTCATCCACAACAGAGGCACGCAGAACAATGTTGCGAGTGTCAATGGCAGTCACAGTCGCGGACTCGGCAGTGTGCTCCACAGAGAGTCCCATCAGTGTGCAAGCACGTACAGAAAGCAGATTGAGCTCAAGGTCAGGCACAAACAGCACCTCGGAGAGATACAAGGAGCCAGACGGACCATCGAAGCGCACGACCCCAACACCCTGGACTGGCAAGGACTGACCAGAGCCGGTGCGAACGGAACGAACATACGCAACAGGGCCGAGAACAACGAAGTCACTATGACGACACGTCATGTGATGAGTGGCACCTGAATCGATGATCCAAGTGCCACCGGCATCACGACTGGAGGACGTCACTGTACAACGGCCAATGGAACACTCGGCCTCAGACGNCGGCAGTGTGCTCCACAGAGAGTCCCATCAGTGTGCAAGCACGTACAGAAAGCAGACTGAGCTCAAGGTCAGGCACAAACAGCACCTCGGAGAGATACAAGGAGCCAGACGGACCATCGAAGCGCACGACCCCAACACCCTGGACTGGCAAGGACTGACCAGAGCCGGTGCGAACGGAACGAACATACGCAACAGGGCCGAGAACAACGAAGTCACTATGACGACACGTCATGTGATGAGTGGCACCTGAATCGATGATCCAAGTGCCACCGGCATCACGACTGGAGGACGTCACTGTACAACGGCCAATGGAACACTCGGCCTCAGACGCACGCTGAGCAGCAGGTGGGGAGAAACGACGAAGGGCACAAAGGTGGGACTCATGAATCCAATCTGTACAGTCACGCCCATCACCATCACATGCCGACTGTGCCCTCCCACACGAGTCATCCCGAGCCACATGGACAGACGGACCGACAGTCTGTGAATCACTCGGCTGTTACAACACACTCGCACCTCTCTGAAAGCGGAGCGCCAGAAGGTGGCGAAGCTCGGTGATGGTGAAGTCGCGTGGGTCCGGATCACTGCTACTCGCCAGTGGGGAAGCAGGAAGAGCTGCAGTCGTGGCTGCCACGCGTCCCGAGGAAGTCGAGGCTGACGTGCTGGACGCGGAACGGAGGGCGTATGCAGCCTGGNTTCCCCTTATTCTTCTTTCCCTGAGCTGCTGCTGCAACACCCTGTGTCTGAGTGGGTGTGGACGGGGCCGAAGAGGAGGAGAAAGACGAGGACGTGATGGACGATGAAGAAGGAGACTGCAGGAGGGATGATGGTGGTGATGTGACGACTGTTACAGCAAGAGCAATCTCCTGATGGGCCACGGCTGCCTCGCGGGCTGAAGTCACCTGGAGGAAAAGCTGATGTGCCCAAGGGAGGAGCTGTAGAGTGGCTGAGAAAGGCTCAAGGATGGCGTCCCTGTACTGTGTGAAGATGTCAGTATACTCAAGGCGAACTGCAAGCATCATCGTACGGAGCGCCCACAGCTGTGTGCCTCCGGAGGTCCCAAGACGCGTGTAGATGTGCATGGCGCGTCGCCAGTAATCGGCTGCAGGCTCTCCAAGCCCCTGACGGAGAGAGTGGAAGGCACGAATGTGTGCTGCTTGGGTGGCATGGGTCTCTGCGGCCAGCAGGGATAGGGCCAGATCCCAACCTCCGCGTGGATCGGCGCCGATGCCTGTGCCAGGCTCGCCAAGGAAAGGTCGACGACAGTCTCGCGTGGCATGGCGTAGAGGAGGCCGCGCATCGCCCTGGCTGGTGTCAGCACCTGTGCTAGGTCTGTAGACTGATAGTGGCTGTGGTAGTAGGGCCACACGCCCTCTGAAGTGGCCCAAACCTGAAAGACGATCTCCCAGCAGTCGAAGCCGTCCTCAGTGATGTACCGTGGAGGTGGTGTCTCAAAGTCCTTGGGTTGCCGCTCCGTGGGGAGGGCGACCGCAGGCTGAGGAGGATGAGAGACGGGGAAGACTCCCGGAAGTGGATAGTCACCGGGATAGTCCGGTGACGGTCGCACCGTAGGGATCCCAGGAGATCTAGTCCCTGTCTGCAGCTGACGGAGGCGCTCCTGAAGAACTCGAATCTCANAACTTCTGCTGTGACTGCTGCTGACCTGGTCCCCGCTTCCCCTTATTCTTCTTTCCCTGAGCTGCTGCTGCAACACCCTGTGTCTGAGTGGGTGTGGACGGGGCCGAAAAGGAGGAGAAAGACAAGGACGTGATGGACGATGAAGAAGGAGACTGCAGGAGGGATGATGGTGGTGATGTGACGACTGTTACAGCAAGAGCAATCTCCTGATGGGCCACGGCTGCCTCGCGGGCTGAAGTCACCTGGAGGAAAAGCTAATGTGCCCAAGGGAGGAGCTGTAGAGTGGCTGAGAAAGGCTCAAGGATGGCGTCCCTGTACTGAGCGCAGATGTCAGTATACTCAAGGCGAACTCCGAGCATCATCGTACGGAGCGCCCACAGCTGTGTGCCTCCGGAGGTCCCAAGACGCGTGTAGATGTGCATGGCGCGTCGCCAGTAATCGGCTGCAGGCTCTCCAAGCCCCTGACGGAGAGAGTGGAAGGCACGAATGTGTGCTGCTTGGGTGGCATGGGTCTCTGCGGCCAGCAGGGATAGGGCCAGATCCCAACCTCCGCGTGGATCGGCGCCGATGCCTGTGCCAGGCTCGCCAAGGAAAGGTCAACGACAGTCTCGCGTGGCATGGCGTAGAGGAGGCCGCGCATCGCCCTGGCTGCTGTCAGCACCTGTGCTGGGTCTGTAGACTAATAGTGGCTATAGTAGTAGGGCCACACGCCCTCTGAAGTGGCCCAAACCTGAAAGACGATCTCCCAGCAGTTGAAGCCGTCCTCAGTGATGTACCGTGGAGATGGTGTCTCAAAGTCCTTGGGTTGCCGCTCCGTGGGGAGGGCGACCGCAGGCTGAGGAGGATGAGAGACGGGGAAGACTCCCGGAAGTGGATAGTCACCGGGATAGTCCGGTGACGGTCGCACCGTAGGGATCCCAGGAGATCTAGTCCCTGTCTGCAGCTGACGGAGGCGCTCCTGAAGAACTCGAATCTCATGATCCGATGAGTCGTCCGTCATGCCTGGCATGAATGGCTCATCATCCAGGAGGTCAAAAGGTGGTGGGTCAGGTCGAGCCGACTGCTGTGTAGAGAACGCGACGTCTGTAGCTCTCTCGGAAACCTGCCGTGGGACTGTGGACTGGCCACGCAGAAGCTCAGTCAGCGTACGGGTGAGTAGATCAGATCGAGCTCCTGTAACGGGTGCCTGAGCGGACTGCTGTGTAGAGACCGCGACGCCGGCAGCCCCCCCGGAAACCTGCCGTGGGACTGTGGACTGGCTACGCAGGAGCTCAGTCAGCGTACGGATGGCATCAGTCTGCTCCCGCTGTAGGCGGCGCATCTCAACCTGCTGGCTCCGCAGGTCCTCAATGGCCTTCGAGCGTGGGCTCAGGACACCAGAAGAGGAGGAGGAGGGATCATCTGTCGCCTTCCCCTTGTTGTCCGACGAGTCCACGTCGCCTCTCAGTATGGGTAGACAAGTCAGGTTTGTCGGATTTTGAAAGCGTCAGCGTTTCTCGAGGAGTTGAGACGCTCGCAATGTTTGACTGTCCGGCCAAAAATTTGGCTAAGTATGGTGCTGACGTCAGCACGACCTGATGACGTCAGCACGCAGAAATGCTGATGTCAGCTCGACTCCCCTCTATTTTCTTTTTTTTCCTTTTCTTCTCGCGGCTCTGTGCGAGCATGCAGCCGCTCCGCGGCGGCTGTGCGGAAGCTGCAGGTAGGCTGCGTAGAAGCTTCCGCTCATCTGCTGCTACAGCTGTGTTGTCACCTGCAGCAGCAGCTGCGTGGCTGCCTGCGCAGCAGTGGCAGCAGCGGCTGCGCAATGCCGCCGCCGCGCGCTGCTGCTGCTGCTGCTGCTGCTGCACTGCTGTTGCTACAGCTGCTGCTGCTCTACTGCTATGGCCACGGCTGCCGCTGCTGCTGTTGCGCTGCTGTTACTGCAGCTGCTGCTGCTCTGCTGCAGCCGCCGCTGCCGCCGCTCGCTACTGCTGCCGCGGCTGCCGCTACGGCTGCGTGCGACGGCTGCACTCGTTGCAGCCACCTCGCGCTGCTGTGGCTGCTGCTACGGCGCTGCTACTGCCGTTGCTGCTGCTGCTGCTCTGCCGCTATGCTACTGCTGGCACAGAGGCAACGCCGCTGCTGCGGTCTCACGTGATGGGTGCCGGCTGCGTTGACGGCGACCAGCTGTCTTCGACGGGCCCCGGTGGATCTGTTGTAGCGGTGACTCTCACAGCTGCTGCTCTGCTACGTCTCTGCTGCGTAGCTCAGTGAGAACTGTCTCACTGCTCTGATACCATGAGAAGATGCAAGGAAGCTTCCTAGCAACACTTCCGTTGACCAGGCGTCAGTGCCTGATCAGACGGTGACGACAGCCACAAGTCCTGCACTCAACGGCAAGGGTTTGGCTAGGGGACACAAGGCAAAGTGTCTGAATGCTTCAATAGCATTTGCAGAGAGAGATGACAAATGACAGGTCCATGGGATAAGTACCTGCCATGGCGCACGGCGGGTGTCGCACGCGGCAGTGCAAGATCTGTCCTAAAACCGGCCCAAAACCACTATTTTGGTCGTAACTCTGCGCACACATGTCAGAACGCTACGCCGTCTGAACCTAGACGTGCAGAATCACAAGCCGGACACTACGACTGGTCACATGCATATATCCGACATCGAACGGTGGAAACACAATGCAAAAACATGCAAATCGGGCCCACGGCCAGTCCACCGATAAAGTCCTCCGTGCTGCAGAAAAACTGCAAGAGGTCCCGGGTAGCGTCCAGAGCTCTAGAACGGCCGTCGGTCAGCTCCAAGCTGGTAGTCCGCCACCGGACGACGCACCGGTACCTCCTGGGTCCGCATCAGGGATCTGCACGAGTATGGACACGGCCGAGTGGTCAAAGTAAACTGTACAGGTCGACAGGAACGTCACAATTCACAACAACCTGATATGGGGTTTTCATCTTGAAAGCTGGCGTCATTCGTTTATTTATTAGGAAAACTTGTCAAAGGCGATGAATTGACTTGTGGCCACCATATACGTCATTGATGTGGACATCGAAACATGACGAGTGCCTACTTAAAAGGCTACCCAACAGAAATGTGACGGTCCGCGATGACCAAATGATTGGTGTGTTGAATATTTGCCTCTTTGCATGCCAAATTTCAGCGTGGGGAGGCGTCAGAGAGGCCCCCAGAGAAGAGGAAAATCTTTTAGGACTTTCCTACTCTAGGAGCCACCATCAACCTTACTCGTAGGATTTTCTTCTTCTTTGGCGGCTCCTTGACGCCTGCCCACGCTGCACTTTGGCATGTAAAGAGGCATATCTTTAACAGAGCAATCATTTGGTCATCACAGACCGTCACATTTGTGTTGGGTAGCTTTTTTAAGTAGGCGCTCGTCATGTCCCCATTTCCATATCGTGGCCACATATGATGGCCATTGGTCAAGTAATCGCCTCCAACAAGTTTTCCCAATAAATAAACGAATGAAGTGAGCTTCCGAGATGCAAACCCCATATCAGGCTGTGTTATTTGCGTCAGCTTGGCCTTCACAGACCATAGAGTTCATCTTTTTGTGAAATCGCTAGCCGTGCTTTTGAGGAGTGCTGTTTTCCCAAATAGCTCCTCTCGAAAGCTCGCGTCAGCGCCAAGCTACGACCAGACTTTCACAGTGATTGGTGAATTCATGATTAAGATTGACAAAAAAGGTCACACTTCTTCTACAAACACGGTCACACTGATTTTCACTTACAAACCCTATGAAACTGCTACTCCGGAGGTATACAACTTCATAGAGCTACTAGGTTGTCGTTAAAATGAATTGCTTTTATTGTTTTGATCCCATGAGACCGCGGACACTGATGGACAAGTGAGCAAAAAAGTGGGTGAGAAGAGGCTATTCAATCTCTTTCCGGTGTTGGATATTCCCGAAGCATGACGTCAGCAAATTGTTGCGATTTGATACATCTCTCACTCACCCACTGCCATCCGCGGCCCGTCTCCCGTCTCGCCTTTTGTCATGGCATCACGCAATTACCCACATTCCCATGGCTCTGCGACCGTCCACAAGCCGCGTCTCGTACGCCAGTTGCTGATGTCGGGTGGCTCTGTACCACTGGCCGCCGACGGTTGAAAAATGCTGCCCAACCGACGCTAATCTGGTTCACGTGCCAACCGGGAAAATGCAATCATAGTGTACGTTTTACAGTACAAATTTGAAATGTTGTGCAAATATTTTCTCCCAGAGTCACTGTGCAAAACTGTCTTCTCCGACCGCTAGCACCCAGAAATGAGTCCTAGAGAAATTTCACCTCGGTAAAAACAAAAGCGCTATTCAGCCAGAGACTCAAACTTAAATGACGATTTTTTTTTTGACGGAATTCATCCTAAGAATTCCTCATTATATTTCTGTAAAAAGATAACATTAGGTCAATTGCCCTCACTTTCATGAATTTTGCCATAGGATCATGAAACCCACCATCTGAAGACATGATATATTATTCTTTGCATCCAAGTGGGTTTTTGTGCATGAGAGCAATCTTGTATTGCCCTAACTTCATACGAAAATAGCACACCTCTGATAGAGTACAAAAAAATGTCCCCTCTGCACCTCACCCGACTTTGATGCAAATGAATATATTTGAGTCATACGAAGGTGTGTTTTGGCTTCTTATCTTGTCAACATTGTGGAAGTGAAAAAGGTTCCGCAAATGTCACCTTTTTCCCTAATGGAAAGCATAGAATAGACCATGCCATTAAATTAAGCCCTTAAAATTTTTCAATAATTGTAATTAACATCGCATCGTTGGCTACTTTTTTGAGTGCTTGTTTGCAAAGTGTCGTTTTAATAGTGTGCCAATTGTGCGGAATGATGGTCCTTGCTGTACGCTTGCATCACTCAACAAGGGGGCAGTTATGAATTATGTTATCTACCAGATGTACACGAGTCCCTGATATTCTCAAGGCGGCAATAATGTTATGACACAAGTAGCCCATCGGGTCGTCAGAACTGTGATATTCACTCCGAAGACCGAGGGAAAATTGGCCAACTTCCCCGTCCTTAGTGGATATTCTGAAACCTTCTAACAGCTTCGACCACTCACGAACCGGCAAACAGTAGTGTCACGACCTTTTAGTAGACTTCTCGACGCCTCTCAACAAATCTTGGTTTATAAAGATGCATCACACATCTTTACCGTCGATTCTTGAAGACCCCCAACTTCTCAACGGACCTTCTCGAATCCGACCACTCACGATATGACTCCGCACGTTTTGCTCCACAACTAACCCAACGACCTCGACTATGCTTCATTTGTAACTCAACACTTGCATATATATGTTCGATCATTTCGAAACTTGTCATGGAAATACACTTACGACTAATTATAAATTGCTCATGTTTCCCAAATTTTAAATTATGTTTGCCTCACAAGTTCTACCTATTCACCATCTATGCTCCATTCAGCGTAACACTTGGTATTACAGCACAACAGTGCTGGAGAGGTATTCGACTACATTACCTAGCCGGAGGACTTCCTGGCACAAGTCTTCAATGCATCCCGCATGTCAGGACTTCGTAGACTTCGCGACTACGACGTGAGGCAAGCAAGCTCAACCAAAAACCAACAACGAGTCTTTGGCGATGACTTCTACGATGGAGGAGCAGAACATGTCGATGCACACTAACCCTGAAGCAAAAACGAATGCTGGTGTGGCGAGCTTTATGGTAGCTAGAATTACCCCTAAGGCTTCGGCGACCAATCTGGGCACAAAATTGACGACAAAAAACCAGCCGCTCTTAGGAACAGCCTCGACGACGACAGTAGGGACGACAGGTGGCACTGGAGGAGGAACAGGCAAACATGATCTTTGCATTTGAAGGAATAAACAACCACTTGATCCAACAACTCAATGTCACAATGGAGGCTTTTTACAATGCAATCGCGCATGAAGTGGTGGTCATCAAGAGAAATTCTCAACTCTCGAGAAAACCCAAAATTCTTCCGGCTCCACCAGAACTGTTTGATCCCGCAAACTCAAAAGGATGAACGGTTCAGATGTGGCTGAAAAATTTTGAGGTGTACTTCACCGCTCCTTCAATCAACGAACAAAAAAATTGACCTCGGGACCGCGCTTTTGCGTGGCACGACGTTGGTGGTCCAATCGAAAGACCCTCTAACAGCATGAGGAAACCGGTGGAGTATCGTTAACGGCCCACAGCGCCCATCTCACATCACTGACTACAGGCAATCTACCATTTGAGCACATCAACGGATAGTGGCAAGATGCGCTGAAGCCGCCAACCGACAGGAACTAATTTTTGTGCGTAATGCTTGCACGCTTTGGACAGCTGAATAAGAAGTCTAAAGCATGGTACAAGGTCCAACATCTACGTCAACAGTCTAGTTTGGTGGAGTTCACGGGGAGATTCTACGAGATTATCATCGTAGCACACATCGCTCTCGAACACATTGACGAACTCTGTTTTCATTACAATAACGATATCAAGTGAGATATATAGCAAGAAATCGGTATTTTTTTATATATAGAACGACTTGTCGCAAATGACCGTAACAACAGAAAGGATCAAGATTGCCGACTACAATGCTGAGATCCAGGAATCCTATGACTGGCAACCTCTTCACCATATTTATTGTGGAAATGCAAGAAGGCAGACTCCTCGACTCTGATGGAAGTGGATGCCGTCCAATTGAGTGATACTCGAACCTACTACAACTGAAGAAATGTTGGGCACATCACTCGCAACTATTAAAGTAAGCAGGAGGCCAAAAAGGGGGGATTCGTATAAAATCGACTTGGGAAACGGTAGAGGAAAGGAGTAAAAGGCACAACTCTTGTCCATGAGGAACGATCTGCGCCGAACAATTGCCCATCTGAACGGTCCACATCATCGCAAACGGGTTTTAAGAGCGCAAAGTTTGACAAGGGATAAGGATGATCAACCGGAGATACTACAAGAAGTTCTGGCCCTAGGATACAAAATTTGAAGAACGGTACAAGTATTATTGGATGGAGGAGCTTCACATAACTTCGTAAGTAAAGAAATGGTTTGCAAGTGAGGTTTGTAGACCAAACCAGGGGTGATTTAAAAGAAAACCGTCGACGAAAGTCTACTGATACAAAGACTTTGAGAACCATTACGACTATACGTGGGAGATCTTCCGGATGTAACGGTGTGGGGGTCTTGTCCAATGAGCCACCACAAAATCATCCTCGGACGAGATTTCCTCTACCAGCACAATCTGTAGGTTGAATAAAATTGTGGCAACATTCAAGTGGAGCGTGATAGTTCCAAGTGACAACTTCTCCGTGTTGGGCGGAAGACAACATCAGAAGAAACAAAGGTGGAAGCAGTGGAGGAAGCCACAAAAGCCGAAAAGTGACAAGAGATGCACCTGATACTACTCGACATGGCCAAGCACTGTCTATAATTAGGAGCTTGTGTATGGCTTATACATATTTAGCCGATGAGAGATGCGTATGTGGCAGCAGCTATGTCATCATTGGCCTCATCAGCCTCATTGACCTTAAGAAATTTGGCGATGGTATCCGAAGAGTTCGTATCCCTCATCCATGAGTTTGCAGATGTCTTCCCTGACGAACCCTCAAAGACCTTACCTCCTCAACGAGACATCCACCATCGTATTCAATTGGAATCGAGCCGCAGACCTACTACTTGAGGAGCCTCTCAAATGAAAGATCACAAGCTGATCGAGCTGAAAGCAGCTCAATGATATGCATAGTTAAGGGTTTATCCACCCATCCACATCACCTTCCACCACACCAGTACTATTCATGAAAACAAAATCTTACAAATTACATATTTTCGTGGATTCTCCAGCTTTGAAGGACCCCACCATCAAGAACCGCTTTCCTCTCCCTCGAGCTGATGAACGTTTTGACCAAATCCAAGGACCTTGAATTTTGAACAAAATTGACTTACGCAATGGATATCACCAAATACGTGTGACAGCCGTCGACATCGAGAAGACAATATTCCGAAGTCGCTACACGCACATCGAGTTCACCGTTATGTCATTTGGACTCATAAATGCCCCGCCAATGTTTATCGTGGCAATGCACAACATTTGTTTTACCGTACCATGAGGATTTTTGCCGTGGTATACCTTAGCGACATTCTGAAGTACAACCGCACCCGGGAGGAGAACAATGGAAATTTATGAAAACTTCTTAAAGTTTTACAAGGAGAGAAGTTGTTTGAAAAAATCTCAAAATGTGACTTCGGTCGTCGTCCAATCGAGTTTTTGGGTTAAGTCATCAATGGTGGACGGATCACCATGGATCGAAAAAAGTGGTTGCGGTTGCTGATTGGCCGACGCCGACCTACGATCGAGAAGTTCTGTTTTTTTGGATTTGCAAGTACTACCGGTAATTTGTGGGGGACTATGCGAAGGTGTTAGTGCCTCTCTCTGACCTCACTAAAAAAAGTGTCACTTGGGAGACAAAAAACAATAATCATTCACCGCTTTCCGGAATGCTTTAACCTCAGTGCTAGCCATACGATTAGCCGATGTAACGGTCGACTATATCATGGGTACGGATGCATCGGACCAAGCCATTGGTGCGAATCTCTTGCAAGATCACAAAAATAGCAAACAATCAACGACCTACATGTTTCAAAAACTACGAGGAATGGAATTCAAGTATGCAGTCCACAAAAAAGAGATACTAGAGGTTATGCACTCGTTCAAGACGTGGCGATGCTATCTAGAGTGTCGTCGATGCATCGTGCGCACCAACCAACACAGGTTGAAATATTTTATGATGCAACCAAATCTCATCTGACGTCAAACCCGATGGATGGAATTTGTTTAGTTTGGGTTTGACTACGAAATCGAGATCCGGCCAGACAAAACCAATCTGGCGGATGCAATCAGTTGCTGACCAGATTTAATCACCAACGTGGCAACCCTACAACTACGGCAAGACTCTTACCTTGAGAGACTATTTACACTAGGCTACGACCACCGCAGGGGATATGATAAAACCAAATTCAGGTTTGACGCACCCAAGTGGCGATGACATTGCATTCGCTAGGTGGTCATTCCCCCAAACGACGAACTTAGCGGTATGGTGGTCGAAGGATGCCACAACACCGGTCCACGTGGACACATTGGAGAGGACAAGACATTGAAGAAGATGGCAACAAAATATTAGTGGGACAAGATGCAATCTGACGTGGCCAACTTCTATAGAACCTGCGACACATGTCAATGACAGAAATCACGTCGCACGAGGCCACTCAGACTTCCGCAACAACTCTCTATTTGCAAGGAACCATGTGCAGACATCTCCATGGACTTTGTGACAAGATTATCAGTCACACTCAAGGGATATGACGCCATCCTCGTGGTCGTCGATAGGTTTTCTTAAATATATCACTTCATCTCGATAACGACCCTGTCACCACTAAGGGAACATCACGGCTGTTTCTAAACAACATTGTACTTCTAAACGGTGTACCGAGAACCATCACAAGCGATAGAGACGGTCGATTCACCAACCATTTTTGGTGCACACTGATGACTCGCTACGGTAGCAGAATTCAACTTCTCATGGCGTTTCATCCTCAAACCGACGATCAAACCAAGTGAACACATCAGACGCTTAAACAAATACTCCAAACACTATGCAAACCTTATAAGATGAATTGGGCACATAAACTCATGACCGCTAAAATCGCATATAATTCGGCAGTTTCTACTACAACATGTAAAACCCCATTTGAGGTGGTGTGTGCCAAATTTCTAGCCACACCAGCAGGACTACAAAATAGTAGCAACATTCCTGCGGTGAACGTCCAACACCAAGATTTTACCACCGTTTGGGAGGAAACACGGCAGACTCTCACGAAGACACAACAAACGATGAAGCGAGCAGTTGAATGACATCGCAATGACAACATCCGCACCACCGACAAAGTTCTCCTGAGCTTGGGGAACCTCAAGCTTCATGGATCAGACTAGTTGAAGCTGAAACTGCAATGGTTGGGACCATTTGAGGTCAAGCGTATGCAAACCACTATGGTTGCGTGACTCAAACTCCCTGACACTATGCAAGTTCATCTGGTGTTCCATGTCAGCACACTCAAGCACTACCAAGACTGAGGAGAGAACTTCCGTGGCAGAGATTTCCCTCCTCTGCCTCCCATTCAAGTGGACGAAGACATGGAGTATGTCATCGAGGACATCCTCGGCCACCGATGACAACGCAAGATGACAAAATATCTCGTGAAGTGGCACGGCTACGAAGCCACATATAACAGCTAGAAAGCTTACGACAATCTCTGAGACGTCAATCATCTCATCCATGGCTACTCCCACCATCTCCGAGCCACATTTGCATGTGCACCGGGACGTTGCGGGTGAAAGGGGGAAGTGTTAAGTACCAGACCTATAAGAGTCCCTAATCTTCTCAGGTAGGCATTTTTATTATTACGTCAACAACCCATTATGTCACAAGAAACGCGATATTCAATCCGATGATTGAGGGAAAATTGGCCAATTACTATGCCCTCAACGCATATTCTTGAACCTTCTGATAGCTTTGACCACTCTCGCGAACCTACGAACCGTAGTGTCACGACCTTTTGGTTGACTTCTTGACGCCTCTCGACGAATCTAGATTCATAAAGATTCATTGCGCATCTTCACCGTAGATTCTCAAAGACCCCCGAATTCTCGGTGGACCTTCTCCAATCCGACTACTCTCAACGCGACTTCGCACGCTTCGCTCGACATGTGACCCAACGACCCCGACGATGGTTCATTGGTAACTCGACACTTGTATATATATGTTCGATCATGTGGACACTTGTCATGAAAGTAGACTTACCGCTTATGAAAAATTTCTCAAGTGTCCCAAACTCTAATTTTGCCTTGCAACTCCTACCTTTTCAATATCTAGACTACGTTTGGAGTGACAAATGATACCTTGGGAGTAGAGATATTGTTTTCAATGATTAGCAGGTAGGAGAAGTGTTCAGTCTACTCTGAATAGTACACTATAACAGCAATATCTCATTGCTAGCCGCTGGCGCTGTCGGTTTCGATTGCACGTGCGCTAAAGCGATATTTCGCGTGTGGTGCGCACGCTTTCGCCCCTGTTACTGGAGCGGTACGCAATCCGACGAGCCTTCGCATTCTGCGCTGCTCTTTTGCGCGAGCACAGCCCGCGACGGAGGTAGTGCGTGACTCTAGCATTTCCTAGGACAAAAGCGCAATCAGTTCCGACTGTGTGGTTGGCATGACGGCAACACCAAACTACTAGCAGCTGCGGAAATCGAACTAGCAGCAGCAGCAGCAGCAGCAGCAGCAGCGGCAGCGGCAGCAGCAGCAGCAGTAGCAGCAAGAGCAGCAGCAACAGCAGCAGCAGCAGCAGCAGCAGCAGCAG
>SZWC01000342.1:438636-449718 GCA_023375785.1 Penium margaritaceum | reverse complement strand
GGAACTGGTTGGCCATAAAGATCTATCATCAGGGGGAAGTGGCTCCCATCTTGAAGGAGGAGCATTGAGCAAGCTGTGGTGTTCTTCTCGCATGGGTACAGGCTCCTTTTCCTCTCCCTATTTCTCCGCCTCTTTTCATTGCTTCTTTTCTCCCAGTCCAGCTCTTTGGGGCCCTTTTTTTTTCTTCTTCCGTTGCTCATCCCGCTACTCCTCTGTTGTTATTGCTGGTGGTGCTTACGCCTCGGGCACCGTACTGGGTGCAGCTGCCGCAGAAGGCAGCACCTCCTGTCCCCGCTGCTCTACTGCTGCTACTGGTGGCGCTGGCGCTCCGGGCGCCGTGCCGGGTGCAGCTACCACAAATGGCAACACCTCCTGTCTCCGCTGCTCTACTGCTACTATTGGTGGCGCTGGCGCTTGGGGCACCACGCCGGGTACAGCCGTCGCAGAAGGAAACACCTCTTGTCCCCGCTCATCTACTGTTGCTGCCGATGGTGCTGGCGCTCCGGGCGTTGTGCCAGGCGCAGCTGCCGCAAAAGGCAGTGCCTCCTGTCCTCGCTACTCTACTGCTGCTGCTGGTGGTGCTTGCGCTCGGGGCACCACGCCGGGTGCAGCTGCCGCAGGGGGAGGCACCTTGTGTCCGCGCTGCTCTGCTGCTGGTGGCGCTGGCGCTCTAGGCACCGCGCCGTGTTTGGTTTCTGTAGAAGGCAACACCTCCTATTCTTGCTGCTCTGTTGCTGCTGCTGGTGGTGCTTGCGCCCCAAGCGCCGCACCGAGTGTAGTTGCCGCAAAAGGCAGCACCTCCTGCTCCCGCTATTTTACTGCTGTTGCCGATGGTGCTGGCGCTCCGGGCGCCACGCCAGGTGCAGCTGCCGCAGAAGGCAGCGCCTCCCGTCCCCGCTGCTTTGCTTTTGCTGCTGGCGGTACTGGCGCTCTGAGCACCACGCCGGGTGCAGCTGCCGCAGGAGGCAGTACCTCCTGCTCCCACTACTTTGTTGCTGTTGCCGATGGTGCAGGCACTCCGGGCACCACACCGGGTGCAGCTGTCGTAGAAGGCAGCACCTCTTGCTCCTGTTGCTTTGCTGCTGTTGCCGATGGTGCTGGTGCTCCGGGCGCCGGGCCAGGTGTAGTTGCCGCAGAAGGCAGTGCCTCCTGTCCCCGCTGCTATACAACTGCTGCTAATGGCGCTGGCACTCCGGGCGCCGTGCCGGGTGCGGCTGTCGTAGAAGAAAGTACCTCCTGTCCCCGCTCCTGTGCTGCTACTGCTCATGGTGCTTGCACCTCTGGCGTCGATGGAGTTCAACTGCCGTAGAAGGCAGCACCTCTTGCTCCCGTTGTTCTGCTGCTACTGCCGATGGTCCTGACACTTCGGGCGCCGCGCCAGGTGTAGCTGCCGTAGAAGGCAGCGCCTCCTATCCCCGCTGCTCTGCTGCTACTATTGGTGGCACTGGCACTCCGAGTACCGTGTTGGATGAGGCTGCCGCAGGAGGCAGCACCTCCTGCTCCCACTGCTGTGCTGCTGCTGCCAATGGTACTGGCGCTATGTGTGCCGCGCCGGGTATAGCTGCCGCAGAGGGCAGCGCCTCCTGCTCCCGCTGCTTTGCTGCTACTGATGATGGTGCTGGCGCTCCGGGTGCCGCGCCAAGTACAGTTGTCGCTAAAGGCAGGGCCTATTGTCCCCGCTGCTCTACTGCTGCTACTGGTGGTGCTAGCGCTTCGAGCGCCGCGCCGGGTACAGCTGCCATAGAAGGCAGTGTCTCATGTCCTTGCTGCTCTACTGCTGCTACTCGTGGTGCTTGCGCCTCAGGTGCCGCGTCGGGTGCAGCTGCCGCAAAAGGCAGCACCTCCTGCTCATGCTGTTCTTCTACAGCTGCCACATAAGGCAGCGCCTCCTATCCCCGCTGCTCTACTGCTACTGCTGGTGGCACTGGCGCTCCAGGCGCCGCGCTGGATGAAGCTACCGCAAGAGGCAGCGCATCCTGCTCCGGCTGCTCTGCTGCTGCTGCCGTTGGTGCTGGCGCTCCGGGCGCCGTGCCGGGTACAGCTACCGCAGAGGGCAGCACCTCTTACTCCCGCTGCTTTGCTGGTGCTGCCGATGGTGTGGGCGCTCTGGGCGTCGCACCAGATGCAGTTGCCGCAGAAGGCAGCGCTACCTATCCGCGTTGCTTTGCTGCTGTAGCTGGTGGCATTGGCACTCCGGCCGCTACACCGGGTGCGGCTGCCGCAGAAGACAACGCCTCCTATCCCCGCTGATCTATTGGTACTGCTGCTGGTGCTTGCGCCTCGGGCGCCGCGCCAAGTGCAGCTACCACAGAAGGCAGCACCTCCTGTCCCCACCGCTCTGGTGCTGCTGCTGGTGGCCCTGGCACTCCGGGTGCCACAAAGGGTATAGCTCTCGTAGAAGGCAGCACCTCCTGTCCCCGTTGCTCTGCTGTTGCTGCTGGTGGCGCTGGCACTCCGGGTGTCGCACCGGGTGCAGCTGCTGTAAAAGGCAGCGCCTCTTGCTGCCGCTGCTCAGCTTCTGCTGCCGATGATGCTAACGCTCCGGGCGCCACGCCAGGCCCTGTTCCTTTTCACTCCCACAATCACGCCCTGTTCCTTGAGCTCACGCAAGTCCTCATTGATGATGCCCTTCTGGTCCTTGAGCAGGCGTCGAGCCTTCTGCTTATGTGCAGTTGCGTCTCCTGTGTTAATGACATGGACCGTGTCGCCTGCTCCGATATCTGTTGACTTGTTTGCACATATTTCTTCGTGGTAGATGATAAGCTCCTTGACTTCCTACCTTTGCTCCATAGTTAGGTGCTCATGGAGCATGTGGTCCCATCGTTGGGAATGTAGGACTGTGGGTGGTGGCAGTTCTTCATCCCCCACCAGACCGGCTCCGAGATCAGGGTCTGGATCCCAATAATCATATACCTGTAAGTTGAAATTGCGGGAGCCACATGAGGAGATAGTGAGGGCTTATGGTTGACGTGGAGGTGGCTCATCATCGGGGCGCAACCAGCCGACGTCACTCATGGGTTCTTCATCTGAGTCTTCTGAACTGACATCTTCACAGATGGCAGTGTCGTTGTCACACAACAGCATTTTCCCTTTGCGCTTCGCCTCCTCGACAAGATCATTTGGGATTGTTGGCTGTGCGGTCACCGGTACGAGTGGGCTCCTCGACACCTGAAGAGGCCTTAAACGAGGTGAGGTGATTGAGGCCCAGCTGAGGTCAGCAGGGTGGCGCTCTGTCGTGGGAAGGAACACCCATGTGGGGGATTCAGCTAACGGTGTGGGTATCGGTCCCATGGGGAGCTGCGGTCGATCATCCGTCGGAGTAGCTTGTGCTCGTTCAGGGCATGGCTACTGGGGTGTGGGTGTGTAATCCATCAGCTCTTCTTCCTCGGCTTGTGGCGCAATCACGGGAGGGGCATCATGCTTGGGGATGCCATGATAGAATTTCTGGCTGTGTGGTCTTCAGCACGGGCTTCTTCCAGGGAGAAGGGATGACCGAACTTTGTAGGCATTGACGTCCTTGGGCCCACAATCAGAGCTGTATAGGTGGTATACCCTGATGAAGTTAACTGCATGACTCCGTCCGCATAGAACAGGCTTGCTTGTCGGGGGATGAGATAGTCTGTTCCTAGCAGGACATCGTAGGTGCAGGCCACCATGACCTGCACCCGCACAACTTTGTGGATGAGGCCCACCTGCAGGGGAAGGTCATCCACGTATGACACCGTGTCCTGCGTCCATGTCGTCGTATGCATTCATGAACACCTTAGTTGTTGGTTGAATCTTGTGCTACCAGCCGATTGCTTGCAGGACTTGAAATGTCACCGTGGTATGGGTGGTGCCAAGGGTGATGATTGCTAGGAACTTCTTGCCACATATCCACACATAACAGTTAGCCAGTTCATGGTGGGGAGCTTGCGTTTGTGGTGGTGCAAGGGGCATGGGCCGCCACCCCCTTGTGTCAGGTTCACCTCTTTTGGCTACCCGGCTGAGTCAGTCATGTGGGGCCCGAGTGCAACGAAGGCGAATGCCGGCTGGTCGAAGCTTTTCGGCGTATTCCTACAGAACCGCTGCGAGGTGGGATTTTATTGTAGATACTCTCCCAAGGATATCTCCTAGAAGGGACGGTGGAAGGAGGTCAAGGCACTTGCCGTGGGCTCGTCGCATGCTAAAGGCGCAAATATCACCCTCTGGCGACGTGGAGGCGTGGGACCCCTTGGAGGACACGTGTGCGGTTCAGGTGGGGGTTTCGGGCGCATCGCTGAAATCTGACGTGGTCACCGAGTCGAGCGCGCTTCGACACATGTTTGCAGGTCTGCTTCAGCCCGTTTCTATTGCTCTTTGTATTGGCGCATGCACTCATACATCTCCGCAATCGACCATCCTTCCACACCTTGTACGTGAGCCACCGTGACCAGTTCCCGTTCTGCAGCCGTCGGGGGAGTCTCCGAGGTCTGTTCTTTGGAGCGGGGAAGATCGAGCTTCACATTCCGTGCAGGCGCATCTGAGGTAGATGGCTGAGTAGCAGCTGGTGTCTTTCCCGTCTCCCTTTGCTGCGCATACGCCTTCCATTGCGCCGGCCCATTGCCCACCGGACCAGAGGTACGGGCGGTGATGTTGGGACCAACAGCTTGCCGTGCAGCGGCAGGTCCTGGTCCAACCGGTCCGCGTCCTTGGTATTGTCCTCCTCTGGGTGGCACGCCTGGCATTGAGGTGCGATTGGGACATTCTCGATGCCGATGGATGAATTCTACGCATCCATAGCAACTCCCAGGTGGGTAGTTATGGGGATTCCTCGGGTTGGATGTTCAAGCTCCTGTAGGCATGCGAATAGCGGGCGCCACATGTTCCTTAAGAGCAAACTGTTCTCGAGCCGCTTGTCATTTGATTTCCCTTTGTTGATGTTCTGCTTCCTCCTTCAGTGCATCCAGTGTGCTAAAATGTCATAATTCCAAATGTGTTAGCGATCGCTCGGACAAGAGAGTCCCGGTAATACTCCTTAATCATGCGCAAGGGTATGTCGACACATTGCACCGAGATCTTGGTAAACTTGTCATTGCGTAACTTGATGTTTTCTACACCCTTCATGCGAATGGTACTAATCTGGAGCTCTGCTTCTTCGAGGCTCATGAGGTCGAAACGCTTGGCCATCGTATTTGCCAAATCATCAAAGTCAGCAAAAGGACGTTCTTTATGCTATGCGATGAACCACTCCAAAGCTTTCCCTTGTAGCGCTAGGTACACTGCTCGGACAATGTAGCCAGGAGATAACAACCCATAATCGAGACAAGTGCCCAACTTGAACAGCGACATGGCCGGGTCCTCCTCTGGTTCACCCTTGAAGACGTCGAGCTTTGGGAGAGTGTAAGAAGCCTTTGTTGCTAGGTTCAAAGTCAGTTCCTGTGAAGGCACCATTAGCACCTACGCCCGTGGCGGGGCCCCCAGGTGGGATCGATGTGCTTGCACCAGGCCAACTGCCCTAGTACTAGCCGATGAAGCGACTACTGCTCCCCTTGGTCGAGCACGTCCTGCATCGGTTCCTCCCAGTCCAAAACTTCCCATGTGCTGTCTTGCTGAACTCGCTTGTACTCATACGGTGTACTGCTTGCCTCCATGAGCCACTGATCCTTGCCTAGGTCCGGTTGAACCACCCTTCATTTGGGGTCTTTGCTGTAGTCTTCCTGCCACAGGTGTGGCTAACGTCTTGCTTGCTTGATGATGAGATGACTGCATCTTTGACTGGACAGGTTGTACGGTATATTTGGTTGACGGAGCCCCTGTTAGGATGTGCGTGTCCCCCAAGGCTCGTACTTGTCTGGTGGGTCCGACTGTGGATGAAGCATTGATTCCCCTTGAGCTGGGACTTCTTGGCCGCGCGACACTCCTAAAATGGAGGATGCCTTGTTTGTTTGCTGTTGGTGCTGGGGTTGTTTCTCACCATCTGTGCGATGTGAAGTCACGATAGATGGGCATTCACGTCGGGTTTCCCTTTATCATTTTCCCACCGCCTCCAAGTTTCTCTTTGTTCGTGGTGGAGACACACCGCTGTCCGAGGCCCGTCGACGAGGGTGAACGGTTGGGCGAGAGGGGAATGCCGGAGGACAGAAGGTGACGAGTTGATGCGGGGCGTGTGAAGCCTGCACCGAAGGGTGATCAAACGATACTTCTTCTTCCTCTGCTTGGTCCTCCTGGGCATCGTCCAAGTCTGCACAATTCTCGTAATGGGTGACACAAGGTGCAGGTGAGGACACCCTTGGGGTAGAGAACTCGAGGCGCCGCGGTGCGTCCTCCGTTGGCGTCATGTCCACTGCCTTGTAAACGGTCCTTCTATCTGGCGTCATGAGTTTATGGAGCAAGACGGGCCCTTCATCCGCCTCAAGCTCCTGCTCTTCATCTGATACATAGTCTTCCACCTGCATGGAGTCGCACAGCCCGTCTGGGTGGCGCGTGTCGTCTTCCTCTGGGTCCTCCTAGAAGGGATTGGCCAACTGTGCCTGTCGGATAGCCTTCCATTCATGGAGGTCCTCAAGCCGTCGCAGGTGAAATTCTTCTTCTTCGTTGGGGTCCATCTCATCTCCATTGTTGTACAACTGCGGGGACTGATCATCCACCGGATCCCACTCAAATGTAGGGTCCAGCCCTGGAGGATCTTCTGGGCTTCTCTCGTAATGACGCGCGGTGGCGGTTCGCCTCATCCTTTCTGTTTTGGAGACATAGAGTGCGTTGGGGCTCATCCTTGCGTTGCCAATGGTACAGCCAAATGATTCACCAGCACGATCGCTCTAGCCTCACGCCTTGTAGGTTGGCAGGGGGACACCACCGTGATCTGGGGAATCGTTGGGGTTGCGGTGACGGGTGGCCTGCAGTGTCTTTCGTCCGGTGGAAGATTTGACAGCTCCCTCCTGAGATAACCGTGTTCCGGATTATAGACTGATCTGTAGGTACATTTTACACTCGTCACATAAAATAAGCGAGTCCACACTCACCGCACCATTAACACTGTTATACCCCTTTTCGCCTTCGGCCGAAATCGGGTCTGACAGCATGCGAGGATCAGCTCCTTAGGTGTGGTTCGTTCCGCGCTATCCCCGCGGCTCCGCTTACTTTCCTTTTGCAACTCTGCCCTGTCCTGTATCACTCTTTTTGCTCCAATTTGATCAAAGCACGTTTCATTGACCGGGTAACGTTTCTTAATCACTCGACAAATCATCCACCGAATTAGTGTCGGGAATATATCACATACACACTCCTCCAAATGACCCGTACTTCTCTGGCCGGGACTTCGACTAATCTCAGGACAATCACTGTGGTTATTCTAACTATTAGATTTGCTCACTTTACTTAATCACCGACGGTCAATCATGCATCGGACAACATGACACTCGCTGAGAGAATTCCTCCTAACTACCAGAACAAGATGAATTTGAACAATCAAAGAAATTGCCTTCAAACAAAAGAGGGAGAATAATCAATCAGCATTTCTCTCCTAACCACACAATCAGTACCCTAGGCGTCACCAAGCAGAACACGAAAACCGTAAGCTTCCTGAGTCACCGGACCATCGACCGGCGCAGGTCTTCGCACAAGCACCGTGCGGTGCACGCCGCCTTCATTGTTCGCCCGTGGAACGGCCTGACGTAACTCCCGTGGTCCGTTAGTACGTCGACCTACACGAGAACGGGCACGTGCCGAGTCCTCCTCTCGCAGGTGGGCGAGCTCATGCTGGTAGCGCTGGTATACTCGGTACGCCTCGGCCCGCTCTTCAGCTGCCTCAGCAGCACGCCGCCCAATGTCACGCGCGACCTCCTGCCAGGTCTCCACGTGGTGGGGCTCGTCGTTGCGGGGAAGTCTCTTCAGTCATGGTTGCCAGAACTGCTCCACGGCTCCCCCGGCAGGATGATGCAACCATTGCATCACTCCCAGAACCGTGCGTGTGCCAAGCGGACGGGGCACATTGCAGCAGTTGCAGATGGCGTAGAAGGACATTGGAGAGTCTCGGGGACCGCACTTAGAGCTGGGTGCCTGGTACTCCCGTGGGAACTCAGGACCAGGCCATGATGGCTCCGTGATGTGCTCCTCTGGAAGCGGCCTTTCCATCCGGGGATGGCAGCACACCCTCTCACACACACACTTCTCCTACACTCCTGATCCGGTATAGCTTCCATACTCTAACCTGTCGCAAGACGGGACGTGGGTCCCGCTCGACGGTCTGATTTCGACCAAGGGTCAGCAATCTATCAGTCCGGCCAACGGCTGCATGGCCAGCCTCCCACACCCGGGTCAGGCGAGAGGTCAGCAACGTCGCTCGCCAATGGTGAATACTGTCTCGTGAGTCGGGAGCAGAATCATCCAATGTGAGTGTTCCACCGTCAGCTTCAGCGTCTTTGCAGCTCAGGATCAACGTTATTGCATTAGCAGTTGGTTCTCGTCAGCAGTCGGCCCTCTTCTCGTCCTCCTCTTCGTATCTTCTCCTCGCACCGCTTCCCAAGACCCCATCCCGCTGGCTAGCCCCTTTCGCAGCTTGCACATCAAAATGCCGTTGGATAAGGTGCCTCGAGTACCGCTCCTCCTTTTGAGGTTTGGACGCCGTTCCGCTACCATCAAGCCAGCCTCGGGCTGCCTTCCTTTCCTCTCGGCAGGTCTGGTTGGGTCACGGCGTCTGCCGCACTATCTTCCTTCGCGCCCCGTCGCTCCCCGGAATTGAACTGCCCTTCTCGCAATTTCTTTCCTCGATCGAGCGGTCGTCGGATGATTCGTCGACCTCCCCCTCCTCCTCTTGAACCCGGGCCCAGCTCCTCCCCCCCCCCCCTCCCATACTCCGGTGGATGAACGAAACATCATTAACAGTCAGCCACAGTCAGAGTGCCCAATCACAGTTCAGATGTACTACACATGACCTTATGGGTATAAACAAGGTAAAAAATCGGTGGATTCGCACGTCTATTGTGCGCAATGCCTTCACAAAGTTGGCATGTGCCACTGACCATGACCACAAAGGTTACCAAGTGCCTCAAACCGGTGTGAATCATAACACGAGTCAGCCACAGTCAGAGTGTCCACTCATAGTGCACATCTAATATGCATGACCTTGCAGGTATAAACAAGGTAAAAACCCGGAGGCTTGGCACGGCTACTGTGCACAATGCCTTGACAAAGGTGGCATGTGCCACTGACCATGCTCAGAAAGGTTACCAAGTACCTTAAACGGCTATGAATCATAACAGGAGTCAGCCACGGTCAGAGTGTCCAAACACAGTGCAGATATACTGGGCATGACCTTGCAGGTACAAACAAGGTAGAATACTGGTGGCTCGGTGTGGCTATTGTGTGCAATGCCATGACAAAGTTGGCATGTGCCACTGACCATGACCACAAAGTTTACCAAGTACCTTAAATGGGTATGAATCATAACACGAGTCAGCCACGGTCAGAGTGCCCAATCACAGTTCAGATGTACTACACATGACCTTATGGGTATAAACAAGGTAAAAAATCGGTGGATTCGCACGTCTATTGTGCGCAATGCCTTCACAAAGTTGGCATGTGCCACTGACCATGACCACAAAGTTTACCAAGTGCCTCAAACCGGTGTGAATCATAACACGAGTCAGCCACAGCCAGAGTGTCCAATCACAGTGCACATCTAATATGCATGACCTTGCAGGTATAAACAAAGGAAAGAAACTGGTGGCTTGGCACGACTATTGTGCGCAATGCCTTGACAAAGTTGGCATGTGCCACTGACCATGTCCACAAATATATCCAAGTGACATTTTCTTCTATTGATCATAACACGAGTCAGCCACAGTCAGAGTGTCCACTCATAGTGCACATCTAATATGCATGACCTTGCAGGTATAAACAAGGTAAAAACCCGGAGGCTTGGCACGGCTACTGTGCACAATGCCTTGACAAAGGTGGCATGTGCCACTGACCATGCTCAGAAAGGTTACCAAGTACCTTAAACGGCTATGAATCATAACAGGAGTCAGCCACGGTCAGAGTGTCCAATCACAGTTCAGATAAACTGGGCATGACCTTGCAGGTACAAAGAGGGTAGAATACTGGTGGCTCGGTGTGGCTATTGTGCGCAATGCCTTGACAAAGTTGCCATGTGCCACTGACCATGACCATAAAGGTTACCAAGTACCTTAAACGGCTATGAATCATAACACGAGTCAGCCACAGTGAGAGTGTCCAATCATAGTGCAGATATACTGTGCATGACCTCACACGTATGAACAAGGTAGAGTACTGGTGGCTTGGTGTGGCTATTGTGTGCATTGCCTTGACAAAGTTGGCATGTGCCACAAACCATGACCACAAATGTATCCAAGTGACTTTTTCTTCTATTGACGATAGCACGAGTCAGCCACGGTTAGAGTGTCCAATCACAGTGCAGATGTACTAGGCATGATCTTGCCGGTGCAAACAAGGTAGATTACTGGTGGCTTGGTGTGGCTATTGTGCCCAATGCCTTGACAAAGTTGGCATGTGCCACTGACCATGACCACAAATGTATCCAAGTGACGTTTTCCTTCTATTGATTATAACACGAGTCAACCACGGTCAGAGTGTCCAAGAACAGTGCAGATGTACTAGGCATGATCTTGCACGTGCAAACAAGGTAGAATATCGATGGCTCGGTGTGGCTATTATGCGCAATGCCTTGACCAAGTTGGCATGTGCCACTGACCATGACCACAAAGTTTACCAAGTGACTGTAACTTCTATGAATGGTAACAGGAGTCATCCACAGTCAGAGTGCCCAATCACAGTTCAGATGTACTAGGCATGACCTTACAGGTATAAACAAGGTAAAAAACCGATGGCTTGGCGTGGCTATTGTGCGCAATGCCTTGAAAAAGTTGGCATGTGCCACAGACCATGACCACAAAGTTTACCAAGTACCCTAAACGGTTATGAATCATAACACGAGTCAGCCACAGTCAGAGTGTCCAATCACAGTGCAGATATACTGGACATGACCTTACAGGTATAAACAAGGTAGAATACTGGTGGCTCGGTGTGGCTATTGTGCGCAATGCCTTGACAAAGTTGGCATGTGCCACTGACCATGACCAC
>SZWC01000342.1:424068-434391 GCA_023375785.1 Penium margaritaceum | reverse complement strand
TGTTGGAATGATGCTCCTCACCATGGCAGGAGTGACTCCAAAAAGGAACACCAAAAAGACAAGCCTTAGTGGCTTAGTGGTTAATGGTGTCCACCTCTAGAGGCAGGGGCCCGGGTTCAAGTCCCACAAGATGAAATTCTGCCCTGCCTCAAGGGAGGTGGAAAATAGATGCCAGGAAGCTAGCTCAACCTCTAGAGTTCCTCTTTAAGTTTCTAGAAGGCCAGGTGAGGGTCCAGGAAGGTGGCACACCTTCTAGAAGGGGTGACTTGTCCTACAAGGCATCTAGAGGTGTCTTGGTCTTCTGGACACCTTCCCTCCTACTAGAAGCAAGCTGAGGAATCTAGGAAGGGGCAGAAGCTTCTAGAGGAGGGAAGGGATGCCTTCCTAGGTGGGAAAAGGACAGCCTACCAAGGAGCACTCTAGAAGCCATAGAATCTGCTAGGAAGCTCCAAATCTGGCATGCTTTGGTGTTCTGGAAAGCTTAGATCAGTGGCTATAAAATTCCACTGCTTGTGAGCCTTGATCAAGTGTTAATTTCCAGTCAATTGAGGGAAAAACTATTGCCTCACTCTCTGACCAGATTTTGCCATCCTTGAACCAGTTGCCTCCACAGTTTCAGTCTCTGCAAAAACAGTTGGTGGTGTGAACCAGCCACTGCTAGGGACCCTCCAGGGTGCACACTCACACTCAGGCCAACACAAACAAGGTAGAATAGTGGTGGCTCGGTGTGGCTATTGTGCACAATGCCTTGACAAAGTTGGCATGTGCCACTGACCATGACCACAAAGTTTACCAAGTGACTCTAACTTCTACGAATCGTAACACGAGTCAGCCACGGTCAGAGTGACCAATCATTCTGTACAACTAATATGCATGACATTGCAAGTATAAACAAGTTAAAACACCGGTGGCTTGGCAAGGCTATTGTGCGCAATGCCTTGACAAAGTTGGCATGTGCCACTGACCATGACCACAAAGTTTACCAAGTACCTTAAAACGGCTATGAATCGTAACACGAGTCAGTCACCGTCAGAGTGTTCAATCACAGTACAGATACTGCGCATGACCTTGCAGGTATGAACAAGGTAGAATAATGGTGGCTCGGTGTGGCTGTTGTGCGCAATGCCTTGACAATGTTGGCATGAGCCACTGACCATGACCACAAATGTATCCAAGTGACTTTTACGTTTATTGATCATAACACAAGTCAGCCACGGTCAGAGTGTCCAATCACAGTGCAGATGTACTAGGCATGAAATTACAGTTGCAAAAAAGGTAGAATACTGGTGGCTCGGTGTGGCTACTGTGCGCAATGCCGTGACAAAGTTGGCATGTGCCACTGACCATGACCACATACTTTACCAAGTGACTTTAACCTCTAGGAACCATAACACGAGTCAGCCACGGTCAGAATACCCAATCACAGTGCACATCTAATATGCATGACCTTGCAGGTAGAAACAGGGTAAAAAACCGGTGTCTTGGCACAGCTATTGTGCGCAATGCCTTCCCAAGGTTTGCATGTGCCACTGACCATGACGACAAAGTTTACCAAGTACCTTAAACGGCTATGAATGATAACACAAATCAGCCACGGTCAGAGTGTCCAATCACAGTGCAGATATATTGGGCATGACCTTACAGGTATGAACAAGGTATAATTCTGGTGGCTCGGTGTGGCTATTGTGCGCAATGCCTTGACAAAGTTGGCATGTGCCACTGACCGTGACCACAAATGTATCCAAGTGACTTTAAATTCTATTGATCATAGCACGAGTCAGCCACAATCAGGGTGTCCAATCATAGTGCAGATGTACTAAAAATGACCTTGCTGGTGCAAACAAGGTAAAATACTGGTTGCTCGACGTGGCTTTTGTGCGCAATGCCTTGACGAAGTTGGCATGTGCCACTGACCATGACCACAAAGTTTACCAAGTGACTTTAACTTCTACGAATCGTAACACGAGTCAGCCACGGTCAGATTACCCAATCATTGTGCACATCTAATGTGTATGACCTTGCAGGTATACACAAGTTAAAAAACCGGTGGCTTGGCACGGCTATTGTGCGCAATGCCTTGACAAAGTTGGCATGTGCCACTGACCATGACCACAAATGTATCAAAGTGACTTTAACTTCTATCCATCATAACACGAGTCAGCCATGGTTAGAGTGTCCACTCACAGTGCAGATGAACTAGGCATGACCTTGCAGGTGCAAACAACATAGAATACTGGTGGCTCCATGTGGCTATTGAGCGCAATGCCTTGACGAAGTTGGCATGTGCCACTGACCAAGACCACAAAGTTTACCAAGTGACTCTAACTTATACGAATTGTTATACGAGTCACCCACGGTCAGATTGCCCCATCACAGTGCACATATAATATGCATGACCTTGCAGGTATAAACATGTTAAACATTCAGTGGCTTTGGCACGGCTATTGTTTGCAATGCCTTGACAAAATTGGCATGTGCCACTAACCATGACCACAAAGTTTACCAAGTACCTTAAACGGCTATGACTCATAACACGAGTCAGCCACGGTCAGAGTATCCAATCACAGTAAAGATGTAGTGCGCATGATCTTGCAGGTATGAACAAGGTAGAATACTGGTGGCTCGGTGTGGTTACTGTGCGCAATGCCTCGACAAAGTTGGCATGTGTCACTGACCATGACCACAAATGTATCCAAGTTACTTTTACTTCTATTGATCATAACACGAGTCAGCCATGGTGAGAGAGTCCAATAAAAGTGCAGATGTACTAGGAACAATCTTGCAAGTGCAAACAAGGTACAATACTGGTGGCTCGGTGAGGCTATTGTGCCCAATGCCTTGACAAAGTTGGCATGTGCCACTGACCATGACCACAAATGTATCCAAGTGACGTTTACTTCTATTGATCAAAACACGAGTCAACCACGGTCAGAGTGTCCAAGAACAGTGCAGATGTACTAGGCATGATCTTGCACGTGCAAACAAGGTAGAATATCGGTGGCTCGGTGTGGCTATTATGCGCAATGCCTTGACCAAGTTGGCATGTGCCACTGACCATGACCACAACGTTTACCAAGTGAGTGTAACTTCTATGAATGGTAACACGAGTCAGCCACAGTCAGAGTGCCCAATCACAGTTCAGATGTACTAGGCATGACCTTACAGGTATAAACAAGGTAAAAAACCGATGGCTTGGCGTGGCTATTGTGCGCAATGCGTTGACAAAGTTGGCATGTGCCACAGACCATGACCACAAAGTTTACAAAGTACCTTAAACGGTTATGAATCATAACACGAGTCAGCCACAGTCAGAGTGTCCAATCAAAGTGCAGATATACTGTACATGACCTTACAGGTATAAACAAGGTAGAATACTGGTGGCTCGGTGTGGCTATTGTGCGCAATGCCTTGACAAAGTTGGCATGTGCCACTGACCATGACCACGAATGTAACTAAGTGACTTTTAATTCTATTGATCATAACACAAGTCAGCCAAGGTCAGAGTGTCCAATCTCAGTGCAGATGTACTAGGCATGACCTTGCAGGTGGAAACAAGGTAGAATAGTGGTGGCTCGGTGTGGCTATTGTGCACAATGCCTTGACGAAGTTGGCATGTGCCACTGACCATGACCACAAAGTTCACCAAGTGACTCTAACTTCTACGAATCCCAGCAGGAGTCAGCCACGGTCAGAGTGACCAATCATTCTGTACAACTAATATGCATGACATTGCAAGTATAAAAAAGTTAGGACACCGGTGGCTTGGTACGGCTATTGTGCGCAATGCCTTGACAAAGTTGGCATGTGCCACTGACCATGACCACAAAGTTTACCAAGTACCTTAAAACGGCTATGAATCATAACACGAGTCAGCCACAGTGAGAGTGTCCAATAATAATGCAGATATACTGTGCATGACCTCACAGGTATGAACAAGGTAGAGTACTGGTGGCTTGGTGTGGCTATTGTGTGCATTGCCTTGACAAAGTTGGCATGTGCCACAAACCATGACCACAAATGTATCCAAGTGACGTTTACTTCTATTGATCATAACACGAGTCAACCACGGTCAGAGTGTCCAAGAACAGTGCAGATGTACTAGGCATGATCTTGCACGTGCAAACAAGGTAGAATATTGGTGGCTCGGTGTGGCTATTATGCGCAATGCCTTGACCAAGTTGGCATGTGCCACTGACCATGACCACAAAGTTTACCAAGTGACTGTAACTTCTATGAATGGTAACAGGAGTCAGCCACAGTCAGAGTGCCCAATCACAGTTCAGATGTACTAGGCATGACCTTACAGGTATAAACAAGGTAAAAAACCGATGGCTTGGCGTGGCTATTGTGCGCAATGCCTTGACAAAGTTGGCATGTGCCACAGACCATGACCACAGAGTTTACCAAGTACCTTAAACGGTTATGAATCATAAGACGAGTCAGCCACAGTCAGAGTGTCCAATCACAGTGCAGATTTACTGGACATGACCTTACAGGTATAAAGAAGGTAGAATACTGGTGGCTCGGTGTGGCTATTGTGTGCAATGCCTTGACAAAGTTGGCATGTGCCACTGACCATGACCACAAATGTAACTAAGTGACTTTTAATTCTATTGATCATAACACAAATCAGCCAAGGTCAGAGTGTACAATCACAGTGCAGATGTCCTAGGCATGACCTTGCAGGTGCAAACAAGGTAGAATAGTGGTGGCTCGGTGTGGCTTTTGTGCACAATGCCTTGACGAAGTTGGTATGTGCCACTGACCATGACCACAAAGTTTACCAAGTGACTCTAACTTCTACGAATCGTAATACGAGTCAGCCACGGTCAGAGTGACCAATCATTCTGTACAACTAATATGCATGACATTGCAAGTATAAACAAGTTAAAACACCGGTGGCTTGGCCCGGCTATTGTGCGCAATGCCTTGACAAAGTTGGCATGTGCCACTGACCACGACCACAAAGTTTACCAAGTACCTTGAAACGGCTATGAATCATAACACGAGTCAGTCACCATCAGAGTGTTCAATTACAGTACAGATACTGCGCATGACCTTGCAGGTATGAACAAGGTAGAATAATGGTGGCTCGGTGTGGCTGTTGTGCGCAATGCCTTGACAATGTTGGCATGTGCCACTGACCATGACCACAAATGTATCCAAGTGACTTTCACGTTTATTGATCATAACACGAGTCAGCCACGGTCAGAGTTTCCAACCACAGTGCAGATGTACTAGGCATGAAATTACAATTGCAAAAAAGGTAGAATACTGGTGGCTCGGTGTGGCTAGTGTGCGCAATGCCTTGACAAAGTTGGCATGTGCCACTGACCATGACCACATACTTTACCAATTGACTTTAACCTCTAGGAACCATAACACGAGTCAGCCCCGGTCAGAATACCCAATCACAGTGCACATCTAATATGCATGACCTTGCAGGTAGAAACAGGGTAAAAAACCGGTGTCTTGGCACGGCTATTGTGCGCAATGCCTTCACAAGGTTGGCATGTGCCACTGACCGTGACCACAAATGTATCCAAGTGACTTTAAATTCTATTGATCATAGCACGAGTCAGCCACAATCAGGGTGTCCAATCATAGTGCAGATGTACTAGAAATGACCTTGCTGGTGCAAACAAGGTAGAATACTGGTGGCTCGACGTGGCTTTTGTGCGCAATGCCTTGACGAAGTTGGCATGTGCCACTGACCATGACCACAAAGTTTACCAAGTGACTTTAACTTCTACGAATCGTAACACGAGTCATCCACGGTCAGATTACCCAATCATTGTGCACATCTAATGTGTATGACCTTGCAGGTATACACAAGTTAAAAAACCGGTGGCTTGGCACGGCTATTGTGCGCAATGCCTTGACAAAGTTGGCATGTGCCACTGACCGTGACCACAAATGTATCCAAGTGACTTTTACTTCTATTGATGATAGCACGAGTCAGCCACGGTCAGAGTGTCCAATCACAGTGCGGATATATGAGACATGACCTTACACGCATATACAAGGTACAATACTGATGGCTCGGTGTGGCTGTTGTGCGCAATGCCTTGACAAAGCTGGCATGTGCCACTGACCATGACGACAAAGTTTACCAAGTACCTTCAACGGCTATGAATCATAACACAAGTCAGCCACGGTCAGAGTGGCCAATCACAGTGCAGATATATTGGGCATGACCTTACAGGTATGAACAAGGTAGAATACTGGTGGCTCGGTGTGGTTACTGTGCGCAATGCCTCGACAAAGTTGGAATGTGCCACTGACCATGACCACAAAGTTCACCAAGTTACTTTAACTTCTACGAATCGTAACACGAGTAAACCACAGTCAGAGTGCCCAATCACAGTCCAGATGTACTAGGCATGACCTTGCAGGTATAAACAGGGTAAAAAACCGGTGTCTTGGCACGGCTATTGTGCGCAATGCCTTCACAAGGTTGGCATGTGCCACTGACCATGACGACAAAGTTTACCAAGTACCTTCAACGGCTATGAATCATAACACAAGTCAGCCACGGTCAGAGTGGCCAATCACAGTGCAGATATATTGGGCATGACCTTACAGGTATGAACAAGGTAGAATACTGGTGGCTCGGTGTGGTTACTGTGCGCAATGCCTCGACAAAGTTGGAATGTGCCACTGACCATGACCACAAAGTTCACCAAGTTACTTTAACTTCTACGAATCGTAACACGAGTAAACCACAGTCATAGTGCCCAATCACAGTCCAGATGTACTAGGCATGACCTTGCAGGTATAAACAAGGTAAAAAACCTGTGGCTTGGCATGGCTATTATGCGCAATGGCTTGACAAAGTTGGCATGTGCCACTGATCATGGCCCTAAAGTTTACAAAGTACCTTAAACGGCTTTGAATCATAACACGAGTTAGCCACGGTCAGAGTGTCCAATCACAGTGCAGATATATGAGACATGACCTTACACGCATAAACAAGGTACAATACTGATGGCTCGGTGTGGCTGTTGTGTGCAATGCATTGACAAAGTTGGCATGTGCCACTCACCATCACCACAAAAGTATCCAAGTGACTTGTACTTCTATTGATCATAACACGAGTCAGCCACGGTCAGAGTGTCCAATAACAATGCAGATGTACTAGGCATGATCTTTTACGAATCATAATACGAGTCAGCCACGGTCACAGTATCCAATCAGAGTGCAGATGTACTAGGCATGATCGTTCAGGTGCAAACAAGGTAGAATACTAGTGGCTCAGTTTGGCTATTATGCGCAATGCCTTGACAAAGTTGGCATGTGCCACTGACCTTGACCACAAATGTATCCAAGTAACTTTTACTTCTATTGATCATAACACGAGTCAGCAGCGATCAAAGTGTCCAATCACAGTGCAGATGTATTATGCATGATATTGCAGGTTCAAAAAGGTAGAATACTGGTGGCTCGGTGTGGCTATAATGCGCAATGCCTTGACAAAGTTGGCATGTGCCAGTGACCATGACCACAAAGTTTACCAAGTGACTTTAACTTCTATGAATCGTAACATGAGTCAGCCACAGTCAGAGTGTTCAATCACAGTTCAGATGTAGTAGGCATGACCTTACTGGTATAAAGAAGGTAAAAACCCGATGGCTTGGCATGGCTATTGTGCGCAATGCCTTGAAAAAATTGGCATGTGCCACAGACCATGACCACAATGTTTACCAAGTACCTTAAACGGTTACGAGTCATAACACGAGTCAGCCACAGTCAGAGTGTCCAATCACAGTGCAGATATACTGGACATGACCTTACAGGTATAAACAAGGTATAATACTGGTGGCTCGGTGTGGCTATTGTGCGCAATGCCTTGACAAAGCTGGCATGTGCCACTGACCATGACCACGAATGGAACAAAGTGACTTTTAATTATATTGATCATAACACAAGTCAGCCAAGGTGAGAGTGTCCAATCACAGTGCAGATGTACTACGCATGACCTTGCAGGTGCAACAAGGTAGAATACTGGTGGCTTGGTGTGGCTATTGTGCGCAATGCCTTGACGAAGTTGGCATGTGCCACTGACCATGACCACAAAGTTTACCAAGTGACTCTAACTTCTACGAATCGTAACACGAGTCTGCCACGGTTAAGGCTGCACACCAAATCCTAGGATTCGTGAATAAGATTCGTGAACCCGGAAAAAGATTCGGATTCGGGGATCCAAATCCTTGATGAGGATTCGATTCGGGATTCGGAGATCCTTTCACTATTGCTTCAACATGGAAAACAGGGATTTATGTGGCAGATTAGAGGATTTTTACCTGCCATCGCCCATAGGATTCGGAAAAGATTCGTGAATCTTACGGATTCGCGAATCCAGATTCGGATTCGTGAATCAAAGCCAAACCTGGATTCGGATTCGTGAATCCGAATCCAATCTGGGATCCGGGAATCTTACCCGGTGTGCACCCTTAGCCACGGTCAGAGTGACCAATCATTGTGTACAACTAACATGAATGACATTGCAAGTATAAACAAGTCAAAACACCGGTGGCTTGGCACGGCTATTGTGCGCAATGCATTGACAAAGTTGGCATGTGCCACTGACCATGACCACAAAGTTTACCAAGTACCTTAAACGGCTATGAATCATGACACGAGTCAGCCACCGTCAGAGTGTTCAATCACAGTACAGATACTGCGCATGACCTTGCAGGTATGAACAAGGTAGAACAATGGTGGCTCGGCGTGGCTATTTTGCGCAATGCATTGACATAGTTGGCATGTGCCACTGACCATGACCACAAATGTATCCTAGTGACTTTTACTTCTATTGTTCATAACACGAGTCAGCCACGGTCAGAGTGTCCAATCACAGTGCAGATGTACTAGGCATGAAATAACAGTTGCAAAAAAGGTAGAATACTGGTGGCTTGGTGTGGCTACTGTGCGCAATGCCTTGACAAAGTTGGCATGTGCCACTGACCATGACCACAAAGTTTACCAAGTGACTTTAACCTCTAGGAATCATAACACGAGTCAGCCACGGTCAGATCACAGTGCACATCTAATATGCATGACCTTGCAGGTAGAAACAGGGTAAAAAGCCGGTGTCTTGGCACGGCTATTGTGCGCAATGCCTTCACAAGATTGGCATGTGCCACTGACCATGTCGACAAAGTTTACCAAGTGACTTTAACTTCTACGAATCGTAACAGGAGTATGTAAGACAAAATCTCCAAGGACCTCAAGACGCTCTTCCGGCACCAAGAACAGGTATACATTACATCATATCCCTCCTAGCTAAATCTATCAATGACATACCCAGCTGGGGCAGATGGGAAAACTCGCACCGGGGATATTGGGAAATCCCAGACTGGTTCACCTCCAGCAGCAACCAGTTGAAATGGACCACAACCGGTGAACGGCTCCTCCCGCGCAGACAACAGCCGACTACGTCCCGCCAAACTCTACTGGCTAGTCCTACCCGTGACAACCGCCGTCCACCTATCGGCGGGAACCTACCATTGGTGGTGCGGTACTCGCTACATTCGAACGGTACATGCGCCCTCACACCACACTCTCGGACCGGTCACCAGAGAAAGCAGCGGCGAAGTCCGCCCAAGGCACTACGGGCCGTTAGGGCACAAGCACGCCTCAGGCGTCGCCTCACGTATCACCCACCGTAGCCGGTGAGGCACCTAGGCTAGCTTAGTTCTAGTACTTAACTCTAGTTTCACTCTTGTATGCTTTACCCTTTGTGGTCATTCATCAATCAGCCATGCCTTTCTTCTCGGCCCGGGCTCTCGCCCTGCCCCCACTCAGGCTCAGCCTTATGGCCCGCCTCCACCCTTTGCCGCTGTTCATCCTGCTTATCATCTCAGTCATCGTAGCCCGCTCAGATGTATCAAGGCATGTCAACTTGGTTGTTCCACCAGCCCGCGTACATGCGCTGCGGCAAGCTGGACCAACTGACTTCCATGCTGGCAACCTGACGCTGTGGCACTTCCATCATGATTCCGCTCTTGGCCCGTGTAACTACACTGCGGCCCTTGTTCATCAACGTTACTCTTCTCGTCGGCCCGCGCTTCGTCGCTGCGGCCCTTGGATTTTACTGGCCCGTGCCTCGGCGCTGCGGCCTCGCGGCCCGCGCCTCGGCACTGCCACCATCAGCTTATGCTATCATCATGCTTCTCTGATGCTCATCACATTTCCCAGCAGTCATGTATCCATACCTCACTCAGTTGTGTTGGCCTCACCATCTTTCCCGCAGCGCTCGTCACTCGGACCGCGCCCAACCTGTTCAGATCTCATTCATGTGTGCAGCAACTCCCCAAATGT
>SZWC01000342.1:403059-422225 GCA_023375785.1 Penium margaritaceum | reverse complement strand
CAGTGCAGATATACTAGGCATTACCTTACACGTATAAACAAGGTACAATACTGATGGTTCGGTGTGGCTATTGTGTGCAATGCCTTGAAAAAGTTGGTATGTGCCACTGACCATCACCACAAAAGTATCCAAGTGACTTGTACTTCTATTGATCATAACACGAGTCAGCCACGGTCAGAGTGTCCAATAACAATGCAGATGTACTAGGCATGATCTTTTACGAATCGTAATATGAGTCAGCCACGGTCAGAGTATCCAATCAAAGTGCAGATGTACTAGGCATGATCGTGCAGGTGCAAACAAGGTAGAATACTAGTGGCTCGGTTTGGCTATTATGCGCAATGCCTTGACAAAGTTGGCATGTGCCACGGACCTTGACCACAAATGTATCCAAGTAACTTTCACTTCTATTGATCATAACACGAGTCAGCTGCCATCAAAGTGTCCAATCACAGTGCAGATGTACTATGCATGATATTGCAGGTTAAAAAAAGGTCGAATACGGGTGGCTTAGTGTGGCTATTTTGCGCAATGCCTTGACAAAGTTGGCATGTGCCACTGACCATGTCCACAAAGTTTACCATGTGACTTTAGCTTCTACGAATCGTAACACGAGTCAGCCACGGTCAGAGTGCCCAATCACAGCGTACATCTAATATGCACGACCTTACAAGTGTAAACAATGTAAAAAACTGGTGGCTTCGCACGGCTATTGTACGCAATGCCTTGACAAAGTTGGCATGTGCCACTGCCATGACCACAAAGTTTGCCAAGTAACTGTAACGGCTATGAATCATAACACGAGTCAGCCCCGCTCAGAGTGTCCAATCACAGTGCATATATACTGGACAGGACCGTAAAGGTATGAACAAGGTAAAATACTGGTGGCTCCGTGTGGCTATTGTGCGCAGTGCCTTGGCAAAGCTGGCATGTGCCACTGACCATGACCACAAATATATCCAATTGACTTTTACTTGTATTGATCATAACACGAGTCAGCCACGGTCAGAGTGTCCAATCACAGTGCAGATGTACTAGGAATTATCTTGCAGGTGCAAACAAGGTAGAATACTGGCGGCTCCATGTGGCTACTGTGCACAATGCCTTGACAAAGTTGGCATGTGCCACTGACCATGCCCACAAAGTTTACCAAGTGACTTTAACGTCTGCGAATCATAACACGAGTCAGCCACGGTCAGAGTGCCCAACCAACGCACACATCTAATATGCATGACCTTGCAGGTGCAAATAAATTAAAAAACCGGTGGCTTGGCACAGCTATTGTGCGCAATGCCTTGGCAAAATTGGCATGTGCCACTGACCATGACCACAAAGTTTACCAAGTACCTTTAACGGCTATGAATCATAACACGAGTCAGCCACGGTCAGAGTGTCCAATCACAGTGCAGACATACTGGGCATGACCTTACAGGTATAAACATGGTAAAATACTGGTGACTCGGTGTGGCTATTGTGCGCAATGCCTTAAGAAAATTGGCATGTGCCACTGTCCATGACCACAAATGTATCCAAGTGACGTTTACGTATATTGATCATAACACGAGTCAGCCAGGGTCAGAGTGTCCAATCATAGTGAAGATGTACTAGGCATGATCTTGCAGGTGAAAACGAGATAGAATACTGGTGGCTCCATGTGGCTATTGTGCGCAATGCCTTGACAAAGTTGGCATGTACCACTGATCAGGACCACATTGTATACCATGTAACTTTAACTTCTACGAATCATAACAAGAGTCAGCCATGGTAAGAGTGCCCAATGAAAGCGTACTACTAATATGCATGGCCTTGCATGTATGAACAAGGTAAAAAACCGGTGGCTTGGCATGGCTATTGTGCGCAATGCCTTGACAAAGTTGGCATGTGCCACTGACCATGAAAACAAAGTTTACCAAGTACATTAAACCGCTATGAATCATAACACGAGTCAGCCACGGTCAGAGTGTCCAATCACAGTGCAGATACACTGGGCATGACCTTCCAGGTATAATTAAGGTAGAATACTGGTGGCTCGGTGTGGCTATTGTGCGCAATTCCTTGACAACGGTAGCATGTGCCACTGACCATGACCACAACTGTATCCAAGTGACTTTTACTTCTAAAGATCGTAACACGAGTCAGCCGCGGTCAGAGTGTCCGATCACAGTGCAGATGTACTAGGCGTGGTCGTGCAGGTGTAAACAAGGTAGAATACTGGTGGCTCAGTTTGGCTATTGTGCGCAATGCCTTGACAAAGCTGGCATGTGCCACTGACCGTGACCACAAATGTATCCAAGTGACTTTTACTTCTATTGATCATAACACAAGTCAGCCACGGTTAGAGTGTCCAATCACAATGCACATGTACTAGGCATGATCTTGCAGGTTGAAAAAAGGTAGAATACTGGTGGCTCGGTGTGGCTATTGTGCGCAATGCCTTGACAAAGTTGGAATGTGCCATTGACCATGACCACAAAGTTTACCATGTGACTTTAACTTCTACGAATCGTAACATGAGTCAGCCACGGTCAGAGTGCCCAATCACAGCGTACATCTAATATGCACGACCTTGCACGTATAAACAAGGTAAAAAACCGGTGGCTTGGCACGGCTATTGTGCGCAATGCCTTGACAAAGTTGGCATGTGCCACTCCCATGACCACAAATATATCCAAGTGACTTTTACTTCTATTTATCATAACACGAGTCAGCCACGGTCAGAGTGTCCAATTACAGTGCAGATGTACTAGGCATGATCTTGCAGGTGCAAACAAGGTAGAATACTGGTGGCTCCATGTGGCTAGTATGCACAATGCCTTGACAAAGTTGGCATGTGCCACTGATCATGACCACAAAGTTTACCAAGTGACATTAACGTCTGCAAATCATAACACGAGTCAGCCAGGGTCAGAGTGCCCAATCACAGTGCACATCTAGTATGCATGACCTTGCAGGTATGAACAAGTTAAAAACCCGGTGGCTTGGCACGGCGTTTGTGCGCAATGCCTTGACAAAGTTGGCATGTGCCACTGACCATGACCACAAAGTTTACCAAGTACCTTAAACGGCTATGAATCATAACACGAGTCAGCCACGGTCAGAGTGCCCAATCACAGTGCAGATATACTGGACATGACCTCACAGGTATAAACAAGGTAAAAGACTGGTGGCTCGTTGTGGCTCTTGTGCGCAATACCTTGACAAAGTTGGCATGGGCAACTGACCATGACCAAAAATGTATTCAAGTGACTTGTACTTCTATTGATCATAACACGAGTCAACCACGGTGAGAGTGTCCAATCACAGTGCAGATGTACGAGGCTTGATCTTGTAGGTGCAAACAAGGTCGAATACTGGTGGCTCGGTGTGACTATTGTGCGCAATGCCTTGGCAAAGTTGGCATGTGCCACTGACCATGACCACAAAGTTCACTAAGTTACTTTAACTCCTACGAATCATAACACGAGTCAGCCACGGTCAGAGTGCCCAATCAAAGCGCACATCTCATACGCATGACCTTGCAGGTATAAACAAGATAAAACACCGGTGGCTTGGCACGGCTATTGTGCGGAATGCCTTGACAAAGCTGGCATGTGCCACTGACCATGACCACAAAGTTTACTAAGTACAATTAAACGTCTATGAATCATAACACGAGTCAGCCACGGTTAGAGTGTCAAATCACAGTGCAGATATACTGGGCGTGACCTTGCAGGTATAAAAAAGGTAGCATACTGGTGGCTCGGTGTGGCTATTATGCGCAGTTCTTGACAAAGTTGGCATGTGCCACTGACCATGACCACAAATGTATCCAAGTGACTTTTACTTCTATTGATCACAACACGAGTCAGCCACGGTCAGAGTGTCCAGTCACAGTGCACATGTACTAGGCATGATCTTGCAGGTTCAAACAAAGTAGAATACTGGTGGCTCAGTTTGGCTATTGTCCGTAATGCCTTGACAATGTTTGCATGTGCCACTGACCATGACCACAAATGTATCCAAGTGACTTTCACTTCTACGAATCGTAACACGAGTCAGCCATAGTCAGAGTTTCCAATCACAGTGCACATCTAATATGCATGACCTTACAGGTATAAACAAGGCAAATAACTGGTGGCTTGGCACGGCTATTGTGCGCAATGCCTTGACAAAATTGGCAGGTGCCACTGACCATGACCACACGTGACTTTTACTTCTATTGATCATAACACGAGCCAGCCATGGTCAGAGTGTCCAATCACGGTGCACATCTAATGTGCATGACCTTGCAGGTATAAACAAGAAAAAAAAACCGGTAGCTTGGCACGGCTATTGTGCGCAATGCCTTGACAAAGTTGGCATGTGCCACTGACCATGACCACACAGTTTACCAAGTACCTTAAACGGCTACGAATCATAATACGAGTCAGCCACGTTCAGAGTGTCCAATTACAGTGCAGATGTACTAGGCATGATCTTGCAGGTGCAAACAAGGTAGAATACTGGTGGCTTGGTGTGGCTATTGTGCGCAATGCCTTGACAAAGTTGGCATGTGGCACTGACCATGACCAGAACGTTTACCAAGTGACTTTTGTCAGGAAAATGTCATGACAGATAGCTGATGGAGATGCACAGAAGAGATGACGGCCGAAGTATCGGCAAAGGTGCTAGAAGCTGACGGCATGCTGACGTCAAGAGAGATCACAGGCACGACTGTGAGGCAAGCACTGAGAAGTATGACGAGGTGATGCGGGGGCGGTGCCAGAGGCACAGGCCAAGCCGGAGATAGAACTGGCGTGGGCGCAGTATCACTCGGCACGGGCGCTTCGAGTTCTGGAGGCGCCTTGGGTGAGCAGTGCAGGCACGACGGAGCAAAGCGGAGGAGCGGATGCTGTGAGGAGATGGATCACAGGCCTTAGCCAGCAGGCGAGCAAGTGAGGAGGTCCTGTGACAATGTAATGAACAAGGTGCCATGGGCAGAGAGCACGTAGCGAGGAAGAGGAACGAGTGCCACAGCACGGAGGCGGGCAACAGCAAGGAGACAACGGGCAGCACCACAGCACGGAGGTGAGCAAAGGAATGAGGAAATGATTGATTGATAATACTGAGGATAACAGAGGCAGAGATACAAGAGCAGAAGTACAAGGTTAAGTACTATGCTAAGATTACCTAGTCCTAACACTGCTAAGGTGGGCGGCGCGTGTAAGCGCGCCACAGCCGTTCAGCTTGTTTGGCTCGTGTCGCGGGTCGTGGGTGCGCTTCCTGGTACGGAGCGCACGTTAGAGTTAGGAGGGCTGCGACTTTTCTCCGTGGTAGGTCGTGCCCTGCATACGTTGTCGTGTAGCATGGACCGAGCCGCTCGGTGACTTCCGTTAGCCCAGGTCCGTGGCCGTAGACCGGAGACTGTGCAGTACCGTGGCTGGTGGCGGCAGGCTCGGCATCCACGTCTTCTTGGGTGCGGTTGGTTCGGCACGTCCGTTGCCTGGACTCGCGCTGATACTTTGGTCGTGCGAGTCTTCGGAAGTCTTGGTCAGAGTTGATCTGGACCTCTTGGGGATATTCTGGCTTGGCCTTTTCTTGAGGGGTAGGGGAGTGCAGGCTGCCCATTTCTTGTTCGGTAGAAGTCAAGTGGGCAGTCTTGTGAGCATTGTATATTATTCTGACACCCCCCTTTAATGCCACAAGACTGCTCAGGTGCTGATGCTTGATGAGGATGCGGCCTGGTGGTCGAGTTTGGTGTGGTTCTGCAAAGCAGGTTGTCAGGGCGGAGGATCGCTTCTGCTTTTCTGGTTTCCCTGTTGTTGGGACACTGTACCACAGTGATGGTGGTCTCGCCTTGGTCCGGTGCTCGTCAGAGGAGTTCTGAGTCTTTGGAGATGAGAGATGGAGAATCTCCACTAAGGGTTGCAGGTGCTTCGGAGATGCTCCGAGGCGCAGCTGAGGGGGAAGGAGGAAGAGCTCGGTGGGATCACTTTTTTTTTATGTCGGGTCGCGCTTCGGGCTGGGAGAGAGAGTTCCTGCTAGCAGTGTAATGCGACTGACAGTGATGCTGTGGCAGAGCATAAGTGCCAGTTGTATGCCAGCTTCTTTTGTGACAGGTGCTATCAGCTGCTGTTGTTGCTGTTGCTGCTTCTCTTCTTGCTCCTCTTGGCATTGTTGCTTTTGTTCTTGCTGTAGCTGCTGCTGCTGTTGTCGTCGATGGGGTGGTACATAGCAGGCAGGTCGGTGCGTAGGGGAGTGATCAGCTTTCAGGGGATAAGATGTGGTTGATGTCTCCGTTGTCAAGAATCATGGCCGTCTGTGAGGGGGAATGTATCAGCCAGGCAGTTCATCTCGGATGGTGAACTTAGGGCTGGCAGGTTGGGTGTTGATGGCTTGAGGTTGGGTGTCTTGATCAGCTGCGGGCAGAATCATTTTGCCATAAAACCTGATCATGAACTCGTTGACTTCGTCAGGAGTGAATGGTGACCGGTCGAGAGGTAGCCAGACGTACTCGACTGGTGTTGACAGCTCCTGCGTTTTGTTGTGTTGCAGCTGTGGAACTTCCTCAGGAGGCAAGTTCGGGGTAGAAAGGTTGTCTTCATAGCGCGATGGTGGGGCAGATGGAGGAGTGGTGTCGGTGAGTTCCTTTGCTTCATCAGAAGTGAAGTGAGGGCACTGGCAGGGGGAGTATGATGCAGTTCGGTCATAGGTGAAGTCAATGAAGTAGTCTTCATCCTTTGGTTCAGGCAGCTCAGACAAGAAGGCTGTGGTGGATACCACAGGATCAGGTGTTGGAGTTGTGAAGGAAGACTCCGTCACAGGTGCTTCTGCTACTGGTGTTGCTGCGGCTGTTGGTCTTGTGAGGTGTCTGAGGAGGCAAGGGACTGTTGCCACGAGACAGCCGAGGATGAAAAGACAGGGCAACATGGTGCTTCTCAGGCATTATCCCGTGGTTGACTTAGAGGCTGAGGATTAGGAATGAGGCAGCTGTTAGAGGAGGATCTTTGTGCGGTTGATGCAACGGACAAAGGTTGATGGTAATGAAGGGTTTGCGGGCTGATCGTAGAGGTTTCTTGAGTGTGTAAGAGCGAGGGCGGTGCTTTTGAGGCGTCTTTTGGGCTGATGTGGCTTCTTCTGCTGCTGCTTTTGCTGCTGCGAGGGAAGAATACTGCTGCTGCTGCTGGAGATGTGGTGTCTACGGCGAGGGAAGGCGAATTGACTGCTGCTGTTTGCTGCTGCTGCCGTGTGTGTCACCAGCCGCGAGCCATACCCATACACGGTTTAGGAATGGTGGTGCCACACAGGATGCGTGGATGTTGGAGTGCTGCTGCTTCTGCTGTTGTTGGTGCTACAAGGATAGTAGCTGGCGGATGCGATACTGACTGCTGCTGCTGGTGTGAAAGGGCGGATGATGATCAATCCTGTGCGTTGTCAAACCAGGAATGCGCCTATACACATCTGGTCTGACGGTGTGAGAGTGACGGCACCAGTGCTGCTGCTGAAAATGCTGTTGACGGCTGGTAGCGGTGAGACACCTCGGTCAGGCGTTTCAGGCGTCAGCAAAGAGGGAGGAGGCGATGATGGCTCCAGTATGTTTCTCTAGGCTCTGATACCATGTCAGGAAAATGTCATGACAGTTAGCTGATGGAGATGCACAGAAGAGATGACGGCCGAAGCACCGGCGAAGGTGCTAGCAGCTGACGGCATGCTGACGTCAAGAGAGATCACAGGCACGACTGTGAGGCAAGCACTGAGAAATATGACGAGGTGATGCGGGGGCGGTGCCAGAGGCACAGGCCTAGCCGGAGATAGAACTGGCGTGGGCGCTGTATCACTCGGCACGGGCGCTTCGAGTTCTGGAGGCGCCTTGGGTGAGCAGTGCGGGCACGACGGAGCAAAGCGGAGGAGCGGGTGCTGTGAGGAGATGGATCACAGGCCTTAGCCAGCAGGCGGGCAAGTGAGGAGGTCCCGTGACAATGTAATGAACAAGGTGCCACGGGCAGAGAGCACGTATCGAGGAAGAGGAACGAGTGCCATAGCACGGAGGCGGNATGCTGACGTCAAGAGAGATCACAGGCACGACTGTGAGGCAAGCACTGAGAAGTATGACGAGGTGATGCGGGGGCGGTGCCAGAGGCACAGGCCAAGCCGGAGATAGAACTGGCGTGGGCGCAGTATCACTCGGCACGGGCGCTTCGAGTTCTGGAGGCGCCTTGGGTGAGCAGTGCGGGCACGACGGAGCAAAGCGGAGGAGCGGGTGCTGTGAGGAGATGGATCACAGGCCTTAGCCAGCAGGCGGGCAAGTGAGGAGGTCCCGTGACAATGTAATGAACAAGGTGCCACGGGCAGAGAGCACGTATCGAGGAAGAGGAACGAGTGCCATAGCACGGAGGCGGGCAACGGCAAGGAGACAACGGGCAGCACCACATCAGAGGTGAGCGAAGGAATGAGGAAATGATTGATTGATAATACTGAGGATAACAGAGGCAGAGATACAAGAGCAGAAGTACAAGGTTAAGTACTATGCTAAGATTACCTAGTCCTAACATTGCTAAGGTGGGCGGCGCGTGTAAGCGTGCCACAGCCGTTCTGCTTGTTTGGCTCGTGTCGCGGGTCGTGGGTGCGCTTCCCGGTGTGGAGCGCACGTTAGAGTTAGGAGGGCTGCAACTTTTCTCCGTGGTAGGTCGTGCCCTGCATACGTTGTCATGTAGCATGGACCAAGCCGCTCGGTGACTTCCGTTAGCCCAGGTCCGTGGCGGTAGACCGGAGACTGTGCAGTACCGTGGCTGGTGGCGGCAGGCTCGGCATCCACGTCTGCTTGGGTGCGGTTGGTTCGGCACGTCCGTTGCCTGGACTCACGCTGATACTTTGGTCGTGCGAGTCTTCGGAAGTCTTGGTCAGAGTTGATCAGGATCTCTTGGGGATATTCTGGCTTGGCCTTTTCTTGAGGGGTAGGGGAGTGCAGGCTGCCCATTTCTTGTTCGGTAGAAGTAAAGTGGGCAGTCTTGTGAGCATTGTATATTATTCTGACAACTTTAACTTCTAGGAATCATAAAACAAGTCAGCCATGGTCAGAGTACGCAATCACAGTGCACATCTATTATGCATGACCTTGCAGGTATGAAGAGGGTTTAAAAACGGTGTATTGGCACGAGTATTGTGCGCAATGACTTTACAAAGTTGGCATGTGCCACTGACCATGACCACAAAGTTGACCAAGTGACTTTAACTTCAACGAATCGTAACACAAGTCAGTCCCAGTCAGAATGCCCAATCACAGTTCAGATGTCCTAGGCATGACCTTGCAGGTATAAACAAGGTACAAATTGGGTAGCTTGGCACGACTATTGTGCGCAATGCCTTGACAAAGTTGGCATGTGCCACTGACCATGACCACAAAGTTTATCAAGTACCTTAAACGGCTATTAATCATAACATGAGTCAGCCACGGTCAAAGTGTCCAATCACAAAGCAGATGTACTAGGCATGATCTTGCAGGTTGAAACAAGTTAGAATACTGGTGGCTCGGTGTGGCTATTGTGCGCAATGCCTTGACAAAGTTGGCATGTGCCACTGACCATCACCAGAAAGTTTACCAAGTACCTGAAACGGCTATGAATCATAACACGAGTCAGCTACGGTCAGAGTGTCCAATCACAATGCAGATGTACTAGGCATGATCTTACAGGTACAAACAAGGTAGAATACTGGTGGCTTGGTGTGGCTTTTGTGCGCAATGCCTTGAAAAACTTGGCATGTGCCACTGACCGTGACCACAAATGTATCCAAATGACTTTTACTTATATTGATCAGAACACAAGTCAGCCACGGTCAGAGTGTCCAATCACAGTACAGATATACTGGGCATGAACATGCAGGTATAAACAAGGTAGAATACTGGTGGTTCGGTGTGGCTATTGTGCACAATGCCTTGACAAAGTTGGCATGTGCCACTGACCATGACCACAAATGTATCCAAGTGACATTTACTTCCATTGATAATAACACAAATCAGCCAAGGTCAGAGTGCCCAATCACAGTGCACATCTAATATGCATGACCTTGCATGTAAAAACAAGGTAAAAAACCGGTGGCTTGGCACGGCTAATTTGCACAATGCCTTGACAAAGTTGGCATGTGCCACTGACCATGACCACAAATGTATCCAATTGACTTTTACTTCTATTGATCATAACACGAGTTAGTCGCAGTCTGAGTGTCCAATCATAGTGCAGATTTACTAGGCATCATCTTGAAGGTACAGACAAGGTAGAATACTGGTGGCTCGGTGTGGCTATTGTACGCAACGCCTAGACAAAGGCGGCATGTGCCACCGGATAACCACAACGTTTACAAAGTGACTTTCACTTCTACAAATCGTAACACGAGTCAGCCATGGTCAGAGTGCCAAATCACAGTACACATATAGTATGCATGACCTTGCAGGTATAAATAAGGTACAAAACCGATGGCTTGGCACGGCTATTGTGCGCAATGCCTTGACAAAGCTGGCATGTGCCACTGACCATGTCCACAAAGTTCACCACGTGATGTTAACTTCTACGAATCGTAACACGAGTCAGCCACGGTCAGAGTGCCCAGTCACAGTACGCATCTAATGTGCATGACCTTACAGGTATAAACAAGGTTAAAAAATGGTGGCTTGGCACGGCTATTGTGTGCAATGCCTTGAAAATGTTGGCATGTGCCACTGACCATGACCACAAAGTTTACGAAGTACCTTAAATGGCTATGAACCATAACACGAGTCAGTCACGGTGAGAGTGTCCAATCACAGTGCACGTGTACTAGCCATGATCTTGCAGGTGCAAACAAGGTATAATACTGGTGGCTCGTTGTGGCTATTGTGCACAATGCCTTGACAAAGTTGGCATGTGCCACTGACCATAACCATAATGTGTACCAAGTGACTTTAACTTATACGAATCGTAATACGAGTCAGCCACAGTGAGAGTACCCAATAATGGTTCAGATGTACTAGGCATGACCTTGAAGGCATGAATAAGGTCAAAAACCGGTGGCTTGGCACGGCTACTGTGCGCAATGCCTTGATAAAGTTGGCATGTTCCACTGACCATGACCACAAAGTTTACCAGGTACCTTAAACGGCTATGAATCGTAACACTAGTCAGCCACGGTCAGAGTGTCCAATCACAGTGCAGATATACCGTAAATGACCTTGCAGATACAAACAAGGTAGAAAACTGGTGGCTCGGTGTGACAATTGTGCGCAATGCATTCACAAAGTTGGCATGTGCCACTGGCCATTACCACAAATGTATCCAAGTGACTTTAAATTATACTGATCATAACACAAGTCAGCCACTGTCTGAGTGTCCAATCACAGTGCAGATGTACTAGGCATGATCTTGCAGGTGCAAACAAGGTGGAATACTGGTGGCTCATTGTGGCTATCGTGCGCAATACCTTGACAATGTTGGCATGTGCCACTGACCATGACCACAAATGTATCCAAGTGACTTTAACTTATATGAGTTGTAACACGAGTCAGCAACAGTCAGAGTGCCCAATCACGGTTCAGATGTACTAGGCATGACATTGCACGTATAACCAAGGTCAAAAACCGGTGGCTTGGCACGGCTTCTGTGCGCAATGCCTTCACAAAGTTGGCATGTGCCTCTGACCATGACCACAAAGTCTACCAAGTACCTGAAACGGTTATGAATATTAACACGAGTCAGCCACGGGCAGAGTGTCCAATCACAGTGCATATGTACTAGGCATAATGTTGCAGGTGCAAACAAGGTATAATACTATTGGCTCGGTGTGGCTATTGTGCGCAATGCCTTAACAAAGTTGGCATGTGCCACTGACCATGACCACAAATGTATCCAAGTGACTTTCACTTCTATTGACCATAACACGAGTCAGCCACGGTCAGAGGGTCCAATCACAGTGCAGATGTTCTAGGCATAATCTTCCAGGTTCAAACAAGGTTGAATGCTGGTGGCTCGATGTGGCTATTGTGCACAATGCCTTGACAAAGTTGGCATGTGCAACTGACCATGACCACAAATGTTTACCAAGTGACTTTAACTTCCACGAATTGTAACACGAGTCAGCCACGGTCAGCATGCCCAATCACAGTGCACATCTAATATGCATGACCTTGCAGGTCATTACAGGGTCAAACACCGGTGTCTTGGCAAGGTTATTGTGTGCCTTGACAAAGTTGGCATGTGCCACTGACCATGACCACAAAGTTTACCAAGTACCTTAAACGGCTATGAATCGTAACACGAGTCAGCCACGGTCAGAGTGTCCAACCACAGTGCAAATATACTGGGCATGACCTTGGAGGTATAAACAAATTAGAATACTGGTGGCTCGGTGTGGCTGTTGTACACAATGCCTTGACAAATATGGCATGTGCCACTGACCATGACCACATATGTATCCAAGTGACGTTTACTTCTATTGATCATAATACGAGTCAGCCACGGTCAGAGTGTCCAATCACAGTGCAGATGTACTAGGCATGATCTTGCAGGTATAAGCAAGGTAGAATACTAGTGGCTTGGTGTGGCTATTGTGCGCAATACCTAGACAAAGTTGGCATGTGCCACTGACCATGACCACAAATGTATCCAAGTGACTTTTACTTCTATTGATCATAACACGAGTCAGCCACGGTCCGAGTGGGCAATCACAGTGCAGATGTACTAGGCATGATCTTGCACGTGCAAACTAGGTAGAATACTGGTGGCTCGGTGTGGCTATGGTGCGCAATGCCTTGAGAAAGTTGGCATGTGCCACTGACCATGACCACAAATGTATCCAAGTGACTTTTACTTCTATTGATCATAACACGAGTCAGCCACGGTCAGAGTGTCCAATCACAGTGCAGATGTTCTCGGCATGATCTTGCTGGTTCAAACAAGATACAATACTGGTGGCTTGATGTGGCTATTGTGTGCAATGCCTTGACAAAGTTGGCATGTGCCACTGACCATGACCACAAATGTTTACCAAGTCACTTTAACTTCTACGAATCGTAACACGAGTCAGCCACGGTCAGAGTGCCCAATCGCAGCGCACATATAATACGCATGACCTTGCAGGTATAATCAGGGTAAACAACAACAGTGTCTTGGCACGGCTATTGTGCCCAATGCCTTGACAAAGTTAGCATGTGCCACTGACCATGACCACAACGTTTACCAAGGACCTTAAACGGCTATAAATCATAACACGAGTCAGCCACGGTCAGAGTGTCCAATCACAGTGCAGATATACTAAGCATGACCTTGCAGGTATAGACAAGGTAGAGTACTGGTGGCTCGGTGTGGCTATTGTGCGCAATGCATTGACAGATTTGGCATGTGCCACTGGCCATGACCACAAATGCAACCAAGTGACTTTTACTTCTATTGATCATAACAGGAGTCAGCCATGGTCTGAGTGTCCAATCACAGTGTAGATGTACTAGGCATGACCTTGCAGGTTCAAACAGAATAGAATACTGGTGGCTCGATGTGGCTATGGTGCGCAATGCCTTGACAAAGTTGGCATGTGCCACTGACCATGACCACAAATATATCCAAGTGACTTTAACTTCTATTGGTCATAACACGAGCCAGCCATGGTCAGAGTGTCCAATCACAATGCAGATATGCTAGGCATCATCTTGCACATGCAAACAAGGTAGAATTCTGGTGGCTCGGTGTGGCTATTGTGCGCAATGCCTTGACAAAGTTGGCATGTGCCACTGACCATGACCACAAATGTTTACCAAGTGACTTTTACTTCTATTTGTCATAACACAAGTCAGCCATGGTCAGAGTGTCCAATCACAGTGCAGATGTTCTAGGCATGATCTTGCAGGTTCAAACAAGGTAAAATGCTGGTGGATCGATGTGGCTATTGTGCGCAATACCTTGACAAAGTTGGCATGTGCAACTGACCATGACCACAAAAGTTTACCAAGTGACTTTAACTTCTACGAATTGTAACACGAGTCAGCCACGGTCAGCGTGCCCAATCACAGTGCACATCTAATATGCATGACCTTGCAGGTATAAACAGGGAAAAAAACCGGTGTCTTGGCATGGTTATTGTGCGCAATGCCTTGACAAACTTGGCATGTGCCACTGACCATGACCACACAATTAACAAAGTACCTTAAACAGCTATGAGTCATAACACGAGTCAGCCACGGTCAGAGTGTCCAATCACAGTGCAAATACACTAGGCATAATCTTTCAGGTATAAACAAGGTAGAATACTAGTGGCTCGGTGTGGCTATTGTGCGCAATGCCTTGACAAAGTTGGCATGTGCCAAAGATCATGACCACAAAGTTTTACCAAGTGAGTTTAAGTTCTACGAATCGTAACACGGGTCAGCCACGGTCAGAGTGCCCAATCACAGCGCACATCTAATATACAGGACCTTGCAGGTATACACAAGGAAAAAAACCGGTGGCTTGTTCCTTTCTATTGTACGCAATGCCTTCACAAAGCTGGCATGTACCACTGATCATGACCACGAAGTTTACCAAGTACCTTAAACGGCTATGAATCATAGTACGAGTCAGCCACAGTCAGAGTGTCCAATCACAGTGCAGATATACTGGGCATGTCCTTACATGTATAAACAGAGTACAATACTGGTGGCTCGGTGTGGCTATCGTGCGCAATGCCTTGACAAAGTTGGCATGTACTTCTGACCATGACCACAAATGTATCCAAGTGACTTTTATTTCTGTGAATCATAACACGAGTCAGCCACGGTCAGCGTGTCCAATCACATTTCAGATGTACTAGGCATGACCCTGCAGGGATAAACAAGGTAGAATACTGGTGGCTTGGCACTGCTATTGTGCGCAATGCCTTGACAAAGTTGGCATGTACCACTGACCATGACCACAAAGTTTACCAAGTACCTTAAAGGGCTATGAATCATAACACGAGTCAGCCACGGTCAGAGTGTCCAATCACAGTGCAGATATACTGGGTATGACCTTCTATGTATAAATGAGGTAGAATACTGGTGGCTTGGTGTGGCTATTGTGCGTAATGCCTGGACAAAGTTAGCATGTGCCACTGACCACGACCACACATGTATCCAAGTGACGTTTACTTCTATTGATCATAACACGAGTCAGCCACGGTCTGAGTTTCCAATCACAGTGCAGATGTACTAGGCATGATCTTACTAGTGCAAACAAGGTAGAATACTAGTGGCTTGGTGTGGCTATTGTGCGCAATGCCTTGACAAAGTTGGCATGTGCCACTGACCATGACCACAAATGTATCCAAGTGACTTTTAATTCTATTGATAATAACATGAGTCAGCCACGGTCAGAGTGTCCAATCACAGTGCAGATGTACTAGGCATGATCTTGCAGGTTCAAACAAGGTAGAATAGTGGTGGCTTGATGTGGCTATTGTGTGCAATGCCTTGACAAAGTTGGCATGTGTCACTGACCATGACCACAAAGTTTACCAGACGTCTTTAACTTCTACGAATCATAGCATGAGTCAGCCACGGTCAGAGTACCCAATCACAGTGCATATCCAATATGCATGACCTTGCAGGTATACACAAGGTAAAACACCGGTGGCTTTGGACGGCTCTTGTGCGCAATGCCTTGACAAAGTTGGCATGTGCCAGTGACCATGACCACGAAGATTACCAAGTACCTTAAAGGGCTATGAATCATAACACAAGTCAGCCATGGTCAGAGTGTCCAATCACAGTGCAGATGTACTAGGCATGATCTTGTAGGTGCAGACAAGGTAGAATAATGGTGGCTCCGTGTGGCTATTGTGCGCAGTGCCTTGACAAAGTCGGCACGTGTCACTGACCATGACCACAAATGTATCATAGTGACTTTTACTTCTATTGATGATAACACGAGTCACCCACGGTCAGAGTGTCCAATCACAATGCAGATGTACTAGGCATGATCTTACAGGTTCAAACAAGGTAGAATCCTGGTGGCTCGTTGTGGCTATTGTGCGCAATGCCTTGACAAAGTTGGCATGTGCCACTGACCATGACCACAAAGCTTACCAAGTGACTTTAACGTCTACGAATCGTAACACGAGTCAGCCATGGTCAGAGTGCCCAATCACAATTTACATGTAAATGCATGACCTTGCAGGTATGAATAAGGTAAAAAACCTGTCGCTTGGCACGGTTATTGTGCACAATGCCTTGACAAAGTTGGCATGTGGCACTGACCATGACCACAAAGTTTACCAAGTACCTTAAACGACTATGAATCATAACACGAGTAAACCACGGTCAAAGTGTCCAATCACAGTGCAGATGTACTAGGAATGATCTCGAAGGTGCAAACAAGGTACAATACTGGTGGCTCGATGTGGCTATTGTGTGGAATGCCTTGAAACCGTTGGCATGTGCCACTAACCATGACCACAAATATATCCTAGTGACGTTTACTTCTATTGATCATAACACGAGTCCGTCACGGTCAGAGTGTCCAATCACAGTGCAGATGTACTAGGCATGATCTTGCACGTGCAAACAAGGTAGAATATTGGTGACTCGGTGTGGCTATGGTGTGCAATGCCTTGACAAAGTTGGCATGTGCCACTGACCATGACCACAAAGTTTACCAAGTTCATTAAACGGCTATGAATCATCACACAAGTCAGCCACGGTCAGAGTGTCCAATCACAGTGCAGATATACTGGGCATGACCTTACAGGTATAAACAAGGTATAATACGGGTGGCTCGGTGTGGCTTGTGTGCAATACCTTGACAAAGTTGGCAAGTACCACAGACCATGACCTCAAATGTATCTAAGTGACGTTTACTTCTACTGATCATAACACGAGTCAGCCACAGTCAGAGTGTCCAATCACATTGTAAAAGTACTAGGAATGATCTTGCACATTCAAACAAGGTAGAATACTGGTAGCTCGGTGTGGCTATTGTACGCAATGCCTTGAAAAAGTTGGCATGTTCCACTGACCATGACCACAACGTTTACCAAGTGAATTTAACTTCTATGAATCGTAACACAAGTCAGCCACGGTCAGATTGCCCAATCACAGCGCACATCTAATATGCATGACCTTGCATGTATAAACAAGGAAAAACATTGGTGTATTGGCACGGCTATTGTGCGCAATGCCTTGACAAAGTTGGCATGTGCCACTGACCATGACCACAAAGTTTACCAAGTACCTTAAACGGCTATGAATCACAACACGAGTCAGCCACGGTTAGAGTGTCCAATCACAGTGCAGGTATACCGTGCAGGACCTTACAGGTCTAAACAAGGTAGAATACTGGTGGCTCGGTGTGGCTATTGTGCGCAATGTCTTGATAAAGTTGGTACGTGTCACTAACCACGACTTCAAATGTATCCAAGTGACTTTTACTTCTATTGATCATAACACAAGTCAGCCACGGCCAGAGTGTCCAATCACAGTGCAGATGTACTAGGCATGGTCTTGCAGGTTCAAACAAGGTAGAACACTGGTGGCTCGGTGTGGCTATTGTGCGCGATGCCTTGACAAAGTCGGCGTGTGCCACTGACCATGACCACAAAGTTTACGAAGTGAGTTTAACTTCTACGAATCTTAACACGCGTCAGCCACAGTTAGAGTGCCCAATCACAATGCACATGTATTGGGCATAACCTTGCAGGTATAAACAAGGTAGAATATTGGTGGCTCGGTGTGGCTATTGTGCGCAATGACTTGATAAAGTTGGCATGTGCCACTGACCATGACCACAAAGTTTACCAAGTGACTTTATCTTCTACGAATCCTAACACGAGTCAGCCACAGTCAAAGCGTCCAATAACAGTTCAGATAGACTGGACATGACCTTGCAGGTATACACAAGGTAGAAAACCTGTGGCGTGGCACGGCTATTCTGCGCAATGCCTTGACAAAGTTGGCATGTGGCACTCACCATGCCCACAAAGTTTACCAAGTACATTAAACGGCTATGAATCATAACACAAGGCAGCCACGGCCAGAGTGTCCAATCACAGTCCATATGTACTGTGCATGATCTTACAGGTATAACTAAGGTAGAATACTGGTGGCTCGGTGTGGCTATTGTGCGCAGTGTCTTGACAAACTTGGCATGTGCCACTGACCATGACCACAGGGTTTACCAAGTGACTTTAAATTCTTTCAACTGTAACACGTGTCAGCCACAGTCGGAGTGCCCAATCACAGTGTACATCTTATATGCATGACCTTGCAGGTATAAACTGGGTAAATTTCCGGTATATTGGCATGGCTATTGTGCACAATGCCTTGACAAAGTTGGCACGTGCCACTGACCATAACCACAAAGTTTACCATGTGACTTTAACTTCTAGAAATTGTAACACGAGTCAGCCACAGTCAGAGTGCCCAATCAAAAATCAGATGTACTAGGGATGACCTTGCAGATATGAACAGGGTAAAAAACCGTTGTCTTGGCACGGCTATTGTGCGCAATGACTTGACAAAGGTGGCATGGGTCACTGGCCATGACCACAAAGATTACCAAGTACCTTAAACGGCTATGAATCATAACACGAGTTGACCACGGTCAGAGTGTCCACTCACATTGCAGATATACTGGGCATGACCTTGCAGGTGCAAACAAGGTAGAATACTGGTGGCTCAACGTGGCTATTGTGCGCAATGCCTTGACAAAGTTGGCATGTGCCACTGACCATGACCACAAATGTATCCAAGTGACTTTTACTTCTATTCATCATAACACGAGGCAGCCACGGTCAGTGTGTCCAATCACAGTGCAGATGTACTAGGCATGATCTTGGAGGTGCAGACAAGGTAGAATACTGGTGGCTTCGGGTGGCTATTGTGCGCAATGCCATGACAAAGTTGGCATGGGCCACTGGTCATGACCACCAAGTTTACCAAATACCTTAAGCGGCTATGAATCATAACACGAGTCAGCCACGGTCAGAGTGTCCAATCACAGAGCAGTTGTACTAGGCATGACCTTGCAGTTACAAACAATGTAGAACACTGCTGGCTCGGTGTGGCTATTGTGCGCAATGCCTTGACAAAGTTGGCATGTGCCACTGACCATGACCACAAAGTTTACCAAGTGACTTTAACTTCTACGAATCGTAACATGAGTCAGCCACAGTCAGAGTGCCCAATCATAGTGCACATCTAATATGCATGACCTTGCATGTATAAACAAGATAAAAAA
>SZWC01000342.1:382710-393306 GCA_023375785.1 Penium margaritaceum | reverse complement strand
ATTTACTTCTATTGATCATAATACGAGTCAGCCACGGTCAGAGTGTGCAATCACAGTGTAGATATACAGGGCATGACCTAACAAGTATAAACAAGGTACAATACTGGTGGCTCAGTGTGGCTATTGTGCGCAATGCCCTGACAAAGTTGGCATGTGCCACTGACCATGACCACAAATATATCCTAGTGACTTTTACTTCTATTGATCATAACACGAGTCCGCCACGGTCAGAGTGTCCAATCACAGTGCAGATGTACTAGGCATGATATTGCACGTGCAAACAAGGTAGAATACTGGTGACTCGGTGTGGCTATTATGTGCAATGCCTTGACAAAGAAAGTTGGCATGTGCCACTGACCATGACCACAAAGTTTACAAATTACATTAAACGGCTATGAATCATAACACGAGTTAGCCACGGTCAGAGTGTCCAATCACAGTGAAGATATACTGGGCATGACTTTACAGGTATAAACAAGGTATAATACGGGTGGCTCGGCGTGGCTATTGTGTGCAATACCTTGACAAAGTTGGCATGTGCCACAGACCATGACCACAGATGTATCCAAGTTACGTTTACTTCTATTGATCATAGCAGGAGTCAGCCACAGTCAGAGTGTCAAATCACAATGTAAAAGTACTAGGAATGATCTTACAGGTTCAAACAAGGTAGAATTCTGGTAGCTGGGTGTGGCTATTGTGCGCAATGCCTTGAAAAAGTTGTCATGTGCCACTGAACATGACCACAAAGTTTACCAAGTGACTTTAACATCTATGAATCGTAACACGAGTCAGCCACAGTCAGAGTGCCTAATCACAGTGAACATCTGATATGCACGACCTTGCATTTAAAAACAAGGTAAAAAACCAGTGGCTTGGCATGGCTATTGCGCGCATTGCCATGACTTAGTTGGCATGTGCCACTGACCATGACCACAAATGTATCCAAGTGACATTTACTTCCATTGATCACAATACGAGTCAGCAACGGTCAGAGTGTGCAATCACAGTGTAGACATACAGGGCACGACCTTACAAGTATAAACAAGGTACAATACTGGTGGCTCGGTGTGGCTATTGTGCGCAATTCCCTGACAAAGTTGGCATGTGCCACAGACCATGACCACAAAGTTTACCAAGTGACTTTAACTTCTACGAATCGTAACACGAGTCAGCCACGGTCAGAGTGCCCAATCACAGCGAACATCTAATATGCATGACCTTGCACGTATAAACAAGGAAAAAAACTGGTGTATTGGCACGGCTATTGTGCCCAATGCCTTGACAAACTTGGCATGTGCCACTGACCATGACCACAAAGTTTACCAAGTACCTTAAACGGCTATGAATCATAACACGAGTCAGCCACGGTAAGAGTGTCCAATCACAGTGCAGGTATACCAGGCAGGACCTTACAGGTATAAACAAGGTAGAATAGTGGTGGCTCGGTGTGGCTTTTGTGCGCAATGCCTTGATAAAGTTGGCACGTGTCACTAATCATGACCACAAATGTATCCAAGTGACCTTTACTTCTATTGATCATAACACAAGTCAGCCACGGTCAGAGTGTCCAATCACAGTGCAGATGTACTAGGCATGGTCTTGCATGTTCAAACAAGGTAGAATACTGGTGGCTCGGTGTGGCTATTGTGCGCAATGCCTTGACAAAGTCGGCATGTGCCACTGATCATGACCACAAAGTTTACGAAGTGAGTTTAACTTCTACGAATCTTAACGCGAGTCAGCCACAGTTAGAGTGCCCAATCACAGTGCAGATGTATTGGGCATGACCTTGCAGGTATAAACAAGGTAGAATATTGGTGGCTCAGTGTGGCTATTGTGCGCAATGCCTTGACAAAGTTGGCATGTGGCACTCACCATGCCCACAAAGTTTACCAAGTACATTAAACGGCTATGAATCATAACACGAGTCAGCCACGGTCAGAGTGTCCAATCACAGTGCATATGTACTGTGCATGATATTATAGGTATAAATAATGTAGAATACTGGTGGCTTGGTGTGGCTATTGTGCGCAGTGTCTTGACAAAGTTGGCATGTGCCACTGACCATGACCACAGAGTTTATCAAGTGACTTTAACTTCTTTGAATTGTAAGACGTGTCAGCCACGGTCGGAGTGCCCAATCACAGTGTACATCTAATATGCATGACCTTGCAGGTATAAACTGGGTAAATTACCGGTATCTTGGCACGGCTATTGTGCGCAATGCCTTGACAAAGTTGGCACGTGCCACTTACCATGACCACAAAGTTTACCATGTGACTTTAACTTCTACGAATTGTAACACGAGTCAGCCGCAGTAAGAGTGCCCAATCAAAAATCAGATGTACTAGGGATGACCTTGCAGATATAAAAAGGGTAAAAAACCGGTGTCTTGGCATGGCTATTGTGCGCAATGACTTGACAAAGTTGGCATGGGCCACTGACCTTGACCAGAAAGTTTACCAAGTACCTTAAATGGCTATGAATCATAACACGGGTTGGCCACGGTCAGAGTGTATACTCACATTGCAGATAAACTGGGCATGACCTTGCAGGTGCAAACAAGGTATAATACTGGTGGCTTGGTGTGGCTATTGTGCGCAATGCCTTGACAAAGCTGGCATGTGCCACTGACCATGACCACAAATGTATCCAAGTGCCTTTTACTTCTATTGATCATAACACGAGGCAGCCACGGTCAGAGTGTCCAATCACAGTGCAGATATACTAGGCATGATCTTGGAGGTGCAAACAAGGTAGAATACTGGTGGCTTCGGATGGCTATTGTTCGCAATACCATGACAAAGTTGGCATGGGCCACTGATCATGACCACAAAGTTTACCAAGTACCTTAAGCGGCTATGAATCATAACACGAGTCAGCCACGGTCAGAGTTTCCAATCACAGTGTAGATGTACTAGGCATGACCTTGCAGGTACAAACAAGGTAGAACACTGTTGGCTCGGTGTGGCTATTGTGCGCAATGCCTTGACAAAGTTGGCATGTGCCACTGACCATGACCACAAAGTTTACCAACTGACTTTAACTTATACGAATCGTAACATGAGTCAGCCACAGTCAGAGTGCCCAATCATAGTGCACATCTAATATGCATGACCTTGCATGTATAAACAAGATACAAAACTGGTGGCTTGGCACGGCTATTGTGCGCAATGCCTTGACAAGGTTGGCATGTGCCACTGACCATGACCACTAATGTATCCAAGTGACTTTTACTTCTATTGATCATAACACGAGTCAGTCACGGTCAGAGTGTCCAATCACAGTGCATATATACTAGGCATGACCTTGTAGGTATAAACAAGGTAGAATACTGGTGGCTCAGTGTGGCTATTGTGAGCAATGCCTTGACAAAGTTGGCATGTGCCACTGACCATGACCACAAGGTTTACCAAGTGAGTTAAACGTCTTTGAATCATAACACATGTCAGCCAGAGTCGGAGTGCCCAACCACAGTGCACATCTAATATGCATGACCTTGCATGTATAAACATGGTAAAAAACCGGTGTCTTGGCACGACTATTGTGCACAATGCCTTGACAAAGTTGGCACATGCCACTGACCATGACCACGAAGTTTACCAAGTACCTTAAACGGCTATGAATCATAACACGAGTGAGCCACAGTCAGAGTGTCCAATCACAGTGCAGATATACTGGGCATGTCCTTACATGTATAAACAAGGTAGAATACTGGTGGCTCGGTGTGGCTATTGTGCGCAATGCCTTGACAAAGTTGGCACGTGTCACTGACCATGACCACAAATGTATCCAAGTGACTTTTACTTTGATTGATCATAACACGAGTCACCGACGGTCAGAGTGTCCAATCACAATGCAGATGTACTAGGCATGATCTTGCAGGTCCAAACAAGATAGAATTCTGGTGGCTCGGTGTGGCTATTGTGCGCAATGCCTTGACAAAGCTGGCATGTGCCACTGACCATGACCACAAAGTTTACCAAGTGACTTTAACTTCTACGAATCGTAACACGAGTCAGCCACGGTCAGAGTGCCCAATCACAGTTAAGATGTACTAGGCATGACCTTGCATGTATAAACAAGGTAAAAAACGTGTGGCTTGGCATGGTTATTGTGCGCAACGCCTTGACAAAGTTGGCATGTGGCACTGACCATGACCACAAAGTTTACCAAGTACCTTAAACGGCTATGAATCATAACACGAGTCAACCACGGTCAGAGTGTCCAATCACAGTGCTGATGTACTAGGCATGATCTTGCAAGTGCAAACAAGGTAGAATACTGGTGGCTCGGTGTGGCTATTGTGTGGAATGCCTTGAAAACGTTGGCATGTACCACTGACCATGACCACAAATATATCCTAGTTACTTTTACTTCTATTGATCATAACACGAGTCCGCCACGGTGAGAGTGTCCAGTCACAGTGCAGATGTACTAGGCATGATCTAGCACGTGCAAACAAGGTAGAATACTGGTGACTCGGTGTGGCTATTTTGAGCAATGCCTTGACAAAGTTGGCATGTGCCACTGACCATGACCACAAAGTTTACCAAGCACATTAAACGGCTATGAATCATAACACGAGTCAGCCACGGTCAGAGTGTCCAATCATAATGCAAAAGTACTAGGAATGATCTTACAGGTTCATACACGGTAGAATACTGGTAGCTGGGTGTGGCTATTGTGGGCAATGCCTTGAAAACGTTGGCATGTGCCACTGACCATGACCACAAAGTTTACCAAGTGACTTTAACATCTATGAATCGTAACACGAGTCAGCCACAGTCAGAGTGCCTAATCACAGTGGACATCTACTATTCATGACCTTGCATTTACAAACAAGGTAACAAACCAGTGGCTTGGCATGGCTATTGCGCGCATTGCCTTGACAAAGTTGGCATGTGCTACTGACCATGACCACAAATGTATCCAAGTGACATTTACTTCTATTGATCATAAGACGAGTCAGCCACGGTCAGAGTGTGCAATCACAGTGTAGATATACAGGGCATGACCTTACAGGTATAAACAAGGTACAATACTGGTGGCTCGGTGGCTATTGTGCGCAATGCCCTGACAAAGTTGGCATGTGCCACAGACCATGACAACAAAGATTTCCAAGTGACTTTAAGTTATACGAATCGTAACACGAGTCAGCCACGGTCAGAGTGCCCAATCACAGCGAACATATGATATGCATGACCTTGCAGGTATAAACAAGGGAAAAAACTGGTGTCTTGGCACGGCTATTGTGCGCAATGCCTTGACAAACTTGGCATGTGCCACTGACAATGACCACAAAGTTTACCAAGTACCTTAAGCGGCTATGAATCATAACACGAGTCAGCCACGGTAAGAGTGTCCAATCACAGTGCAGGTATACTGGTCAGGACCTTACAGGTATAAACAAGGTAGAATACTGGTGGCTCGGTGTGGCTATTGTGCGCAATGCCTTGATAAAGTTGGCACGTGTCACTACCCATGACCACAAATGAATCCAAGTGACTTTTACTTCAATTGATCATAACACAAGTCAGCCACAGTCAGAGTGTCCAATCACAGTGAAGATGTACTATGCATGGTCTTTCAGGTTCAAACAAGGTAGAATATGGGTGGCTCGGTGTGGCTGTTGTGCGCAATGCCTTGACAAAGTCGGCATGTGCCACTGACCATGACCACAAAGTTTACCAAGTAAGTTTTACTTCTATGAATCGTAACACAAGTCAGCCACAGTTAGAGTACCCAATCACAGTGCAGATGTATTGGGCATGTCCTTGCAGGTATGAACAAGGTAGAATATTGATGGCTCGGTGTGGCTATTGTGCGGAATGCCTTGACAAAGTTGGTATGTGCCACTGACCATGACCACAAAGTTTACCAAGTGACTTTAACTTATACGAATCGTAACACGAGTCAGCCACGGTCAGAGCGTCCAATCGTAGTTTTGATGTACTTCACATGACATTGCAGGTATAAACAAGGTAAAAAACCTGTGGCGTGGCACGGCTATTCTGCGCAATGCCTTGACAAAGTTGGCATGTGGCACTGACCATGACCACAAAGTTTACCAAGTAAGTTTTACTTCTATGAATCGTAACACAAGTCAGCCACAGTTAGAGTACCCAATCACAGTGCAGATGTATTGGGCATGTCCTTGCAGGTATGAACAAGGTAGAATATTGATGGCTCGGTGTGGCTATTGTGCGGAATGCCTTGACAAAGTTGGTATGTGCCACTGACCATGACCACAAAGTTTACCAAGTGACTTTAACTTATACGAATCGTAACACGAGTCAGCCACGGTCAGAGCGTCCAATCGTAGTTTTGATGTACTTCACATGACATTGCAGGTATAAACAAGGTAAAAAACCTGTGGCGTGGCACGGCTTTTCTGCGCAATGCCTTGACAAAGTTGGCATGTGGCACTCACCATGACCACAAAGTTTACCAAGTACCTTAAACGGATATGAAACATAACACGAGTCAGCCACGGTCAGAGTGTCCAATCACAGTGCACATGTACTGTGCATAATGTTGCAGTTATAAATAAGGTAGAATACTGGTGGCTCGGTGTGGCTATTTTGCACAGTGCCTTGACAAGGTTGGCACTGACCATGACCACAAAGTTTACCAAGTGACTTTAACTTATGTGAATTGTAACACATGTCAGCCACAGTCGGAGTGCCCAATCATAGTGTACATCTAATATGCATGACCTTGCAGGTATAGACAGGGCAAATAACAGGTGTCTTGGCACGGCTATTGTGTGCAATGCCTTGACAAAGTTGGCACGTGCCACTGACCATGACCACAAAGTTTACCATGTGACTTTAACTTCTACGAATTGTAACACGAGTTAGCCACATTCAGAGTGCCCAATCACAACTCAGACGTACTAGGGATGACCTTGCAGGTATAAAGAGGGTAAAAAACCGGTGTCTTGGCACGGCTATTGTGCGCAATGCCTTGACGAAATTGGCATGTGCCACTGACATCGACCACAAAGTTTACCAAGTACCTTAAACGGCTATGAATCATAACACGAGTCAGCCACGGTCAGAGTGTCCAATCACAGTACAGATATACTGGGCATGACGTTACAGGTGTAAACAAGGTATAATACGGGTGGCTCGATGTGGCTATTGTGTGCAATACCTTGACAAAGTTGGCATGTGCCACAGCCCATGACCACAAATGTATCCAAGTGATGTTTACTCCTATTGATCACAACACGAGTCAGCCACAGTCAGAGTGTCCAGTCACATTACAAAAGGAATAGGAATGATCTTGCAGGTTCAAACAAGGTAGAATACTGGTAGCTCGGTGTGGCTATTGCACGCAATGCCTTGAAAAAGTTGGCATGTGCCACTGACCATGACCACAACGTTTACCAAGTGACTTTAGCTTCAATGAATTGTAACACGAGTCAGCCACAGTCAGAGTGCCCAATCACAGTGCACATCTAATATGCATGACCTTGCATTTACAAACAAGGTAAAAAACCAGTGGCTTGGCATGGCTCTTGTGCGCATTGCTATGACAAAGTTCGCATGTGCCACTGACCATGACCACAAATGTATCCAAGTGACATTTACTTCTATTGATCATAACACAAGTCAGCCACGGTCAGAGTGTCCAATCACAGTGCAGATGTACTAGGCATGATCTTGCAGGTATAAACAAGGTATAATACTGGATGCTTGGTGTGGCTTTTGTGCACATTGCCTTGAGAAAGTTGGCATGTTCCACTGACCATGACCACAAGGGTATCCAAGTGACATTTAGTTCTATCGATCATAACACAAGTCAACCACGGTCAGAGTGTGCAATCACAGTGTAGGTATACTGGGCAGGACCTTACAGGTATAAACAAGGTACAATATTGGTGGCTCAGTGTGGCTACCCATGACCACAAATGTATCCAAGTGACGTTTACTTCTATTGATCATAACACTAGTCAGCCACGGTCAGAGTGTCCAATCACAGTGAAGATGTACTAGGCATGGTCTTGCAGGTTCAAACAAGGTAGAATACTGGTGGCTCGGTGTGGCTATTGCGTGCAATGCCTTGACAAAGTCGGCATGTGCCACTGACCATGACCACAAAGTTTACCAAGTGAGTTTAACGTCTACGAATCGTAACACGAGTCAGCCACAGTTAGAGTGCCCAATCACAGTGCAGGTGTATTGGTCATGACCTTGCAGGTATAAACAAGGTAGAATACTGGTGGCTCGGTATGGCTATTGTGCGCAATGCCTTGACGAAGTTGGCATGTGCCACTGATTATGACCACAAAGTTTACCAAGTGACTTTAACTTCTACGAATCGTAACACGAATCAGCCACGGTCAGAGCGTCCAATCACAGTTAAGATGTACTAGACATGACCTTGCAGGTTTAAACAAGGTAAAAAACGTTGTTGCACGGCTATTCTGGGCAATGCCTTGACAAAGTTGGCATGTGGCACTGACCATGACCACAAAGTTTACCAAGTACCTTTAACGGCTATGAATCATAATACAAGTCAGCCACGGTCAGAGTGTCTAATCACAGTGCATATGTACTAGGCATGATCTTGCAGAGGCAAACAAGGTCGAATTCTGGTGACTCTGTGTGGCTATTGTGCGCAATGCCTTGACAAAGTTGGCATGTGCCATTGACCACGACCACAAATGTATCCAAGTGACTTCTACTTCTATTGAACATAACACGAGTCAGTCACAGTCAGAGTGTCCAATCACAGTGCAGATGTACTAGGCATGATCTTGCAGGTGCAAACAAGGTAGAATATTGGTGGTTCGGTGTGGCTATTGTGTGCAATGCCTTGAAAAATTTGGCATGTGCCACTGACCATGACCACAAAGATTACCAGGTGACTTTAACTCCTACGAATCGCAACACGAATCAGCCACAGTCAGAGTGCCCAATCACAGTTCAGATGTACTAGGCATGATCTTGCAGGTACAAACAAGGTAAAAAACCGGTGGCTTGGCACGGCTATTCTGCGCAATGCCTTGACAATGTTGGCATGTGCCACTGACCATGACCACAACGTTTACCAAGTACCTTAAATAAATATGAATCATAACATGAGTCAGCCACGGTCTGAGTGTCCAATCACAGTGCAGATATACTGGGCATGACGTTATAGGTATAAACAAGGTAGAATACTGGTGGTTCGGTGTGGCTATTGTGCGCAATGCCTTGACAAAGTTTGCATGTGCGACTGACCATGACCACAAATGTATCCAAGTGACTTTTATTTCTAATGATCATAACATGAGTCAGCCACGGTCAGAGTATCCAATCACAGTACAGATGTACTAGGCATGATATTTCAAGTGCAAACAAGGTAGAATACTGGTGTCTCAGTGTGGCTATTGTGCGCAATGCCTTGACAAAGTTGGCATGTGCCACTGACCATGACCACAAAGTTTACCAAGTGACTTTAACTTCTACGAATTGTAACACAATTCAGCCACAGTCAGAGTGCCCAAATCACAGTTCAGATGTACTAGGCATGACCTTGCAGGTATAGAAATGGTTAAAAACTGGTGGCTTCGCACGGCTATTGTGCGCAATGCCTTGAAAAAAGTGGCATGTGCAACTGACCATGTCCACAAAGTTTACCAAGTACCTTAAACGGCTATGAATCATAACAAGAGTCAGCCACCGTCAGAGTGTCCAATCATAGTGCAGATATATTGGGCTTAACCTTGCAGGTACAAACAAGGTAGAATACTGGTGGCTCGGTGTGGCTATTGTGCGCAATGCTTTGACAAAGTTGGCATGTTCCACTGATCATGACCACAGATGTATCCAAGTGACTTGTACTTCTATTGATCGTAATACGAGTCAGCCACGGTCAGAGTGTCACACCACAGTGCAGATGTACTAGGCATGATCTTGCAGGTTCAAACAAGGTAGAATACTGATGGCTTGGTGTGGCTATTGTGTGCAATGCCTTGACAAAGTTGGAATGTGCCACTGACCATGACCACAAAATTTACCAAGTACCTTAAACGGCTATGAATCATAACACGCGTCAGCCACGGTCAGAGTGTCCAATCACAGTGCAGATATACTGGGCATGACCTTGCAGGTACAAACTGGGTATAATTCTGGTGGCTCAGTGTGGCTATTGTGCGCAATGCCTTGACAAAGTTGGCATGTGCCACTGACCAAGACCAGAAATGTATCCAACTGACTTGTACTTCTATTGATCATAACGCGAGTCAGCCACAATCAGAATGTCCAATTACAGTGCAGATGTACTAGGCATGATCTTGCAGGTTCAAACAAGGTAGAATGCTGGTGGCTTGTGTGGCTATTGTGTGCAATGCCTTGACAAATTTGGCATGTGCCACTGACCATGACCACAATTATATCCAAGTGACTTTTATGTCTATTGATCATGACACGAGTCAGCCACGGTCAGAGCATCCTATCACAGTACGATGTACTAGGCATGATTTTGCAGGTGCAAACAAGGTAGAATACTGGTGGCTCGGTGTGGCTATTGTGCACAATGCCTTGACAAAGTTGGCATGTGCCACTGACCATGACCACAACGTTTACCAAGTGCATTAAA
>SZWC01000342.1:371525-382608 GCA_023375785.1 Penium margaritaceum | reverse complement strand
TTCTATTGATCATAACACGAGTCAGCCACGGTCAGAGCATCCTATCACAGTACGATGTACTAGGCATGATTTTGCAGGTGCAAACAAGGTAGAATACTGGTGGCTCGGTGTGGCTATTGTGCACAATGCCTTGACAAAGTTGGCATGTGCCACTGACCATGACCACAAGTGTATCCAAGTGACGTTTACTTCTATTGATCATAACACGAGTCAAGCTGGTGAGATTGTCCAATCACAGTGCATGTGTAGTAGGCATGATCTTGCGGGTACAAACAAGGTAGAATACTGGTGCCTCGGTGTGGCCATTGTGCGCAATGCCTTGACAAAGTTTTCATGTGCCTCTGACCATGACCACAAAGTTTACAAGTGACTTTAACATCTAGGAATCGTAACACGAGTCAGCCACGGTCAGAGTACCCAATCACAGTGCACATCTAATATGCATGACCTTGCAGGTATAAACAGGGTTAAAAACCGGTGGCTTGATACGGCTATTGTGCACAATGCCTTGACAAAGTTGGCATGTGCCACTGACCATGACCACAACGTTTACCAAGTGCATTAGATGGCTATGAATCATAACACGAGTCAGCCACGGTCAGAGTTTCCAATCTCAGTGCAGATGTAATGAGCATGATATTGCAGGTGCAAACAAGGTATAATACTGGTGGATCGGTGTGGCTATTGTACGCAATGCCTTGACAAAGTTGGCATGTGCCACAGACCATGACCACAAAGGTTTCCATGTGACTTTACCTTCTATGAATCGTAACACGAGTTAGCAACAGTCAGAGTGCCCAATCACATTGCAGATGTACTGAGCACAATATTTCAGGTGCAAACAAGGTAGAATACTGGTGGCTTGGTGTGGCTATTGTGCGCAATGCCTTGATAGAGTTGACATGTGCCACTGACCATGACCACAAAGCTTACCAAGTGACTTTAACTTCTAATAATCGTAACACGAGTCAGCCACAGTTAGAGTGCCCAATCACAATGCACATCTAATACGCATGGCATTGCAGGCATAAGCAAGGTAAAAATCTGGTGGCTTGGCATGGCAATTGTGCGCGATGCCTGGACAAAGTTGGCATGTGCCACTGACCATGACCACAAAATTTACTGAGTACCTTAAACGGCTATGAATCATAACACGAGTCAGCCACGGTCAGAGTGTCCAATCGCAGTGCAGATACACTGAGCATGACCTTACAAGTCTAAACAAGGTAGAATACAGGTGGCTTGGTGTGGCTATTGTGCGCAATGTCGTGAAAAAGCTGGCATGTGCCACTGACCATGACCACAAATGTATCCACGTGATTTTTTCTTCTATTGATCATAACACGAGTCAGCCACGGTCAGGGTGTCCAATCACAGTGCAGATGTACTAGGCATGATCTTGCAGGTGCAAACAAGGTAAAATAATTGTGGCCCGGTGTGGCTATTGTGCACAATGCCTTGACAATGTTGGCATGTGCCACTGACAATGACCACAAAGTTTTCCAAGTGACTTTAACTTCTACGAATCGTAACATGAATCAGCCACGGTTAAAGTGCTCAGTCACAGTGCACATCTAATATGCATGACCTTGCAGGTGGAAACAAGGTAAAAACCGGTGGCTTGGCACGGCTATTGTACGCAATGCCTTGACAATGTTGGCATGTGCCACTGACCATGACCACAAAGTATACCAAGTACCTCACACGGCTATGAAGCATAACACGAGTCAGCCACAGTCAGAGTGTCCAATCACAGTGCAGATGAAATGGGCATGACCTTGAAGGTACAAAAAAGTTAGAATACGGGTGGCTCGGTGTGGCTCTTGTGCGCAATGCCTTGACAAAGTTGGCATGTGCCACTGACCATGACCACAGATGTATCCAACTGACGTTTACTTCTATTGATCATAACACGAGTCGGCCACGGTCAGAGTGTCCGATCACTGTGCAGATGTACTAGGCATGATCTTTCAGGTGCAAACAAGGTAGAATACTGATGGCCTGGTGTGGCTATTCTGCGCAATGCCTTATAAATGTTGGCATGTGCCACTGACCATGACCACAAATGTATCCGAGTGACTTTTACTTCTATTGATCGTAACACAAGTCAGCCACGGTCAGAGTGCCCAATCACAGTGCATATCTTATATGCATGACCTTTTAGGAATAAACAAGGTTAAAAACCGGTGGCTTGCTATGGCTATTATGCGCAATGCCTTGACAAATTTGGCACGTGTCACTGTCCATGACCACAAAGATTGCCAAGTGACTTTAACTTATACGAATCGTGAGATGAGTCAGCCACAGTCAAGGTGCCCAATCATAGTGCATATCTTATATGCATGACCTTGCAGATATAAACAATGTAAAAAACCGGTGGCTTGGTACGGCTATTGTGCGCACTGCCTTGACAAAGTTGGCATGTGCCACTGACCATGACCACAAATGTATCCAAGTGACTTGTACTTCTATTGATCATAACACGAGTCAGCCACGGTCAAAGTGTCCAATCACAATGCAGATGTACTAGGCATGATCTTACAGGTACAAACAAGATAGAATACTGGTGGCTCGGTGTGGCTATTGTGCGCAATGCCTTGACAACGTTGGCATGTGCCACTGACTATGACCACAAATGTATCCAAATGACTTTTACTTCTATTGATCATAACACAAGTCAGCCACGGTCAGAGTGTCCAATCACAATGCAGATGTATTATGCATGATCTTGCAGGTGCAAACAAGGTAGAATATTGGTGTCCCGGTGTGGCTATTGAGCGCAATGCATTGACAAAGTTGGCATGTGCCACTGACCACGACCACAACGTTTACCAAGTGACATTAACTTCTACGAATCGTAACACGATTCAGCCACAGTCAGAGTGCCCAATCACAGTTCATATGTACTAGGCATGGCCTTGTACATATGAACAAGGTAAAACACCGGTGGCTTGGCACGGCTACTGTGCGCCATGCCTTGACAAAGTTGGCATGTGCAACTGATCATGACCTCAAACTTTACCAAGTACCTCAACCGGCTATGAACCATAACACGAGTTAGCCACTGTCAGAGTTTCCAATCACAGTGCAGATATACCGGGTATGACCTTCCAGGTACAAACAATGTTTAATACTGGTGGCTCGGTGTGGCTATTGTGCGCAATGCCTCGTAAAAGTTGGCATGTGCCACTGACGATGACCACAAATGTGTCCAACTGACTTTTACTTCTTTTGATCATAACACGAGTCAGCCACGGTCAGAGTGTCCAATTACAGTGCAGATGTACTAGGCATGACCTTACAGGTTCAAACAAAGTAGAATTCTGGTGGCTTGGTGTGGCTATTGTGTGCAATGCCTTGACAAAGTTGGCATGTGCCACTGACCACGACCACAAATATATCCAAGTGACATTTACTTCTATTGACCATAACACGAGTCAGACACGATCAGAGTGTGCAATCACAGTGCAGATGTACTAGGCATAATCTTACAGGTACAAACAAGGTAGAATACTGGTGGCTCGGTGTGGCTATTGTGCGCAATGTCTTGACAAAGTTGGCATGTGCCACTGACCATGACCACAAATGTATCCGAGTGACTTTTACTTCAATTGATCATTACACAAGTCAGCCACGGTCAGAGTGTCCAATCACAGTGTAGATGTACTAGGCATGATCTTACAGGTACAAACAAGGTAGAATACTTATGGCTCGGTGTGGCTATTGTGCGCAATGCCTTGACAAAGTTGCCATGTGCCACTGACCATGACCACAAAGTTTACTAAGTGACTTTAACTTCTACGAATCGTAACACGAGTCAGCAACGGTCAGAGTGCCCAATCACAATCACATCTAATATGCATGACCTTGCTGACATAAACAATTTAAAAAACCGGTGGCTTGGCATGGCTAATGTGCGCAATGCCTTGACAAAGTTGTCATGTGCCACTGACCATGACCACAACGTTTGCCAAATACCTTAAATGACTATGAATCATAACACGAGTCAGCCACGGTCAGAGTGTCCAATCACAGTGCAGATGTACTAGGCATGATCTTTCAGGTACAAACAAGGTAAAATACTGGTGGCTCGGTGTGGCAATTGTGCGCAATGCCTTTACAACGTTGGCGTGTGCCACTGACCATGACCACAAATGTATCCAAGTGACTTTAACTTCTATTGATCATAACACGTGTCAGCCACGGTCAGAGAATCCAATCATAGTGCAAATGTACTAGGCATGATCTTGCAAGTACAAACAAGGTAGAATACTGGTGGCTTGGTGTGGCTATTGTGCGCAATGCCTTGACAAAGTTGGCATGTTCCACTGACTATTACCACAAATGTATCAAAGTGAATTTTACTTCTATTGATCATAACACAAGTCAGCCACGATCAGAGTGTCCAATCACAGTGCAGATGTATTAGGCATGATCATGCAGGTGCAAACAAGGTAGAAAACTGGTGGCTCCGTGTGGCTATTGTGCGAAATGCCTTGACAAAGTTGGCGTGTGCCACTGACCACGACCACAGAGTTTACCAAGTGACTTTAACTTCCACGAATTGTAACACAATTCAGCCACATTCAGAGTGCCCAATCACAGTTCATATGTATTAGGCATGACCTTGTAGGTATAAACAAGGTAAAACACTGGTGGCTTGGCACAAATATTATGCGCAATGCCTTGACAAAGTTGGCATGTGCCACTGACCATGACCTCAAAGTTTACCAAATACCTTAAACGGCTATGAATCATAACACGTGTTAGCCACGGTCAGAGTGTCCAATCACAGTGCAGATATACTGGGTATGACCTTGCAGGCACAAACAAGGCAGAATACTGGTGGCTCGGTGTGGCTATTGTGTGCAATGCTTCGACAAAGTTGGCATGTGCCACTGACGATGACCACAAATGAATCCAACTGACTTTTACTTATACTGATCATAACACGAGTCAGCCACGGTCAGAGTGTCCAATTATAGTGCATATGTACTTGGCATGATCTTGCAGGTTCAAACAAGGTAGAATGCTGGTGGCTCGGTGTGGCTATTGTGTGCAATGCCTTGACAAAGTTGGCATGTGCCACTGACCATGACCACAAATATATCCAAGTGACTTTTATTTCTATTGACCATAACACGAGTCAGACACGGTCAGAGTGTCCAATCACTGTGCAATGTACTAGGCATGATCTTGCATATACAAAACAAGGTAGAATACTGGTGGCTCGCTGTGTCTATTGTGCGCAATGCCTTGACAAAGTTGGCATGTGCCACTAACCATGACCACAAATGTATCCAAGTGACTTTTACTTCTAGTGATCATAACACGAGTCAGCCATGGTCAGATTTTCCAATCACAGTGCATATGAACTAGGCATGATCTTGTAGGTACAAACAAGGTAGAATACTGGTGGCTCGGTCTGGCTATTGTGCGCAGTGCCTTGACAATGTTTGCATGTGCCTCTGACCATGACCACAAAGTTTACCAAGTGACTTTAACTTCTACGAATCATAATACAAGTCAGCCACGGTCAGAGTACCCAATCGCAGTGCACATCTAATGTGCATAACCTTGCAGGTATAGATAGGGTAAAAAACCGGTGGCTTGGCACGGCTATTGTGCGCAATGCCTTGACAAAGTTTGCATGTGCCACTGACCATGAGCACGAAGTTTACCAAGTACATGAAACGGCTATGAATCATAACACGAGTCAGCCACGATCAGAGTGTCCAATCACAGTGCAGATGTACTAGGCATGATCTTGCAGGTGCAAACAAGGTATAATACTGGTGGCTCGGTGTGGCTATTGTACTCAATGCGTTGACAAAGTTGGCATGTGCCAATGACCATAACCACAAAGTTTACCAAGCGAATTTAACTGCTAAGAATCGTAACATGAGTCAGCAACAGTCAGAGTGCCCAATCATAGTGCAGATGTACTATGCACAATCTTTCAGGTGCAAACAAGGTAGAAAAATGGTGGCTTGGTGTGGCTATTGTGCGCAATGCCTTGACAAAGTTGGCATGTGCCATTGACCATGACCACAAAGACTCATAACACCAGTCAGCCACGGTCAGAGTGCCCAATCACAGTGCACATCTAATATGCATGACCTTTCAGGTATAAACAAGGTAAAACACCGGTGGCTTGGTACGGCTATTGTTCGCAATGCCTTGACAATTTTGGCATGTTTCTCTGACCGTGACCACAAAGTTTACCAAGTGAATTTAACTTCTACGAATCAAAACATGAGTCAGCCACAGTCAGAGTGCCCAATCATAGTGCACATCTTATATGCATGATCTTGTAGATATAAACAAGGCAACCAACCGGTGCCTTGGCACGGCTATTGTGCGCAATGCCTTGACAAAGTTGGCATGTGCCACTGACCATGACCACAAATGCATCCAAGTGACGTTTACTTCTATTGATCATAACACGAGTCAGCCACCCTCATAGTGTCCAATCTCACTACAGATGTACTAGGCATGATCTTGCAGGTGCAAACAAGGTAGAATACTGGTAGCTCAGTGTGGCTATTGAACGCAATGCCTTGACAAAGTTGGCACGTGCCACTGACCATGACCACAAAGTTTACCAAGTTACTTTAACTTCTACGAATGGTGACACGAGTCAGCAACAGTCAGAGTGCCCAATCACAGTGCAGATGTACTATGCACAATCTTTCAGGTGCAAACAAGGTAGAATAGTGGTGGCTTGGTGTGGCTATTGTGCGTAATGCCTTGACAAAGTTGGCCTGTGCCATTGACCATGACCACAAAGCTTACCAAGTGACCTTAACTTTTAAGAATCGTAACACGAGTCAGCCACAGTCAGAGTGCCCAATCACAGTGCACATCTAATATGCATGACCTTGCAGGCATAAAAAAGGTAAAAAACTGGTAGCTTGGCACGGCTTTTGTGCGCAATGCCTTGACAAAGTTGGCATGTGCCACTGACCATGACCACAAAGCTTACCAAGTGACCTTGACTTTTAAAAATCGTAACACGAGTCAGCCACAGTCAGAGTGCCCAATCACAGTGCACATCTAACATGCATGACCTTGCAGGTATAAACAAGGTAAAAAACTGGTGGCTTGGCACGGCTATTGTACGCCATGCCTTGACAAAGTTGGCATGTGCCACTGACCATGACCACAAAGGTTACCAATTACCTTAAATGGCTATGAATCATTACACGAGTCAGCCACATTCAGAGTGTCCAATCACAGTGCGGATATGCTGGGCATGACCTTGCAGGTATAAACAAGGTAGAATGCTGGTGGCTCGGTGTGGCTATTCTGCGCAATGCCTTACCAAAGTTGGAATGTGCCTCTGACCATGACCACAAATGTATCCAAGTGACTGTTGCTTCTATTGATCGTAACACGCGTCAGCCACGGTCAGAGTGCCCAATCACAGTGCACATCTAATATGCATGACCTTTCAGGAATAAACAAGGTAAAACACTGGTGTCTTGGTACGGCTATTGTGCGCAATGCCTTGACAAATTTGGCATGTATCACTGACCATGACCACAAAGATTACCAAGTGACTTGAACTTCTACGAATCGTAACATGAGTCAGCCACAGTCAGAGTACCCAATCATAGTGCACATCTTATATGCATGACCTTGCAGATATTAACATGGCAAAAAACCGGTGGCTTGGCAGGGCTATTGTGCGCAATGCCTTGACAAAGTTGGCATGTGCCACTGACTATGACCACAAATGTACCCAAGTGAAGTTTACTTATATTGATCATAACACGAGTCAGCCACGGTCAGAGTGTCCAATCACACTGCAGATGTGCTAGGCATGATCTTGCAGGTGCAAACAAGGTAGAACACTGGTGGCTCGGTGTGCCTGTTGTGCGCAATGCCTTTACAAAGTTGGCATGTGCCACTGACCATGACCAGAAATGTATGCAAGTGACTGTCACTTCTATTGATCATAACACGAGTCAGCCATGGTCAGAGTGTCCAATCACAGTGCAGATATACTGGGTATCATCTTACGGGTATAAACAATGTAGAATACTGGTGGCTCGGTGTGGCTATTGTTCGCAATGCCTTGACAAAGTTGGCAGGTGCCACTGACCATGACCACAAATGTATCCAAGTGACTTTTACTTATATTAGTCATAACAGGAGTCAGCCACAGACAGACTGTCCAATCAGAGTGCAGATGTACTAGGCATTATCTTGCAGGTATAAACAATGTAGAATACTGGTTGCTCGGTGTGTATATTGTGCGCAATGCCTTGACTAAGTTGGCATGTGCCACTGACCATGACCACAAATGTATCCAAGTGATTTTTACTTCTATTAAACTACATGAGTCAGCCACGGTCAGAGTGTCCAATCACAGTGCAGATGTACTGGGCATGATCTTATAGGTATAAAAAGGGTAGAACACTGGTGGATCCGTGTGGCTATTGTACGCAATGCCTTGACGAAGTTGGCAAGTGCCACTGACCATGACCACAAAGTTCACCAAGTACCTTAGATGGCTATGAATCATACCACGAGTCCGCCACGGTCAGAGTGTCCAATCACAGTGCAGATGTACTAGGCATGATCTTGCAGGTGCAAACAAGGTAGATTACTGGTGGCTCGGTGTGACTATTGTGTGCAATGCCTTGACAAAGTTGGTATGTGCCACTGACCATGACCACAAAGTGTACCAAGTGACTTTAACTTCTACGAATTATAACACGAGTCAGCCACAGTCTGAGTGCCCAATCACAGTGCACATGTAACATGCATGACCTTGTAGCTATAAACAAGGTAAAAAGCCGATAACTTGGCACGGCTATTGTACGCCATGCCTTGAGAAAGTTGGCATGTGCCACTGACCATGACCACAAAGGTCACCAAGTACCTTAAATGGATATGAATCATAACACGAGTCAGCCACATTCAGAGTGTCCAATCACAGTGCAGATATGCTGGGCATGACCTTGCAGGTATAAACAAGGTAGAATGCTGGTGGCTCGGTGTGGCTATTCTGCGCAATGCCTTATCAAATTTAGCATGTGCCTCTGACCATGACCACAAATGTATCCAAGTGACTGTTACTTCTATTGATCGTAACACGAGTCAACCATGATCAGAGTGCCCAATCACAGTGCACATCTAATATGCATGACCATTCAGGTACAAACAAGGTAAAACACCGGTGTCTTGGTACGGCTATTGTGCGCAATGCCTTGACAAATTTGGCATGTGTCACTGACTATGACCACAAAGTTTACCTAGGGACTTGAACTTCTACGAATCGTAACATGAGTCAGCCAGAGTCAGAGTACCCAATCATAATGCACATCTTATATGCATGACCTTGCAGATATAAACAAGGCAAAAAACCGGTGGCTTGGCAAGGCTATTGTGCGCAATGCCTTGACAAAGTTGGCATGTGCCACTGACCATGACCACAAATGTATCCAAGTGACGTTTACTTATATTGATCATAACACAAGTCAGCCACGGTCAGAGTGTCCAATCACACTGCAGATGTGCTAGGCATGATCTTGCAGGTGCAAACAAGGTAGAATACTGGTGGCTCGGTGTGCCTGATGTGCGCAATGCCTTTACAAAGTTGGCATGTGCCACTGACCATGACCACAAATGTATCCAAGTGACTGTCACTTCTATTGATCATAACACGAGTCAGCCACGGTCAGAGTGTCTTATCACAGTGGAGATATACTAGGCATCATCTTATAGGTATAAACAAGGTAGAATAAGGCTGGCTCGCTGTGGCTACTTTGCGCAATGCCTTGACAAAGGTGGCATGTGCCACTGACCATGACCACAAATGTATCCAAGTGACTTTTACTTCTGTTGATCATAGCAGGAGTCAGCCACGGACAGACTGTCCAATCAGAGTGCAGATGTACTAGGCATAATCTTGCAGGTATAAACAAGGTGGAATACTGGTGGCTCGGTGTGGCTATTGTGCGCAATGCCTTCAATAAGTTGGCATGTGCCACTGACCATGACCACAAATGTATCCAAGTGACTTTTACTTCTATTGAACTACATGAGTCAGCCACGGTCAGAGTGTCTAATCACAGTGCAGATATACTGGGCATGACCTTACATGTATAAAAGGATAGAATACTGGTGGCTCGGTGTGGCTATTGTGCGCGATGCCTTGACGAAGTTGGCAAGTGCCACTGACCATGACCACACAGTTCACCAAGTACTTTAAACGACTATGAATCATAACACGAGTCCGTCACGGTCAGAGTGTCCAATCACAGTGCAGATATACTGGGCATGACCTTGTAGGTATAAAAAAGGTAGAATACTGGTGGCTCGGTGTGGCTATTGTGCGCAATGCCTTGACAAAGTTGGCATGTGCCACTAACCATGACCACAAATGTATCCAAGTGACTTTTACGTCTACCAGTTGTAACTTGAGTCAGCCACAGTCAGAGTGCCCAATCATAGTGCAGATGTACGAGGCATGACCTTGCAGGTATAGACAAAGTAAACAACCGGTGGCTTGGCACGGCTATTGTACGCAATGCGTTGACAAAGTCGGCATGTGCCACTGACCATGACCACAAATTTTACCAAGTACCTTCAACGGATATGATTCATTACAAAAGTCAGACACGGTCAGAGTCTCCAATCAGAGTGCGCATATACTGGGCATGACCTTGTCGGTACACACAGGATAGAATACTGGTGGCTTTCTGTGGCTATTGTGTGCAATGCCTTGACAAAGTTGGCATGTGCCACTGACCATGACCACAAATGTATCCAAGTGACTTTTACTTTGTGTTGATCATAACACGAGTCAGCCACGGTCAGAGTGTCCAATCACAGTGCAGATATACTCGAAATGACCTTGCAGGTGTAAACAAGGTAGAATACTGGTGGCTCGGTGTGGCTATTGTGCGCAATGCCTTGACAAAGTTGGCATGTGCCACTGGCCATGACCACAAAGTTTACCAAGTGACTTTAACTTCTACGAATCGTAACACGAGTCAGCAACGGTCAGAGTGCCCAATCACAGTGCACATATAGTATGCATGACCTTGCAGGTATAAACAAGGTAAAAAAC